>CM041779.1:155056422-155601622 GCA_023374045.1 Limonium bicolor
GAATGCGGTTGTCTTCTTTACCTTTTATAGTACTCGCATCTTCTCTTTCTTAAAGGTTTATAAGGGAAACATCCATCATAATTTCCAATCGCCACATCTTCCAGTCCCTCTCATGGTGAGAATTATCTATACATCTAACTACAATTATAATAACTCTATGGTGTCGTTTGGGGACACAGCTTCTCAAGCTTCCAGCAGCTGACAACTTCTCAATTTTTAAAATCAGCAGGTTTCCACCAAACACCCAAAACCAGCAGCTGACAGCTTTTACAAAATCATCAGCTGACAGCTTCTCAATTTCCCCTCTACTTTTTAAAACACAATCCACCAAACACTAAACCAGCAGCTGTCAGCTTCTGTAAAACCATCAGCAGACAGCTTCTCAATTTCCAGCAGCAACCCCAGCTGTCCCCAAACGAACCCTATATGATTCATCTATTAGCTAGATCCCAACTTCCACCACTATCTAATCTGAATAAATGACTTTCAAACTTGTGTCCATACAGTTCAAAGTTGATTGAGTGGGATTCGCGTTCGATAACAAGCCATGATCGATGATTGTGAGAATTTCTTCAACCTCCTCTGAATTCTCTCAAAATTCTCTATCAACAATTCATTGCCTCTCTTTTTCGTGGAATCTACCAGCAACACTAATACCAACGGATAAAACTACTCATATTTTAGGATTAAACCCTCCCAATTTATCAAATGATAGGATGCCTAATAGAGCTTTTTTCTTCCCACTTATATATTGCAACAACTTAAGATTAATCATTTATCCAAGTACCCCTTAACTACTAAGACTTGTCACTCGTTATATGTGTAGTACTTCATTATTGGAATTAAAATACCTGAATACTTTATTTAGGCATATATTAATTAATTAGTTATAACAGATATCAAGTGCATCAGTAGGTACATTTGAAATCCAAAAACAACAGCCCTCTCCTTTCCTAGCCATAAGATGAGCGCCAAAATTTCCACCCCTATATTCACAGAGATCAACGGAGGCTATTTGAAACTTGCCTCATTTCATCTAATCTAAGGAGGCGAACAATAAAGTCACCTCTGATGATCGAATCAATGGAGGCAAGTAATATGTGTGCCTCTGAAAGTCTGATCAGTGGAGACGAGCAAGATTTAGGCCTCCATTTGTATGATCAATAGATGACATTTACTCTTGCCTCCTTTAACATCTTTTTGCATATCATTTATTTCAAAATAAAGCCACAACTAGTTTCCAAACAGACTCGATAAGAACGGATATAATACATAAAGCTCAATACACCAATTCATTTCCGCATCCTAAAAGAAATTAGCCCGAAATAATTTAACCAATTAATACTTAAATCTGTATTCTAGACTTACAAAATACGGTATCTCTATGATTCTCCTTAATTGGATTACCAATTATCCGTTTCAAACCACTAATGAATTCATACATAGAACGTGTGAGATGTGGTTCATCCCATCATCCCACATCCACATCGTGAGTGAGCAAACAAAGGGGCACTTCCTTTGTTATAAAAGGAAGTGCTCACCTCACTTCTAATCTCATCCCAACAATTAGCAACTTCTTATGTATGCTAAATTGTAATCTCTTCTCTCTATATCTCTTTAAGTATAAATAAGAGATTTCTGGTAGTGTCCGAGGAAGTAGGCAAAATTGGTTGAACCTCGTAAAATTCCGGTGTCCCTTTTATAGCTTTATTTAGCAGCTTTTGGTGGGTAATTTTGTAGTGCTTTATTGTGCTAAGAAATTACAGTCAGGAAATTCTGTCTAAGGAAGTGGTTCTTAAGCGGGACCATTGTGACCCTACCACGACCTGAGAATTTTCCTGTACGGAGTGATTTTCTAGTACAATAATTTACTCTCTTACCCAGTCGCTTCCGCAACAAGTGGTATCAGAGCCAAGGTTCTGTCTTAGTATGCTCTGTGGTTGCAGCTAGGCTGATCTTCCACATCAGAAAAGCGTTCCTTTGTTCAGTTGATACGTCGTAGCGCTGCTAAATAAAAATTGGAGCAGAAATGGCAGACGACAAATTAAAGACCCCGGAGACAGCATCATCAACTTCCTCGTCATCGATTTGGACAAGTAGGGTGATGACTAATGCTAAGTTTTCGGTGGAGACATTTGATGGTACGGGCCATTTCGGCATGTGGCAATGCGAAGTCCAAGACGCTCTCTTCCAGCAAGGTCTTGACATCGCCATTGAAGAGACAAGACCGGAAGACATTCAAGAGAAAGAATGGGAGGCCATGAATCGAGCAGCTTGTGGTACAATTCGCTCCTGCCTGTCGAGGGAACAAAAATATGCGTTCTCTAAAGAAAAATCTGCATGGAAATTGTGGATGGCATTGGAGGAAAAATTCATGAAGAATAGCAGTCAGAATAAGCTTTTTATGAAGAAAAGGCTATTCCGCTTTTCTTATGTTTCGGAGACCACGATGAATAACCACATCACCAGTTTCAATCAACTAGTAGCTGATTTGGTAAACTTGGATGTGAAATTCGAAGATGAAGATTTGGCCTTAATGTTGCTGGGATCTCTTCCTGATGAGTATGAGTTTCTGGAAACAACTCTACTCCATGGGAAGGACGATATCTCTCTGAAGGATGTCACTGCAGCACTGTACAGCCATGAATTGAGAAGAAAAGAAAAGAGGGCTGGTACTGATGAAGCAGCAGAAGCATTAGTGGTGAGAGATCGTTCTTCCGCTCAGAAAAAGGGGAAGAAAGGATGGTCAAAACCGAAAACCAAGCTCGGCAAAGATGAATGCGCCCTTTGTCGAGAAAAGGGACATTGGAAGAAGGACTGTCCAAAACAGAAGAGAGGCAAGGCTGTTCAAGACGCATGTGTAGCTGAATACGACAGCGAAGGATCGGGACTATCATTGGTGGCATCGACTTCAAAAATTAACCAGGATGAGTGGATTCTGGATTCAGGAGCAACCTACCATATGTCACCCATTCGAGATTGGTTCTTTGATTACAAAGAGCTAAAGGGTGGAACCATTTTGATGGGAGACAATAGCCCATGCAAAACAATTGGTATAGGCTCAATCAAGTTGAAGAACCATGAAGGATCAACCAGAGTTTTAAGAGAAGTTCGGCATGTTCCAAACTTGACCAAAAATCTCATTTCTCTGGGACAATTGGAGTCAAAAGGATTCTCATGGGCCGCTAAAGATGGAGTTCTAAAGGTCGTTTCTGGAGCACTGACGGTGATAAAAGGCACCAGAAGGAGCAATCTGTATTACTATGAAGGGAGTACAGTAGTAGGAACAGCAGCAGTTGTGTTGGCTCCCAAGGAGAACAGTGACTCTCAGTTGTGGCACATGCGACTGGGGCATGCCGGAGAGAAATCCTTACAGATTCTTGCAAAGCAGGGATTGCTGAAAGGTGTGAAGTCTTGTAAAATAAACTTTTGTGAGCATTGCGTTCTCGGGAAGCAAAAGAGATTGAAGTTTGGCACTGCCATCCATAATACGAAGGGTATTTTGGATTATGTCCATTCTGACATTTGGGGACCCGCCAAGACGCCTTCCTTGGGTGGGAACCGCTACTATGTGACCTTCGTAGATGATTTCTCTCGAAGGGTTTGGGTGTATGCCATGAAGACTAAGGATGAAGTGATGAGGATCTTCCTAACATGGAAGAAGACGGTCGAGACGCAAACAGGTCAAAGGATCAAGTATCTCCGGACAGATAATGGGGGAGAGTACAAGAGTGATCCATTCTTGAAGGTTTGCAAAGACGAGGGAATTGTCCGACACTTCACAGTCAGGGAAACACCGCAGCAGAATGGAGTGGCGGAGCGAATGAACGAACATTGCTGGAGAAGGTTCGGTGCATGTTGTCAAATGCTGGGCTGGGCAGACAATTTTGGGCAGAGGCGGTAACATATTGCAGCCATATTGTGAACCGGTTTACCGTCATCGGCTATTGGTGGAAAGACACCGCTTGAGGCATGGTCTGGAAAACCAGCTACTGATTATAGTTCTTTGCGAGTGTTTGGTTCTGTGGCTTACTACCATGTGAAGGAATCAAAATTAGACCCAAGGGCAAAGAAGGCTCTATTTATGGGGATTGCGTCTGGGGTAAAGGGATACCGGTTGTGGTGTCTAGAAGCAAAGAAGACAATCATTAGGAGAGATGTTACCTTTGATGAATCTGCGTTGTGGCAGAAGGTGACAACAGACTCCATCCAGACAGAGGGAACTCAAAAGCAGGTGGAGAAAGCACCAAAGAAGGTGGAGTTCGAGAAGGAGATATTTGTAAACCCATTGGTTGGAGATGATAGTGACTCTCAAGGAGTAGATGAGTCAAATGAGGAAGCTCCAACAACAGAACCAGATCCGATTGTAGTAGGAAGACCCAGAAGAGAGATCCGTAAACCGGCTCGCTATACGGATATGGTGGCTTATGCACTTCCAGTTGTAGATGAAGGGGTACCACCTACTTTCCAAGAAGCAAATAAAAACTCGGAAAGTAAGGAATGGAAAGGTGCCATGGAAGAAGAAATGAATTCTCTTCACAAGAACAACACGTGGAAGTTGGCACAACTACCAAAGGGCAAGAAGGCAATTGGTTGCAAATGGGTGTTTGCAAAGAAAGAAGGAACTTCAGGTAAAAACAGTGTCCGCTACAAGGCTAGGTTGGTGGCCAAAGGGTACGCACAGAAGGAGGGAATTGATTACCATGAGGTATTTTCTCCAGTAGTGAAACATTCCTCCATCAGAATTCTGTTGGCGTTAGTAGCTGAGCTGAATTTGGAATTAGCCCAACTTGATGTGAAGACTGCATTCTTACATGGCGATCTGGAGGAAGAGATCTATATGACTCAACCAGAAGGATTTAAGGTTCGTGGTAAAGAAGATTGGGTTTGTAAGTTGAACAAATCATTGTACGGGCTGAAGCAGTCTCCAAGGCAATGGTACAAACGATTTGATTTGTTTATGAGAGGGCAAAGGTACACGAGAAGCAAATATGATCACTGTGTGTATTTGCGCAAGCTACATGATGGGTCTTACATATACCTACTCTTGTACGTTGATGACATGCTAATAGCTTCAAAGAATCAGTCAGAGATTGATAGATTGAAGGCTCAGTTAGCACAAGAGTTTGAGATGAAAGATTTGGGAGAAGCCAAGAAGATTCTCGGGATGGAGATTAGCAGAGACAGAAGGAATGGCAAGCTTTGTTTGTCTCAGAAGCAATATCTGAAGAAGGTGTTACAACGTTTTGGTATTAACGACAATACAAAACCTGTGAGTACCCCGCTTGCTCCTCATTTGAAGCTTAGTGCTCAATTATCTCCAAAGACTAAAGAAGATAGAGACTATATGGCTAGAGTCCCATATGCAGAAGCAGTTGGTAGCTTAATGTATGTCATGGTGTGTACAAGGCCCGACATTTCACTAAGCAGTTGGAGTTGTGAGCAGATATATGCATGATCCTGGCAGAGATCATTGGCAAGCTGTGAAATGGATTTTACGATATATTCAAGGTACTGTGGATATTGGTCTGCTATTTGAGAAGGATGTTACAGGTGGTCCAAATGTGGTTGGATATTGCGATTCCGACTATGCTGGTGATATGGATAAGCGACGATCAACTACTGATTACTTGTTTACTTTAGCCAAGGCACCAGTAAGTTGGAAATCTACCTTGTAGTCTACAGTTGCTTTGTCTATGACTGAGGCGGAGTACATGGCTCTAACAGAGACTGTGAAAGAAGGTATTTGACTTCATGGGTTGCTTAAAGACTTGGGAGTTGGTCAGAGGCACATCACGGTGCACTGTGACAGTCAGAGTGCTATTCATTTAGCAAAGAATCAAGTCTATCATGCAAGGACGAAGCATATTGATGTTCGCTATCACTTTGTGCGGGAGATACTCGAAGAAGGGGATATTCTTGTTCAGAAAATCCGGACGATTGAGAATCCTGCAGACATGATGACCAAGGTGGTGACCGCAGTCAAGTTCAAACATTGCTTGGACTTGACCAACATCCTACATATTAAAGTTGGCGCCTAAAGGCGCAATTGTAGACACTACCAAGTAGGTTTGTAAGAGAGTTTATTTTGGTTAGTGGGATAAACCAAGGTGGAGAATTGTGAGATGTGGTTCATCCCATCATCCCACATCGTGAGTGAGCAAACAAAGGGGCACTTCCTTTGTTATAAAAGGAAGTGCTCACCTCACTTCTAATCTCATCCCAACAATTAGCAACTTCTTATGTATGCTAAATTGTAATCTCTTCTCTCTATATCTCTTCAAGTATAAATAAGAGATTTCTGGTAGTGTCCGAGGAAGTAGGCAAAATTGGCTGAACCTCGTAAAATTCCGGTGTCCCTTTTATAGCTTTATTTAGCAGCTTTTGGTGGGTAATTTTGTAGGCTTTATTGTGCTAAGAAATTACAGTCAGGAAATTCTGTCTAAGGAAGTGGTTCTTAAGCGGGACCATTGTGACCCTACCACGACCTGGGAATTTTCCTGTACGGAGTGATTTTCTAGTACAATAATTTATTCTCTTACCCAGTCGCTTCCGCAACAGAACGCCCATCAAGGATTCATACAAAGAACCAGTAAAAGTTCACACTTCCATTATGCTTGAGCTGTGAATTGGAAATCCTGTAACATCCAATCTCGTCCATTATGTTTCAGTCTTGGATTCAACGGTTAGATAATTTACAAGAGGAATTACAGGATCATAGAGATCAAGTACATTATCTGAATTTGGAATGAGGGACGCCTAAGGAGAGACAAGGAACACATAACTCAAACACATCTCAATGTTTTGTTACCTGAACTTGTAGATATCAGAGAATGGTCAAAATGCTGTGCTTCAGTTCAAACGACAGAAGTTTCGATGCTGTCCTAAACACATATGGTTACGGAGACAACTAGTGGCAAATCATTTCTGTCTTACAGTATACTCCCACACTGACATTTCAGCAGGTTCTATCGCCATTTAAAGGAGCTGTAATAGAGATAATAAAACACGACCTTACTTGATCTCAGCGTGATTAGCACTGCACCCTGGCTGGCCTATGCCCTGTACTGCACAGTAGAGGAACGTTCCCAACTAATTTAGAGGTGGATTGGGATGACCACATGGTTATCCGGATAGACTAGACTCCTCCCCTTTTTCACCTTTCTATTATCTTTTCACACTAATATCAATGAGTTCAATTAAACAACAAGACCATTACACATGCCTCAGAAAAAGCATGACTCAACTTGAATAAAAGAACACTCTTTTCTTTTTTAGACTTTCATAAACAAACAAACAAAAAAAGACTCAGTGTGATTGGCAGGCACTTCTCCGGTATGAACCCCGGTAGAAATTAAGAAAACAAGACCTTTACACTTGCCTGAGAAAAAGCATGACTCGACCTGAATACAAAAACACTCTTCTTTTTTCAGACTTCCCTCAAGAAAGAGACTAATAGACTCGGTGTGATTGGAAGACTCTTAACAAGACGTTTACACATGTAAACCTGAGAAAAGCATGACTCAACTCAACTCGATCGTGTTCCTCAGCAACCAGACAGCATGTGTGCATTATCAATCTAGTTCATGATTGACATTCAACATTAAACATGTAGAAGAGCATGACTCCTCTCGATCGTGTTCCCCTTGTATAAATTAAGACAGCAAGACTTCCATACATACCTGAGAAGGGCATGCCCCAACCTGAATACAATACTCTTTTATCTTTTTGCAGATTGCCAGAGGATATGTTCTCTGGTGAAGACTAATGATTTAATTCCATGAAACCAAACTGATTCCATTGGTCCCATAGAAATTGAGTTGTCATCATCTTCTTTGTTTCTATACCTACCACCGTCGTTGGCATCTGAGCTAGTAGACGTCCTTTTGGTTTTCTTGGGGCTTCAAGGCAAATGTCCCATGCGACGAATACACAACTCCAAACCTTTAAAGTTTGAACGACAGAAAGATAAATCATATCTTGATATTTTTTCACATTATTTTTTTGTTTATAACTTATCATTTCATGTCTTTTGATTACGCCTTAACACTCTTTCTCTAATACAACAGAATACACATTCAGAGATATCAACTCTTGACTATAACTCGGTACTCTTTCTCTAATACAACAGAACACATATTCATTCAGAGGTTACTGTCTTTTGATTATTACTCAGCATTTTTTCACCAGTACAAAAGCACAAGTCAAGAAACATCTTTACATTCAGAGTTTCTCTACTTGTTCAACAATGAAGAATGCTTAATATCTGACCAGAAAGAAACAATTGGTTTAATAAACCGACAGACATTCCACAGTTGCAAATATATTCATTTCCTTGTTGACAGAGAAGAAACTTTAATACTATGGTTTGGTGGGGGTGCGCCAGACCCAAGCAATAGTGCTACGCAAGGGCGACGCGTGAGCAAACCCACAGTGGCAAGCCACTGCTAATGGGACACTCCCCGCTTCGAAAGATTAAAACTGATAAGAACAGATACTACACTTGATCTTAGCCAAAAGGCCGAGAAAGGTATGATTTGCAAAGGCCCTTGGCTTCACATTTTATTAGGATGTCAGTGCTTTCTAACCTCTGACATACTGATGTGGGATTCAGTCATGCTATTGCTATATGCAGGAGCTCCTGTCCTATAGCCATTCTTGGTGTATTCTTCACACTAAGCACAGGCATCAACACCCAAGTTGTTATAAGACAACACAGCAGTTCCATTCCCCATTCATATCGAACTAGAAGAAGTTCTGCAACGGTAAGAATTTATTCATGGATAGAAATCATATGGCAAACACTAAAAAATCAAGACTAAGTATTACTATCAACCTTTTTTACCTGAAAAAACCAAGGAGTTACCAATTAGCTTCTTTGTGACAGAAAATCGTTCACCAACAAGATGATTATGCTTCCAAACCATCTCCACTGCTGAAAACAAATCCAGCTAGTCAGCACCGTTAGAAAAGGAAGGCTCCTAAATGAACCATAGAAACTTGGCGTTGCCTTCAAACCAAAGTATATAGCAGTCACAACAGAGAGCAACTATATATGGAATTCCAGCAATACCAAGAGCGGAAACCAAAATAAATCCCATCGACACACTACGACCCTAAATAAAGAAACTTGAGCTTGCCCTTCAATCAAAACAATCTTTTCCGCCATTATTGTCAAATTTCTATTCTGCTTTACTCCTTGGAACGGTTTGTTTGTATGATTTACTCTAAGAGAGGCCGACAAACGGGTGCGTGAACTTGGGCAAGTAAATGCAAGTTCTGAGAATGCACAAACAAACTAGGATACAATTTGAGTGAATGGATAAACAAGACGGGTGACAAATGTACAACCTATTCCTGAAATCTGTCTGCGGGCATAATATGATACAGAAATTGTGGAGATTCTAACAGCGCGCTGCATTGACAATTACAGAAGCTTAGTAAAAGTGTACAAGGATTAAAAACGCGGAAGAATGGAACTTCTTCATACAAATGACACGGAGAATGAAACGAAAAAGAATTCAATTCTATCTGAAGTTCGCAAAACCCTAATTCCTCGATGAACATGTGAAATTGTAGAAATCTCAAAAAAATTTGGACCATTTCTCGATTTGTGCGTGTCATCCTTGCGCGGGGGCCATGCTAATCTTCTCTGTATCGTTCCAATTTTATCAGATGTCCCCGAAGGGACAAGCTTACTTGCTCCTCTCCAGATTATGAACTACGACGTCAGATCCCTAGCAACTAATGTGGGAGTGAGAACATGTACAATTGTCGAACCTGTATCCGAGGCTGACTGTTGTTGGCGCCGTGATGAAACCCCAAGTTTCAATCAATTCTAAAATAGCAGTGCCGGTCCCGTAAAGCCCACCGCCGAACGCCATTCCAACCACCGCATGCCCTCAAGCTACCACTAACCACCCAACAAGGCAACCGCCATGAACCACAACCGACCACACTCAAGCCCTGTAACGTCGTTATGCGGAAAAAGAAAAAGAAACACAGTATGTGAAGTCAAAACGTGAAAGAAAAGACCGGGACAGGAAGGGAGGAGACGGTAGGCTGTCGCTCCGCTTTGTTTCGTACTGAAATTGTTTCTAACCGTGGTTGGTCCCAAAATTACGGGTAGCTGGGCCTATTGTATAGAAAAATGATTGGGCCACATTGGGTCGAGGTTAGAGGATTCATTTGATTGCTGGTTTGTCTGACTCCATATACTCAAATTAGAGCACATCCTCACTTAATATAGGACCCCTTCGATTGTGGGCTTCTCATTTATGAAGCTAGCTTAAAAAAGAATGTGGGCAGATTCATTTTCCTAGCTTATTGTTGTATATACAGAAGAGGTGTTCGTTTCCAAGCTTAACTTTTTACTCTGTTTTTTGTATTCTTTTACACAATTACCCCTTCCAAATCCGACTCCCTATATACTCCTCTCTCTTCTACATTTGCTTGGTTGCTCGCCTTTCGCCCCTTTGTATTCCTCTTTCTTCTTCGTGGTTCCTTCTAGGGTTTGCACCAGTTGTTTCACACCATTGGCGCGAGGTACTTCTGTTTATGAGTCCAGTTGCTGAATCATTTTTCCATAACTTCTCTGTTCCCTAACGCTAGCTTTGTTCTCCATTTCTTGATTGTATTTGTGTTTGTTGTTGTGCGTACCAGCAAACTACCGGGAAACCAAGACACATATGCCGTCAGCACATTCTGTAAGTTCCCATACATCATGGCTTGATTCAAGGAACTTCGTCTGACATCTAATTTTCCATATTATTAATACATAAACATACAATGTTCTATGTTGCCCACTGTGGTTTTGTCGATTTTTTGACAGTGTAATTTAGTTGAAGCGCACAACAAGTAAACATGCTTAGGTTGTAGGTCATCTGTTTGATGTTATAGACTAGCGCTATTGACACAATGCTCAACAGACGTCCTTAAACCATGTTGATAATTGCTAAGTTAGTTTTCATTTGGTTTTCTATTGTCCGCAAGTCCAAAATGTTGTTCGAATGTGATTTTGCAGTCTTGCTCTAGTGGAAGAAGCATCAACGAACTAAACACAATGTACATCAACTGTGACTGCCAGCTGAAGTGCATGTTGCTGATTTCATACACAAATGAGAACTTTGGCCGACTTTTTTTCAAGTGCAATTCATGTGGTTTCTTTGAATGGTGGGATGTTGTGAACAGACCCAATGATCCCAACAATGAGGTTGTCAACACTCAAGCTGGTAGGTCCACAAGTGCAGCGAACCAAGTGAGGACACTAATGAACATGGTGAGAAACAACACCCAGTCTCTTGATGTAATCAAGCATACTATGAGGTCCATCATGAACAAACTGGATGCTACTGAGACATCTGAGAATTCGAGTGCACGGGATATGGAGAGTATAAAATCAATGTTATCTCGCATGATGATTGGAATTTATCTACTGTTACTGCTGGTAATTGTTAGTCTGCTGAAGTAATGGATGTTCTTAGTTTGGACAACATGGCTGTAACTTGTGTGTCATATTTACTAGTTGTTGTTTAGTTTAATGTATTATGCGTAGTGTTGTTAGGGGTTTTTGTAAGAATTAAAATGTGAAGCACCAACTTTTTGAGATGTGAAATGCCACAGGGTTCTACTTTTTGGTGTGGCAAGGAGTCAAGTGAAGGACAGTTGTATGATAGGTGGTAATCTACCGCATGTGGTAGTTACTTTAGGTTGTTGTTATTATGGATGAAGGATCTTTCTGATGATAGGGTTGTAATGTTTAGATTCTGTTATTTGGTAATATATTAAAGTATTTTGGCACATGGTGGTATCATTACACTTTTCATTTATACATATTACAATACTTTGTTAATCTTCGGGAAGTTCATTCATCTGTAAATATTTGAAAGTACACGCATTAATGTGGCCATTGCATAAATAATATCCTCTATCCTTATCTCTTATCAGCAATATTCTGATTGACACTCCTAAATCTGAAACATTGTCTCATTTACTACAATTCATTTTAGTTGGTTCTCCACCACATCTGTTGCAGGTACTTTACAAACCAAGAGTTCATTAATACTTTAATTAATGTCTACCAAACAGTTGCTTTGACATGTTGTTAGTGTCTATAAAGCTTTGCCATTTATGTATAGCAGAACCACATCTAACTCGTCTATCGATTTTAAAGTGTAAAACCAACCACTTATACACGTCTTCTATCCAAAAATGAACACCAACCCGAAGATACCCTCTTCTTCTCCTTCATCTCCCATTATCTTGTTGTCATCTGATGACAGTGACTCTGATAACAACAGCACAAGGGTTCACACTGTGTTTCCCCCAAACACCAATCCTATTTTTTTCAATCCGATGGAGAAGAAGTGTAATCATTTTTTAATGTCTAATACTGATGTTGTTGACTTACACCCATATTGTAAAAACACTTTCTATGTAGGGCCTAGCACTCATCCAAGCACAATAACCCCACCTGCTGACCAACGTGGAGGAACAACATCAGTTAGCCGCACTGGGGTGATTACCTGGCAGCAGAATGTTGGTGTGACTAGCAGGCCAGACAAGAAGCGTAGAGTACACACCCCTTCTGTAACACCCCAACCACCACCGTACACTTAACATCAGACTGCAGCGGAAATCTCAACTCATCACATTACTTAATTCAATGGTGTTACACGCCGTTAGCCACCCACGTGGCTAACAGGCTAATACATGTACATTGTATCGGTCTGATGGACTAGATTCCCGAGCAACCACACAATACAACCCTATTCCATTTCCAACATTTATTGTATACATACATTCCCACTGTACCGAGTATTTACAACTAATGCCTATAACAATTTCGGTCTTACTACGCTTACAATGCTTACGCCATTTAAATGGCTACCCATGTATAAACATCTACCACCCCGTCCCACTCTCGAACGCTTCCAGCTCCTTGTACCTGAAATAGAAAAGGAGAGAAAGGGTGGCCCCCAAGGGGCTCAGCACCTTTGCTGGTATGGTAATCCCGCAGCCCACATGCTACCGGGCCACGCACAACTAATTGTCGTCTTAGCATGCAGTTGATTATATTTAAATCATGCATACAAGCCATAAACATACAACACATAACATTTCGCCTCCATGGGCTCAATCTATAACCAACACATCCACACTTAACCAACCATCCAATGATTCCTTAAACCCTAGAGTGGCTCTCCTCTGAAACGGAGCTACTTCCTTAATGAACGACATGTACCCATTAATCGGGTTATCCTTAAATGCCTCTTGTCACAAACTGGGATTCATTTCCATGATCCACACACTCCATATCCTACAACATATCTCATTCCTCACATGACAAAACATAACAAACCTTTCTTGTTTCGACGTACACATGATAACATCACAATCATTTAAATCCAATATATATATACCATAGCATAGCAAGGGAATTTCCATAGCACCATAACATTACATTAATACCATAATCGGTTCTCACAAGGAACCTTCCACCATAGTTAGTATACCATGAGCCTAGAGATTATTACCAATCCCATGTTAAGCTCGTTAACAACCTCGTTACGTCCGGTTATATTGAACGGTTAACTTATACCCAAGGTGGTGTCGGATATAGTAATCCCAAGCACACCGAAATATCTTCGTATGCCCCTGTGGCCCGACGTGAGTCAGTAACTAGCTTTGGATAAGCTAAGGGAAGGTAGAAACCAATTGGAATACCACCTATACATACACCGAGAGCCGAACCGGATATGACATCGACTCCCGTCCATCACCGCGTGGCCGGAACAACCGGACTCCTCACCCCCCCATTAGTACACATACACTTATAATAATATTAGAGATCCATTATGGAGCCTACCACCACATCCACACACCATACGGTATCAAACCGAGTTAAGCACACAAGGGAGGTTCACACACTTGCATACAACAACAATGTCCAACTAACTCACACATAGCCGTGGTTAGCACGTTCCCAAGGTTTGGGCCGTCAACTCCGTATACCGATCATTCATGTGTTCCTAGTTTTGGTTAGCTAAGGTTTAACACATACTTGAGGTTAAAGGGTATCGGAGGCCAAATTCGCCACATAAATGAATTACTATAAACTCATTACATGTTTTAATCTTACAAGGTGGCAAACACTCAGGAAAACATATTGGCATACAAGCCGGTGTAATCCGGTAGGACACAGGTTAAGAAAACTATACCTGTCACCGGAGTCCACTTTACCACTTCCACTTATGTTCCTCGAGCGATTCTCGAACAACTGTTAACATCACATGTGTTTTTATTAACATGGGTTTGCTTGATTATTTAATGTCTAATGCTTAACTTTCCCCGTTAACTTAGTTACATAACTTTACATTTTAACTTGTTTTACTTTCACATTTTGATACAACTTTTCATACCTAATTGCCATTTAAAACTCACCTAACATGTCCTTACAACCTCATAACATCATTACCTATCAATCCTCATCATTCCATATCATTTCATAACCTTAAACCACATTTTTGGTCCGACCGGACTTGCCGACCGGACTTACCCAAGTCCGTCGATTCCAGAACACTTTCCGCCAAAATTTTTCTACTCCGACCGGACTTGTAAGTCCGGTCCTATGTCCGGTCCATTCCAGAAACTAATTCCCACAGGTAAACTGGCCCGACCGAACTTGCAAGTCCGGTCGCAAGTCCGGTCTGCCCCAGATCTTTGTTTTCCTTTTTACATTCAACTCCAAACTTCACCCCATATATCCTAGTATACCCTAACCTCATTTGGGCACTTCAAACACCTTAAGATATCCTTAAACACTCACAAAACTCTTTTTTCTAATTCCTTAAACCTTTACTTATATCTTCACAAAATTTCTAACACTTACAATGTTTTCTCCTTAATAACCTTTATACCAAAGTGTTTCCTCACCATCATAACATCATCTCCCAAGCATCTTCTCTTACTAACCAAATCTTATCTTTCACAACTTCTTAAATTCTTTTCTCAAAACCTTACCTAAGCATCATTCTCTCCTTATTCATCAACATGACCTAAACCTTAAACAAACTTCTCCAAGACTTTAATATATCCTAAAAACACTCATTGGATTTCTAGAACTTCCAAGACAATGCCTAAATCCTTATAGCACTTTAGAACACCCTAATGCATGTGTTCTTCCTTAGTGAAGCATGTGTCCATTCCTAACCATTCCTAGTTCACCCAAGTTCATTTAAGCACTTAGAATTCCTTATACATTTTACAAATTTCGCCATGGGTTCTCTTAGCACATCATCATTCCAAAACTCATAGTTTTCACACCATTAAGCACTCAAGAACACCTAAATCCATCAAGAACATTATCACTCACAAAACTTCACCAAATTTACACTACAACATCATATAGTGCATAATTAAACTTGCTTGGCACTTAGGCCCTTAAATAACATGGCTCTTAGGCCCTTAAATTGCATATCCTTAAACACTGAATTTCCCACATAAATAATGCCTTTGACCTGCAAATACATACACCAATACATATGTTCTTTTACTTGTCTCCTTGAGGACACTTTACTAGGTCATTCACCATTTGCTCTTTAGGTAGTTTTAACAAGCATTATAAGCTTATTTCTCCTAAGGCATTAAACCACATTAAGATAGCATATTTACCTCTTTTCCTCCCAAATTTCTTTCTTGTTTCCTTACAAAGCCGGTAAGGCATTTGGTTCCTTGCCAACTACTAAACATTATACAAACAACATAATGAGTATTCAAGCTTTAAGCTTCATCTCATTGTAAACCCTAGTTACATATGTTTTAACACATCAAGGTAATTGTTTTACCTTTGAATGGAAAGAGAGCTTGAATGAGTATCAAGAGAGGCTCCTCCTAGCCCTTGGAAGATTTAAATGAAGCTAAAGACAAGAGAAGACAACCATTACAAGGTGCATTTTCGGTCAACACCAAAAATGAAGGAAATGGAATTTTCTTTCTTTGGTTTTTCCTTACCTTGAAGCAAAGGTGATCAAAGGCATACAAATATTAGCTCAGCTCCTTCCATGGAAGTTCTCCTTGGCACCGAAATGGTGGTTTTGAGGATTTGAAAGGACAATGTTGTAGAGCTTGCTCCAACTAAGAGAACGGTAGTCTCGGAATTAAATTCGGAGCATGGAGTCATAAGTTACAAGTGAAGAAGGATGAAAATGGCATGGTTCTGTTGGAAACCGATGGAGAGGAGGAAGAAGGTGGCCATCGTGGGAAATGAAGAAAAGAATGAGAGAATGAAGATAACCTTTGCTTTTTGAAGATATTTGTCCTTTTAAAGCAAATAGTACACTAATTAGTCATTCTTTCTTTTCTTAGTAAATTAACAAGGGTGGTGAGTCACCACACCTTAAAAACCGGCCCCAAATAGTACCTAGGGGTATTTTAGACTTCATTAATCAATTGTCTCACTTATAGTAACATATGTTACAAACTAGCTTATAAAAATCACTATTCACCAAAAACAAGGCACATAGAAGTGAAAATTTTGATTTCCCATTGATATAGCCACCCAAATGTGATACTATATGGTAAACATGTTAATTAAAGAGTAATGATGGACATTTAGCCATTCAAAACTCATTTACAAGACAATTTCTCAAAAACGTGCTTTAAGACTCCTTAAAGCACATTTTGCGTTTTAACTTGTTTTCAAGCTTGGTTTTCTTTAGTAATTGATTTAATATGTTCATTAACATATAAATAAGGCATAGGTATGACCATTAGGTCTTATACACATTTATCCCAAGCTTAGAGCACATTTTAGCCCATATTGACCTTAAGGTATTTATTTGTGTTTTGTTCGGTTTCATTGTCTACCAAAGTTTCCTAAGGACTTAATTAGCCTTATAAAGTCATAATTAAATATTATCAAGTCTTGGTAGGCTCTTTGGGTCCTAGCCAAGTTCACTCCAAGCTTAGAGCATGTTTTTGCTCAAACCGTGTCTTAGTGTTTTATTGTGTTTTACCATGGTTTAAATGTTTCGTTTATGTTTCTAAGGCACTTTTTAGCCTTTAAACACCATAGTTTAACATTTACACAACATACCAAGGTTTGGGGTATTTCACCTTCTCCTCCTTTTTCACCCTTTTCATGGTTTGAAGATTCGGAGTCCTCCAGTTCCGACTATTCAATCAAGAAGATCATTTCTGATTGAATTAAATATTTAACATATCATCAACAAGTAGAATTTCTGGTGCACTTTTGTATTAATTATGGAAGTTGAAAAAATGCTTTACTTTTGTGTTAATTACGGAAGGTATCCTAGTATTGCACCAGTTAAGTAGTATTAGCAGTCTTTAAAAGATGTTTCACTGTTCTACCTGGGGAGTATCAAGGTTATATGTAATTAGTGGTTAGGTTTTTGTCCTAGTATTTTTGAGATATTTTGCAATTGAAGAAGTTTAGTTACCATGTACTTAACTTCTACCTATTTCAATGAAGGAAAATGCAAGTATTTTTATTCCATTATCCGCCTCTGTCGTCAAATACCACTGCCACAGAAGATTACAGTAACATAGAACACATTGCTTTTACCCTAATAATGTATGTAATGTTTGCCTTGATCATGTCAACCATATTGGCTACAGAACCTATGCTTCCTCAAGGATATCCTTGCATAGAAGAATGTAGCTGCAACGATATGTTTTTCCAAACTGAGAGGGGATGTTCTCTGCGGAAGCAAACAAATCTGATTGCTATTAAGACGCCACATGAAGCTAGTACATGGTTCACAACACAAAATAGAAACATGACATGCCTACAACTGAAATAAAAATCAACAACTTCTACCCATAACCATTCAACATTTAACAAACGCACATAATATAAGTTTGACATGAAATCGTCATTGAACTGAGATGGTAATCAGAGACTTTTGTTTTCTAACGAGATTTAGAATACATATGCATCAAATACTTCCAATATGCTTCATCACACCCGGGAGGTTTGACCCCCCTGAAAAGATATTCTTCAAACTTTGTTTGCTGCACTCTATTCTCACTGTTAACCTCTTCTGTAACAACAGAAGAAAATGAGTGTTCTGGCTGCTGCACTTCATTTTCACTGTTAACCTCTTCTGTAACAACAGAAGAGGAGTGTTCTGGCTGCTGCACTTCATTTTCACTATTAACCTCTTCTGTAACAACAGAAGAGGAGTGTTGTGACTGCTGCTGCTGTTGCACATTGGATCTCTCTTCCACTCTTCTCGACATGTTGATACACCTAATACAGATGGGAACACAAAAGTGATTTACTGAGTACGTAATTATTGTATACATAATGGTTTGGGTAGAAGCTTGCATGTTCCAGATCGACATTTTGCTGTGACGAAGATGGTTACCTCAAATGATAATACTCTCCTTTGGCAGTAAGGAAGTACGGCCGCAGTGGAAAAGAAGAGGTAGGGTTTGGTCATTGTAGATATATATATATATCAGATACTTATATTAATATACCACCTTCTTTTTCCATTTTACTTTGGATGAAATAGTCCAATTTGACCTTAAAGAAAAATTCATTAAAAAAAACTATCTCTGAACACCACAGCTACTGATTGGTATCTTCCTCTGTAGAGAGCAAGATGTGTGTGCGGGATACAAGTGATTATTATTCATTATGTTCCACCACACTTGGGTTATATAAGGAACAAAACACTATTTGCTTGTTTCGATGTGGGAGTGTAGCGTATTTCATTTATAGAGTTTCAGTAAAATATCCAACACATATATAGACGATGTACAGCAGATCAAACACAGATCCAGTGAAACTAGTGGTGTAACTGTTGTCTACCTGTGGTTTCTCCTTTTATGCTCACAAATGAAACAACATCACACACATGTGTGACTTTGCAGTACAACAAGTTGGCATCAGTAATACTCACCAGATAAGCTCATATAACAATGAAACTCTTCATTTAAATTATTAGCACTTCATCTTTAACTTAATATGCTTTGTAGGTGAATGACATTCAAAGTAAGGCAAGGTCTGTTCGTATCATTCAATTGCTACACAAAGGAAATAATTATCGGGTATCATTTGTCTGATACATAACACCTGGGTGCAAAACATCTTGATTAATACATTGGTTGTACTCCATTGCATAGGCTTGCAAAATAACATAACAGTACTAAAATAAAATCCCACGCAACTGTTATATAAAAAAAGTTTTTCTTCAACTGTTACATACCATGAAATCACCTTCCAATGTATATTTTCACTTTAACTTCCATTTCAGAAACTCCATGTTCACAGAACAAAAGTACAACATATTCTATCTTCTTCTAATAGCCAACTCCCGAGTCAACCAATCTCTTAGATTTGTCATTTCCTACGAACCATTATCTGATGTACCTCTTCCAGCTGGTTGTGTGTCACTAGGGTCCAACTCTTCAGACAAGGGAATGAAATTCAGTGCAGCGTCAATTAGCACGAATCAAGTATCCCCATAACTGCTTAATCTCGTATAATTATGCAATGCAAAACAGTCGTTAACTATTTTCACTTGCTTTATCAACGGAAAGCTAGGCACATTCAGAAGTATTTTCCACCTAGCCTTGAGTACTCTGAAAGATCTTTCTATAGTCGAGCGAAGCGATGAATGAAGTTTGTTAAATTTCTCCTTCGAACTCCTGGGGTTGTCGGCTCTAAATTCAGACAAGTGATAAGGTACTCTGGTGTGGGGGGTCATAAGTCCCTCTTTATCCGGGTAACTCTTATCACCTAGATAGTATTTCCCTGATGATTGTACTATTAGCAACTCCAATACAATGCTCAATATGTTTTTGTATAGTACATAATGTATAATGCTCAATCATAACTGGGCAAGAATATTTACTCCTGATCCTGACTAAGCAGGCTAATGCAAAACCAGATTTTTGTTGTGAGAGTGCTTAACAATAGTAATCTAGTGGTTTTTACTATAGCAAAAACATAGTTCTTTTTAATGATAGTTCAAAGCACACTTTAATGGCCAGGGTAATAGTCTAAAAATCAAGTCAAGATTGACCATAAACAACAGATCAATTCAGTTTGGTTAACTAATTGTTTCAGTGTAGATGCAAACAGAATTATAAGAAGCAAAATTGATATAACAAGAGTTAAACTATCTGAGGAGTTCTAAATGACTCCGCATCAGTTTATAAGTACAAAAATGTGTTGTTTAACATAAAATGCTTTGGCAAATCAATATCTACTGATAGAAAATTACTTAAAAAGGCATAGCAGGGCGTTAAAACTTGATAGAAACCAGAGGTATTTATAGTTGATAGTATTTTACCTTGTGGAGGTTTTGGGAACCGAAGTGTTTCGTCATGAATGCTATGCAAATACACTGGAGTGTCATGAGCCGAACCTTCCCAGCCGGTGCAAACAAACACGAACAATAAATCGAAATCACAGACAACTAATACATTGGTCAAAGTCACCCCTTTTCTGTTGATAAAACACATTCTATCTTTCTCGGGACAGTCAATTCCACATGACATCCGTCTAACGCCCCTACACAGTCCTAAATTCACATATGCGTCAGTGGTAAAGAATTGATAGGTAGTTATGGTAAAACAATACAATGAATGTGTACCTTGAATGTTGGAAAATATTTGTTGCTGCTCACAATCTTCGATGGTACGTCCCGATACTGCGGGTTGCGTGGTCTTACAATATCTTTGCCTAATCTGCCCACTGCTTCTAAAATGTCACCAAAATGCTTACTAATAGTCGACCCCGAATGTTGGAATCTCTCCATTGAGTCCCTATTTGCACACCGATGACTTAATGTCCTAAGAAACCATGCTACTCACTCCTTCACGGAAGTGTTCGCTTTGGCATCAATCATGTACTTGTATTCGAGAGTATGACACAACATCAAGAAGGTGTCTTTGTTCATGCGTAAAGCATTAATGCACCGAACAGGGTAACCACACAATAATTTATCCACCCATTTTTTTCCAGTTAATGCAGAAGTACGCATTGGTACTCTAAGTGGGATGTTGTGAATGGCCCTAAGACACTGAACAGCTTGATGTAAATCATTCTGTATTTCAAAAATATCACTTTCTATTGCAGTGAGGAGGTCGTCCAAGAGGTTAGGATCGGCAACTATTAAAGACACAATATCTTGAAAATTCTGTGTTGACATCTTGATGTGTGAATTACTACTTATATTCATACAAAATTCCTAGGCAATATTACATGTATGTAAATTATAATATACTAAACTGTTAAGCAACATCAAACAGGTTTGTAGACAATCTCATAGCTATCACTTCTCCTCGCTCATTTTTATCCTAACTATCTCGACAATCTCATCATCACTTAGACAGTCAAACAAATCTCGATAGTCATAACTCTCTATCATCTTAGCTGCAACCATGAACTCATCACGATTCAGTTCGACTATTTTCTGCCACCTATTATTCGCCATTGCCTTAGTTGTTTTGCCATCACGGTCCACCATAAGCTCATACTTTGGGCGCTGGCTGCCTATAATCGAATCCTCGATGTGATTGGCAAGTGACAGGTTGTACGTCATTTTGACCTCTCTGAAAATCAGATACAATTTGTCGATGAACCCATGCCGCTTGCAAAAATAGCAACTGTGTTTTTTCCTTGACTGTTTATACCTAATGTCCTTATACCGGCATAGGTGTTGATCCTTATGTTTTGCTAGAACAAGTATAAATTTCTCTTGAAAATCTTCCACAGCTTGTAGCACAAGGAACTTAATGTAATCAACCGGGCTTTCCCTTAGTTTAGACTTAACAATGTGGACTACATCATTACTGAACCCCATAGCTTCCATTTCTGTAAGAAAAATATAGTCAGGGGACTAAAATATGTAATACTCACTCCAGCACATAGTGTGTACTTAAACCTTGATACACCAAACACAAACTGATGATGTAATGTGCAACTTGTCATAAGCAACAAAGATTGAAAACGTAATTCGCATTAGCTAATAGATAGGACACCCAACCTGATAACAACATTATGCACATCACTAGTAAGCTACTATATATTAAGTTCTTAAGGCAGCCCACCATTCAAAATAAAGCTAGTACATCAAATACTAGACTAGCTACCAACCAAAAAATACATCTCCATTGGTACTACCAAAACTAGCAAAATAGTGAAAGCAACAACACCAACCAAAAAGTGATTTCCTACCATAAACAATGGGGATGTTTTCTTCGTCAAGGACCATAGTTTAGGGTGTACACCAGCCTCACCCATTTTGTAATTTCATCATCATCGGTTAATGCCATAAAAACAGCCCTATGACTTCTATCAGACATCACGTACAAAGCATAAACAATCTCTCTTCTAGTCAAACCAGTCACTTGACGAAGTCGTTCATCTGCTTCGGGAACACTTATAACTCTATCAACCATTCCTATTTGTTTCTTCACTTCTTCTAGAATATCTGTAGCATTGCCTAACTTGTTGTGTAGCCCACCTTTAACATCCCTTAGATCATTAACTAGCACTTTGCTTTTACCCTTACTACCATTAGACTTGTTTGTCACCTTGTTTGATTCTCTCCTAGGTTATAACTTAGTTCTTCTACAGCCATGTTCTACCCCACCAGCACTCGTCTGCATAAGGTGATCCCACTCAGCTGGTTTTTCAGGTGTGATATGCTGGTGCATATCATGAGTATGATTCAGATTGTACTCAACTGGTGCAACACTATCCTCATGGGTTTCCTGGTCAGGGACAGGGATGAGACTGTTTGGCACAAACCCATGTGAGCTACCAGCTACCACCCCAGCATACTGACTGTGATGGAATGCATTAGCAAGACAACTAGCAGCAACAACGGCATCACCCTCAGTTAAGTCAAAGAAAGGGGAACACCATCATTATATGTACCTTGCTATGGTGCGGTTACACGGTGCCTACTGCTTACACCGTAGTCATGGCTTAGCTGGTTTATTGATGCATTGGATATGTCCATAGACTGCCCACCCTCCTGACAGTCAGAGTAGGTGATCTGAATTGAAGGTATGTATATCTCAGTGTAACACCCCATCTCGATCCAATCGTGGTTATCACAAACTTATCACCTTAAATACAAACGTAGCAGCGGATTCAATTACATTCCAGGACCTTGCCACGGTCTGACTAACAGAATATACCGAACATTAGTACATACAAATCTTAACCAAATACATATCCTTCTTACAATCCCCTCACATCATATACATCTTACTAACTTAAATTGCCATACGAGTGTACATGCACAACTCGTAGGCCACACTTAACCCGTAGCACGTGTACCACATCTTACTCTTGTGACGGCCGCCTCCTGACGTTCACCTGTGTAGTAAAAACAGCCCCCAAAGGGGGTCAGCACGAATGCTGGTACGATCCTCTCATGGCCCCCAAGCTAACGTGGCTACGACGACTAATTGTCGATAGCATGGAGGTTGATTAGATGCACAACATAATAGAAAGTGCAATAAACAACAAACCAATTATGAACAGTCAAAGTTCAAACACAATGAACGACTTAAATGCGTTCCCTTAATTAGTGAGTCAATTATTTAACTCCTTAAGTTATGTTTCCTCTTAATCTCAGTCCAACCTTATCTTACCTCAATCTTAGTCTAAGAAAACACCCATCCTTTAAATAGGAATGGAAGTAGCTTATCTTAGTCTTATATTACAAACTATCCTTTAAATAGGAATGGTTGCAACTTATCTCAAACCTTATCTCATATATGCCAACCGTTCTCTCATTAGAACTGGTTAACCCTTAGTTCGTTGTTTATTTTCGTAGGGCTTGGTTAACCCTAGCCAGCAGCAGGACACTTACCGGCAATAAACAACATTCTTAAATTGTTGGGGATGTAGGCTAGATCCCCCACGCCATCTTAATGCCACCTACCTTGGACTGGATGTCCAATGTAGCTGAGCCGGCAACCGACCCTAGGCAACAAGTCTGAAGACAAGTCCTTAAGCGGAAGTCGGATCTGCTTTAGATACCGACCCCCTTCCCTTAGCATGCATGACCGGAGTCAGTCCCGGGTTCCTCACTCCCCCCCAAGTACCAGTTAGTAGAAGTATCAAGACAGTGTTTGTTGGTTAAACCTCTTTCAGTTTTTAACCAACTAATATTAGGGAGTGTTCCTTAGTCTCACACGATTCCTTACTAAACGTTAGTTAGTAGGTTCTCACGGTAAGTTGTGTTAGTTTTCAAACATCACACAACAATACAATAAACATAAATTTCCGGTTGCATGCTTTATCTTGTTTAGTCGGCACACATAAACAAATAGCATACAAGCCGAGGGACACCTCGTTAGCAAGCAGGTCACAAGAAGAACTGTACCGTTCACCGTTGGTCGTTTGGTTGCTTACTCTCCTCCGGAGTCCAAACTCTCAAATCCTAAAACATTGATTCAGTTTTAGGTTGTTAATCACTTAACTTAATTCAACTTAATTAACTTACTTAACCCATAATGATTTCCCCACCTAACACCTCTTAAGTTTTACAACTTATTCTTACAACTTAACCTTAAACTTTTAAGTTTATACTTAACTTAATCCCTTAGGTCTTTATACCTTTAATCATCAATGCCCTCTTAATGGGGTACCATTAGTACCTCTAAACTTTCTTAGGGTTTCTTTCTTTTTTTTTACAACTTAAGGGTCGACCGACCCTACCGACCGACCTTACCCAAGGTCGGTCCATTCCAGAACTTATTGCGTTTGAAAATTTTACCCCGACCGACCTTGCAAGTCCGGTCCCAAGGTCGGTCCGTTCCCGAGAGTTTTTCCCGTTGAAAATTTAGGCCCGACCGAAGGTCGGTCCCAAGTTCGGTCGATTCCAGAGACCAATCCCCGTACAAAATTTTAGACATGACCGACCTTG
This sequence comes from Limonium bicolor, assembly GCA_023374045.1. NCBI lineage: Eukaryota > Viridiplantae > Streptophyta > Magnoliopsida > Caryophyllales > Plumbaginaceae > Limonium > Limonium bicolor. The sequence continues at coordinate 155,081,346 of CM041779.1, forward strand.
TAAGTCCAGTCCCAAGGTCGGTCCATTCCAGAGACTCAATCCGTACCTAAAATTCAAGGCCGACCGACCTTGCAAGTCCGGTCCCCAAGGTCGGTCCATTCTAGAAACTCTTTCCGGTAGTGTAAACTTGGCTCGACCGACCTTGCAGGTCCGGTCCCCAAGGTCGGTTTGCTCCAGACCTTTGTTTTTAAATTCCCATTTGACTCCAAACTTCTCCACAAGTTCCCCCATGTGTCCTAATACCATTTAGGCACTTAAACTCACCTTAGAACTTCCACCAAACTCTCCAAAACAATTTCCAAAGATCTTCTTAAACGTTCACTCAATCCTTTTAAAACTCCTAACACTTAGCATTTATTTCCTCACATTTCCAACTTGTAACCTTACCAAAACTTCAACCAACCCAAGTGTTCCCTCCTTAACAGTTTGAGCACTTCATAAACATCAGTTTCCATCTTCAGTTCATTTACCAAAATTCCTCAAGTCACCTTGCATATCCATGCACAAATTCCTCTCTTTTCCATTTGTTACTCATCATTCCTAAACTCTTGGACATACCTAAACATTTCTTCCCATCCTTAGCACCTTAACCTTGTTCTTCTTTACCTTGACCTTCCTACACCCCCTTAGACATCTACATTTCTTTTACTCAATTACTCACCATTCTCATGATCTAACACTCTATACATTCCTAGTCAATCTACAACATTCTCCTTCAATCTTCACTCACATCACCTAAGTCCACTCATTACCATCTAAACTAAAACCTTATTGTCCCACCACTAGCATCCTCTTCACTTACGCAAGCTTCCCAAAACTCTCATTGTTATATTCCCTAGTTCATAACTAAATCACCTTAAAGCATTATACATCTTTTCATCCAAATTTTGCACAAGTTTAACCATTACTCATACTATGACTTTGGTGTGTTCAATACACCCACCTAACTCTAATTTCCTCGTAGACACTTCTAGTTCATTCTAAACCTCAAGAACTCCTTAGTTAACTCATTTCCACTCAAATTCCTCGGAATGATCCCTAGTGAATCCTAAGGCATCTTAACTCACCACTACCACTTAAACACTTTGTTTTCTACTCAAATTTCGCCATAGCTTCTCTAGTATATTATCATGCCCAAATGCATTGTTTTCCTCATTCAACCATCTCACACACATCAAGTTCTTTCTCATCTTACTTTCTCACCCAATTCAACTCATTCATAACAAACTCAATATAATGCAACAATCTTAAATTGCATAGCACTAAGGCTCTTAAATGACATGGCTCTTAGACCGTTAAATGACTTAAACTTAAACACTGAATCTCCCACATATAAAAGCTTTCAACCTGCAAATACACCCATCAATCTCATAGTAGTTATAATGCTCTTAAAATCCATCTTAAACTTATATTACTAACTCATTCCCATTGGCTCCTTGGTCATAAGTTCATGAGCTTGTTTAAGTTCTTTTTTCTTAGGTTATATAACCCATTACACAATGTAAGCTCTAAGCCACATTAGTACCCACCTAAAACTCATCCCTTAAAACTTAAACCATCATTAGGTAAGCAATTTACCTTGTTTTTCTCAAGTTTCTCTCAACTTCCTCCTTAGGCTCCTTCCCTTGAAAATCTCGGCCACCATTTTAATTTCCCTTGCCAATGTTCTAATCAATATACATTGACTCTCATGAGTGCTAAATAATGCACTAACCTTAAGGAGTAAACCCTAGGTTAAAAATGTGTTTTAAGGTATTAAAATGAATGTTTTACCTTGAAGTCTTAAGGTGGGCTTGGATATGAATCAAGAAGGACCTCCTCTAGCCCTTGGAGAATAGAATCAAGCTAGAAAAATGGATAAAACAAGGCTCCATGAGAAGGTAATTTTCGGTCATGAAGAAGAAGTGGTGGAAACATGGTTTTTTTACATTTTCATTACCTTGGATGAATGGAGAACCAAATGGGCTCTTCAAACTTGATTTTCCTCCATCAATGGAGTTTTCTCTTGGCACCGAAATGGAGCTTTGAATGATTTGAAAAGATAGAAAGGAGGGCCTTGACTTAACTAAGACAAATATGCAATTTGTTTTGGATTTGGAGCTTGGAGTTGGACTTGGCAAGTGAATGAAGATGAGGAGCCATGGCTGAAGCTTCATGTTTTTCCTTGGAAGAGAAGAGGAAGAAGAAACCGTTGGGAAGAAGAGAAATGAAGAGAGAGAAGAAGAAAGGTAGCTTATAAGAAGATATTTTGTTTTAAAAAGCAAATAGTACTTTCTTTACTTTTCTTCCCTTTCTTTTCTTATTTGATGAAGTCTATGATGACTCGTCCCTTAGAAAACCGGACCCCTCCTTAGATAAGGCTAGTCATGGTCTTTTTGACCAACCAATTGACTTATGTTGACTTAATGCTAAACTAGGTACCATTTGGGCACTATTCATAAACTAGTGCACATATTTGTGAAATTTTTGGTTTCCCATTGATTTAGACTTCCTAATGTGATAAATTAGTACACATGTTGATTAAGGTATAATCATAGGCATTTAGCCACTCAAAACTCAATTCTAAGACAATTTCTCAAAAAGGTGCTTTAAGGAGTCTTAAAGCACATTTTGTGTTTAAGCTTGTTTTTGAGCTTGGTTTTCTTTGGTAATTGCTTTAAATGTCCATTAGCATGTTACTAAAGTCTTATAATGATGTTTGGGTGCTAATCAAAGTCACTCCAAGCTTAGAGCACATTTTTGCCTTAATTGCCCTTAAGGCATTTTCTTGTGTTTTCCTTGGTTCAGATTGTACCAATCTTTCTAAGGCATATTTTAGCCTTACTACATCATAAATTATGTTTACTTAGCATACTTAGGTTTGGGGTATTTCAATCTACCCCCTTAAAAGAACTTTGTCCCCAAAGTTCTCATGCATCTTATCTTATTAGGATACATGTCTTAACTAATTCCATAGATCATATAGATCATACTTATGTATACTTAAACTCATTGAATCATTAGATCCGCCATATGCTTATACTTAAATATCACACAACATGCTTAAGCATGTATAACACTAAAATTCTCTTTGTTCCTTTTGATGATTAAAACATTCACATAATTTCCAACGTATTCTCCCATGTCACCGTCCGTAGACAATGGCTCGTTCGTCCTCGTCACCATGGGCCAGAATACAAAACAACTCTGCTCTCCCCATGTCACCGGTCCGAAGACCAAGGCTCGTGCGTCCTCGACTTCATGGGCGAGACTCAGTAAAAAGGTAATCATTTTTACGAGGTCATGTGAGGAATGATTCCTAATTAAAAATACAATCAACTCCAATTTCGTTTTATCCTAAAGCCTTATCCATAGCGTGATTTAATTGTGACCACTGGTAGGGAGTTTCAGGAATCATCCAACCCTGATGTGATCAGCATTAGTGTAGAACTATCCTTCCACCCCAATTTGTGTTCGGTTTCCCTTGATCCCTAGAAAATCAAGTTCCACCCCCCCACGTCATTTTCAAACATCAAATAATTCACTCATTTCCAATTTTCTATCTTTTAGTTCTTCTAATCATAATCAATACATCTCCAAGGTGTGGACTTAGTCCATCAAACATTCCCAATTCATCTCTTAATACTTGCCTCAGGACTTAAATTCCTACTAAGTTCCATATCGGTCTCACATCAATTCTCACCATCTTATATCTCATAGCATTACTATCTCCTACCTCATACTCATATCAAATAATATCTCATATATATTCCTTAAGTCTCCTTAATACTCCTCCTTAATTCTCTTAACTTGTACCCACACCGGAGTTAACAAGATAGGTACTTAATATGTATGGTATTCACATCTTCTGTGCACAATAACCATAATTTATCTCAAAATGTTTATGTAAAACATATTCTCAAATTATTTTGTGCTATGCACACCGTAGTTTATGTACTCAGTACACAAACATATGCTAAGCGGTTTTCGCTCTACCCCCCTTAAAATGGATTACGCCCACGTAATCAACACTATATCATTCTTGAACATAGGTTCAAGATGTCTAATTCTCACCAAGCATTTGAGCTTCCATGTCATCTATCTTACTTATAATTCGATCAGAAATGACTTAGTCTCTGTATCGAGGATTCTTAACGGTACCTATACCATATTCTTAACTTAGTTTGATCTAATCTCAAAGATACTAAAGCATTCAGTTGCTAAGTCTTATATTTGTTCCATTGGAAGGTGTGTGGTACGTCATTCCTTTTTCCGGTTCATCAGGTATGTGAAACCTCTTTAAGTTACCGGTCCGCTAGCTTCCGCTGTGCGACTCTGATAGTCTTAGGCTTAACTGCCTCTCTTATCCTTTTATAGTATTGTATATCTTTCTCCTGCGTGCTTATGGTTTAGCATTAAAGGTATTTCAATGGACACGTGTTATCTTTATATATACACGGCCTTAATGAGTTGTAGCTCGACTATCCTCTCCCTGAAGATCTAATGTTTGTATTCTTAGTGTTTTCTCAAGTATCTAAATCGTTCTTTCCAACTGACCTTTGGTCAGAGGATGTTTCTTAATCTGAAACTACTGTTTAGTGCTTATTGCGCTGTACAGTTTATCCTTAATTTCTTAAGTCATGTCCAATGTCTGTACTTAACCATCCGTGCTTCCCGCACTTCATAGTCCTTAATTATTTGCTCTCTGATTCCTTTGTGTCGTTGGTTCAACTGAGTTTCTTTTCTTCGATTGTTTGTGGTGATAGCTGCTCTCGTCTGATCTTGCGTCGTTGTCCGTGGTACGGAGTCAACTACTTCCCGTGTTCCTTACACCACTCGTCTACATGCATGGGGTACCTTACTGGTACATTACTACTTACCCACTAACTCATAAATGAGCGTGTCAGGCCTGCAAGCCCCTGTGGGGTGCAGTCGTCCCACATCTCATTTTAGTAAACTCGTAGTGTCTGTCACACGTTTAGCTATTGCTAATCATGAAGTATTATGTTGTCGATCTCCTCTTTCTCATTCCATAATAACACTTATTGTTCTTCTTGAATTTAATCGAGGGAAATCCATTTACTACGTTCTTGGGTATTGTATGCTCTAGCTCCTTTATGTTTTCCGTACTGATTCAGTCTCTTAGTAACTGAGGTCTCTTTCCATAGAGCCTTTTATCTTCTTTATTATATTTGTTCTACTAGGAATGCACTCCTAGTTCCTTAAGGAATGGGTAGTGTGCTTCCTGTGAAATCTTACCTAACCAGGTCCAGACTACTGGCATCAATGCACTGTTCGTCTTCCATCTTATTTCCTTACTTATATTGGTCTTAACTCATAAATCTAATTGCCTCAGTGTCAATATTTGACGGCTCATACATAACGGTCGTTTTACCGCACACCATGACTTAATCCCCTTATATAAATATTGTATTCACGACCACTACTACCGTGGTAGTTGGCCTTTACCATGTTTCCCATTGATGGCGCAACTACTTACTCATTTAATCTAACATCTTATCTTATATTCAATCCCTTCTTGGTGTAAACACACTGGGAGTTCTCTAATTTCGGTGTTTGGCGGTTGTCATACCGTGCTGTAAAATGGTTATCTCTTAATACGAAGGTTTTCTACTTCAATCTCTGGTTCATAAGTAGGCTATTTTTTTCCATTCTTTCATCCTTTATGATGTTATTTACCATGTAATCTAACCGGTTACTGAAGAAGTCATCCATTTAATCACAAGCTCTTCTGAGCGTTGGTCACTTGACGTGCCATTCTGTGCACTCACCATGTTTATCTCTGACGATCACTGATTCCTAAATCCTGGGTGCTGGATATGAGGTCTGTCTCCGCAGCCTTCCTTATTACTCAAATGTATCTGATATGTTCTAAGGTAATCTCAAGGTTTATGGTTTCCATTTTCTAACGAAAGTGTATTACATCTCTAATAAGTGAAAGCACTTTTTGAGGGGTCTATTCCCATTCATGGCCTCACAACAAGGAGAGGTATCCCCACCCTAAAAGGCATGGTTCGTTCTCCGCCCCTGCCAATGTACTATCTCATTATTCTCATTGGTGCTTTTTCCTGGCAATATTTTCCACAATCTAAGTTACAGGTTTGGTAACCGTTCATATCTACGAATTGTAGTTCCTTCGTGGCTTGAATAAGCTCTCTTACAACTTACTGCGCCTCGGGCTCTGATGTGGTTAACATCCTTGACTCGTAGGCTCTTAGTGCTTAATGTCTCAGTTCATTACTTGTGCTCTTACTCATCTGTAGGTTATCCTCATAAGCTTCTGGTCCTTTGAACACTATCCACCGTTAAGTTACATATTAAATGTAGTATCGGGTTTCATGGTATGTTGCTGCATCCTGCTTCTTGCTATGGAAGTTTATTCAGGTGATCTGAGGTTACTTAGTGTCTTTGACATTACTGTCATTTTACTTGACTTATGTCTTTTAGCAAATAAAGCTGAGTTCGTATTAGGCGATTGCCTTACGGTGTCCAAGTTGGATGTCATCCAGGCCCTCATGTGCTTCCATCTCAACGCTTCGTTCAACTTCCGTTGACTACGCCACCCGTCAATGATATATTATACTTGGGTGTTAATGAGTTAGACAAACAGTATTAACTGTCATTCATCAGTTTGCTCGGCTCGACTATGCCCGCTTTGTGGGGGGTCCTCTGAGCTTTCCTTTTCCAGGGTTGTACATCTTTAATGCTTGGTATTTCATAACTTAAGTCCACTTTCCTCTGTCCCTGTTTCCGGGGTTTACTAACATGTTCAACAAAGACTGTTGTTAATGGTATTCTTAATAGTCATCTCGGGAGTTCTATCCCGTTCCTGTTGGAAGTCGTTCTGTCGACTGCCTTCATTGTATCTCTTGATACTCCCTTGTATGTTGTTACTTACGTAGTGTTTTACTCGGATTATTGAGCGATCTCTTAGGTTCCTCTCCTTGAGGTTCGGGATTGGTGTTCTTACCGTACTGTCGGTTGTTGTTTTAGTAGGTTGTATTGTTGCTGATATTTATTCCATTTAGTATTCCATCCAAGTTCAGCTCCCTGCTGACTGGTGTATTAACTCATCTCATCATGGTCAGGCCGTCAGGCCCTTCCAAGGTCTCATTCTCTCGTTCTTATAGATTTGCAATCCGGTATTGATATGTATTAAAATTGTAACGCTCCACTATCTCGCCATGATGGCTCCCCGTATAGTTTAGCCATGGTAGCACTTGCTACGGCAAGTGCGCCATGCAGGACGGGTTTTTGGTACCGGGTACATTGGCAGTGATACTTCCTCCTAATTTTATATCCTTGGTAGTCCGCGGGACTCCTTCGATGTTCTTTCGTTTTGGATAACTGACCATTTAGCAGTTTCCTTGCTGTTTTGACAGTGCTGTCACTTATCAGGGCGTTCCTCATCCGGAGGGAACCCCTCGTTACTTACTTATATCTTAATCCTCGCTCCTGTCTCCACACATTTGTCGTGGTTACTAAGTAATGATTCTCCTTTAGGCACTATGTCGGAGTCCTATTCCGGTATACAGTTGTACAGGTCTTTATTGTCGCCTGCGCTATGTCGGCCAGGTTTTGTAACCTTTCTCATGGTATGGGGTTTGGAGTTCCCATTTCTAACTGGACTTTCCAATAATCTTAACCCTCATGCTTTGTATTATCCCACTGTTATGCTCATTCGGACCACTGTCCGATGCTCATGTCGCTTATCTTTTCTTATCCATTGCACTCGTAGTGCTTTTCTTATCATTGGTATTGCGGTGTAACTCGACTGTGTAGCATGTCGACCCATGTTGCCGGTAATTACCGTTCCCTTATTGGTAGAATTACCTTGGTAGCGCCTGTTTCACCGCTGCGCCCCAGTTAAAACGTTCGAGTTCTCATAAACTGTTGTTCAACAAGATGTTTCTCATATTGCTTACTGTTAACTAATTGCCAGATCGGGTTTTTCCTGAGTAAGAGAAGGCTTTCTTCTCTCTGGCGTTTGATCCGTATATTCAGGGTTAGGGATATGGAGGGCGGGTCTAGGTACTATGGATATCCGGTAAGCACCAGGAGTCCTAACTAACGCACCTCTCACTCTATCACTCAACCCTTAACCCATAACTTAAACTCAACCTCAGTATTCTCCTAAGTTCGGTATTTCTTGTCTTCAGAGCGTAACTATGCTCTGATACCACTTTTGTAACACCCCATCTCGATCCAATCGTGGTTATCACAAACTTATCACCTTAAATACAAACGTAGCAGCGGATTCAATTACATTCCAGGACCTTGCCACGGTCTGACTAACAGAATATACCGAACATTAGTACATACAAATCTTAACCAAATACATATCCTTCTTACAATCCCCTCACATCCTATACATCTTACTAACTCAAATTGCCATACGAGTGTACATGCACAACTCGTAGGCCACACTTAACCCGTAGCACGTGTACCCCATCTTACTCTCGTGACGGCCGCCTCCTGACGTTCACCTGTGTAGTAAAAACAGCCCCCAAAGGGGGTCAGCACGAATGCTGGTACGATCCTCTCATGGCCCCCAAGCTAACGTGGCTATGATAAGTGTCCAAAATGAGCATGATTTATAGGTGTATTTCATATATAATATTAGCACTTTTCTTGCTCATTTCTTCACTTCGGTTAGTTTTCCTCTAGTTTATGTTTTATTGTCTATCTCACAAATTTATTGGTTAAACATGAGGAAAACCAAGCTGGGAGTAAAGTAGACAAAGATATGAACGCATAGACGCAAACGGCTCAGAAAACGGAGTCCAAACGAAGAATCCAGAGCCGGTCAAAGTTTGTAGAACAAAATAAGTCACGACCTCACAGCAACCGCATGTCATTAAGCGGACGGAGACACGGACGAGACTAGAGGCAACCGCCTCTGTGTCCGCCTAAAACAAGGCGGACGTGAGTGAGTTCGAGAGGCGGACGTGAGTGAGGTACTCATGCGGACGTGAGTGAGTTAGCCAGCGGACTCTCCTTTGTAACCGCCTAAAACGAGGCGGACACCCACGCGGACAGGAAGCGGACGTGACTAAAAATCAGCGCGCGCCAGTTTTCTTCTTCGCTCGTCGACTTCGCCCGTCGACCTGTCTGCAACTTATCCATCTACTCTTCACGCGTTCTGTCCCCTGAGCAATCAATGAGCAAATCTCTTCACGCGTGATCCAGCTCTATCTTCAATCTTCCTTTCCTCTATATAAACCCAACAGATCCACCATCCAACATCCACACCACCTCACAACTCACGTCCATCCCATTTCTCTTCTCCCGTCTTCTCCATTTTATTTATTTTACATTCCACCATATCCACTTCTAGTCCTACGTATACAAAATAGCAGAACGAATGCAGGAGTGACTATAGATGATTTCTATTACTCTTGTTTCTGTTTATCTATTTAATATGTTAGGCTAGAATATTTATACTCTGGGAATGGTTATTATGTGTTTGTATTAATTATGCAATATTTTTACTGGTTTATTTAAATGCAGATTGTTACGCTTAAAGGTTATCTCGCACCTTTTTAATAAATGTCATGAGTTTATTAAATTGCTTTACTAAATCTATTTCTAATCTGATCGGTGACAAATAGATAGGTTAATTAAGTCGTAAAACTGGAGGAAACTTATTTTCATCGTTTAAGTTAGTACTCAGTTGCAAGAATAAAATTCCTCATACTCCTCTGCCGTCCACCAGTGGGTGCTTGAGTTTTCATCGGACCTTGCATATCTGGAACGAGTTCTTATGAGTTTTCATCGGACCTTAAGATAATAACAGGAATCTTGCCAAATTATTATATTAAACCAGTAGAGATAGCATAATTAAGCAGATTATTATAACCTGACCCAGAGTCCCATTTAATTTATCTATTAACCTAGTTTATTTTATCTTTCCTTTTTATTTATAATACAAGTCAATTAATCCCCCCTTTTTTGTGACACGCTTAGGTACTATAATATGCACATTAGTCCCACGGTTCGACATCCGGTCGCTTACATTTCACTATACTACCACGACCGGGATTTGTTTGCAGCCCGACGTTTATTTTGAGTTTTTAATTTCTTTCTTTTTATTTTTAACACCAGTTTTAACCACTCAGATATACATGTCTACAAATGGCGCCGTTGCCGGGGACTAGATTTATTCTAGTCCCTAAGCCCCGGATTAATCACTTGTTATATTAGAATATTTTGTCTATATTATTTGTTATTGTTTATATTAATTATCTTTTATACCTTGTTATATTTTTATATGTTTGTTTTCTAATCTGTTGTTTCAGAAATCTGTTGTTTCAGTAAGTACGTAATCGAAAAAAAAAAGCAATACAGGCGTGTCCGCCCAACCTGAAGCGGACGTCCAGGCGGACGTCTCCAATTCACGCCCAGGCCGTGTCCGCCTTGTTCGAAGCGGACGTCTAGGCGGACGTCTCCAACCCACGCCGCACCCCTGTCCGCCTACCAATAAGCGGACGTCCAAGCGGACGTCCCTATTCAGAAAAAAAAAACGCTGCATTATCTCTGTTCTTCCCCAAACTTCCCTCGCGACTCCGGTCCATCTCCATATTATTATTATTATTATGTTGTTTCTAATCATTTTATTTTCTAATCTGTTTCAGTAGTTACGTTTTGTATACGAAAATTCCAAAAAAAAAAATCTGTATGTGCCAAATGGAACAGGTGTTCGAACAAGAGTTTTGCTATTCACAGTATTTATACTGCTCCGTATGTGGGGGAGCTCATGATTATAAGGATTGTCTCATATTCCAAGAACAACTCTGGTTAGAAGATCAACCAGACTACCAGGAGAGAATCGCTCAACAAGAACAGCACACCACTACGGATGTAAGTTACTCTCTTCCCTCTATAGTCGCCTACCGCCAGTTTCCATCCTTCTCTGTGCTCTATCCAGAAGATGAGGATACTTACATCCTCGAAAATGAAGAGAAGGAATTGCCATCACCTCCCGCCAAGATATCCAAACAAAACGCCACTATCACCTTCGAAGAATTAACTTTCTCTGAAGATGATATCGAACAGCGTTCTTTCTACGAGCCTCACCAACAAAAGGAGGATGTTTACATTGAAATAACCCTAACCTTTAAAATATAGATAAATGATCTATTAATGATATAAGATGATTATTAAACATCTAAATATTATTGGGGAACAATCTAAAAGATCTCAACAAGGCAAAACACGCCTTAAGATCGGTAAAGCCAAAAATGTGCTTTAAGACACCATAAAGATTGTATGACCTCAAATAGGATCCAAAGTGGATTCCTAAGTATTATAATGAAGCAAGGAACACAATAAAACCATTCTCAAGGAGAACTAAGCTCACGGACACCCTGTGACACAAAAATGTGCGCTAAAACACCTTAAAGCACGTTTTTGTGAGATTGCCTTCTAAATTGATTTTTAATGGGCTTAAAAATTATAATTACCCTAACATATGATACTTTATCATATTATATCATATTAGGAATTTAATTCCAAAAATTTACGAATTTTTACAAATTTAATATTAAAATATTAATAAAACCCTAAAGTGGGGCCCGCATGAGTCAATATTGACCAAGCATGGTCAATGGTCAATTAATTGACCCATTTGGACCATGGAGATCGGCTGCAATAAGAGAGGAGACAGCATACAATGATTATGGGACAAGATACTACCTAATACATTTACTTTTTGAAAATAAGTTTACTTTTTACATTATTTCAAACTTTACCCATCTCCTCCTTCCTTCCTTGTCCGATTCCACCTTGCCCAGCCGATTTCCTCCCTTCCTAAGAAGCTCTCAAGTCTTTTCTTGAGCATGGAAGGCAAACCTAGCTCCTAAGCTCTTAATGTAAGTGTTTTAATGTCATTTTTAGCTCTTTTTCTTCATCTCTTCACTACCAACACCTAGATTTCGTGGCTCATCAATTCCTATGGCTTATTCTAAGTGTTCTAAGGTTAGAACAAGAGCTAAACTCGGTTGAGACCAGTAGAGGGACCAAGGTTGTTCAAATCTACATTTTAAGGTAAAAACATACCTTAAGCCTCTCAATCTTTCAAGCGGTTTTCTTCCTCTGATTTTTATGAGTTTATACACTCATAATCTTCATATTTACATGCTAATTCAGTTGGTTAGCCATTTGGAGCAAGGGTGGTCGAGATCCAAGAGAAATACTCTCTTTTAAGGCATTTTTCCAAGGTAAAACCTAATAACAAGGTAGCTTGTTGTGATCTAGCTATTTCCTATGTCAATATAGTAGATCTAACACCTTGTGGTGTGTTTGGTTCAGGCCGAAAACACCTAGAAGTTCCCTTGCATTTTTAAGGTGATTTTTGCCTTAAATCTTACATTAATTATTCCTTATGGTTAAGCTCAAGCTTGGAGTGTAACCATATCTTGTTTTTGTGTATTAAACATGTCTAAATCAAGTGGTGAATTTTCCTACAAGTGACCGAGCCCATACAAGGAATAATCAAGGTATAAACACCTTAAACCTATGATTTATAATTTTTAAGTATTATATTATATATATATATATATATATATATGGCCGAGAGTGAAGTTACACATATAGGTCATATTGACCTAAAAATGGAAAAAATGGCTAAGATAAATTAAGCTAGTCATTTAAGAGATTTAATTAACATAATGGTCAAATTATGACATTATGTGGAAAAATAATTAAACTAAGGTGAGGCCGAATATATATGCTATAATTTGAGACATTTATTGTGTAATTTATTTTGCAAGTTCAAGGTTGTAATAAGGCCATGTCATTAGGCCATTTTAATTTAAGTTTATAAGCTTATTTAGTTTTATTTATGCTTATAATTAAAAATTGGGGCCAATTCGTAATTACTAGGAAATTAGAAAGCCGTGGGCTTAATTTAGAGCAATTTAGGATTTTTAAATGAATTTAATAAAAATTATAACATTTTATAAAGCTTTGGGTCAAAATTGTAAAAATAGAAAAGTATAGGTTATTATTAGTGATTACCGAAAAATTGGTTCCCATTTGGTATTAGAAGTCAAAGTTGACTATATAGGAGACTTTGACCAAGTTTGGAAAATTTAAGAAGTTAAAATACTACCTTATAATAAGATACTTATTAAATTGTAAAAGATTTATAAGACTTGGGGTGGTATTGTGATTTCCGAAAACTTGGGGTACTAAAAGGAGTTTAGTACAAACCTTAAGTTATTAGGAATTTTTAGGAATTGATTTGGTTAAATTTGGAGTTAATATGAATTAAATAAGTATAATACAAGGTATTTCATAATATTGTTACAAATGGGTAACATATGTGGAAAATTGAGATTTAGAGAAAGTATAAGGTTAGGAATAATGTTTATAACCTTTTGGTATAGTTTGGCGATTTTTGGAATTATATACAAGGTTTTATGAGGACATATGTATAATATATGGTTTTAATGGAATTAGGAAACTATATGTTATAAAGAGGGGAAATTGGTGAATATAGAAAGTTAAGTGGTGGAAAAATAATTTAAGTAGACCATGGGGTCTGTTCGGTTATCTTGAGAAAATATAACCATGGGTTATAATTATATTAAGGAATAAGGATTATAATATAAGGTATATACTATAAGTGTAACAAGGAAATATAATTTGGGGTTGATTGGTAAATTATGGAAGTTTGGTGGGAATTAATTAATACCGAGAGTTTTAAGTGCTGTTTGGTATTTATTAACAATATATATAACTACAGGTTATAATTGTTTTAATGACATAGTTGTCAAAATATATGTTATATAACTATAATATAACATAGTATAAATTATGTGGTGGATTTTGTAAATAATTAAGGAACATAGGTGCTGTTCGGAAATATTAATATTTTTGAATGAAATTTATAATATGGTTTTAATGTTATAAGAATTATAACATTTATAATATAGAGGTATTCATTAAAAAAAGAATGAATATATATTATAAGACTTACCATATAGGAAATGGTTTCATAAATACATACACATAAATAAATATGTGTTGTGGTGGAAAATATAATATGGTTTAATGACCATATATTTTCATAATTAAAATGACATATGATAAAGGGAAAAGAATTACAAACGTTGGATATGTAATGTTAGGACTGTACATGTGATAATAAGGATTGATAATGCAAAGTATTGTTTATCACATTGAATTTGGGGAAAAAGAAAAAAAAGAGAGAGAAACAAACCTTAGAAAAATAAATACTAAGGTGAGATGTATGGTGTATGACAAGAATCATACATGCAATATAGAAACAAACTATATGATGTACAAACATACATTAGGTTACATGCGATAACAAAAGTTCAACTATAAAGTATTAATATACTCGACGTAACCACGCATGTGATATAGCGTTTTTCCTAATCCCGAGTTAAACCGAAAACCCGACAAACGTTATTAGTTAACAGCGGGGAATAAACCGGGGTAGATTAATAACGGTACGGGGTGCCGTAGTGTATTGTTAATATGAGATGCTGATGCATAGTGTGATGCATGTTGATAGATTGTTAGAGGCGTCTCGAGGATCTCCAGAGACTTTAGCTGATTCATACTCCACCGTAATACTCAGCAGTGTGAACGGTATGTTATTTATGTGGCTTGATTGTCTCTGAGGATTTCCTCAGTTCAGGCATTGTGTGAAAATCTGTGATAAGATTGAATGTCTGCTGTGTGAATTAGTATGCTTGAGTTGCGTATTAAAGCTGCTTTATTATTATACTGTTGTGCGATAACAGTACCGTTCGTATATATGAACATATTATAAAACGAACTAGCGGCAATGATGCTATCTTATATGTGTAATATAAGGAACGTAAGTAAAACGTTGTAGCATTAGGATAATAAGATATATATAAAATATCTGAGACTTATATAGCGGCATTGGCCTCTTTAACGCCGCTCTCGTAACTAGCACTGGATCCCGAGTCGACATACTCAGGATTGGACTACGACCTTGGTCTGCTGTGTTTAAAAAAAAAAGAATAGTAAAGCGATGCGATGGTATAGATAAGTTTATCAAGGATGTGGCTCTTGCTGTGAACTGTGATCCATTAACGATACTAGGACACCGTGTGGTAGCCGTAAGTATCTGGATAAATTTCCAACGAACTACAGATTGTTCGTAGGACGGAGACTCTACCGCTGGAGTGGCTATTGCCGTGGGTGACCCGCCATAAGAGATGGGTAACTTAGAGACACGTCGTTCTAACGAGACGTTGTCATTAGACATGACTGAACAATTACGAACGACTATATTAACTCGTACATTAGGCGAACATTATTTGGGCTTGCATGCCAAAGACGAGAGTTCATACTCGTTTATAATTCTCGTTACTTCGCCTTGTTGTTCATTGGTTGTGCTTTGTGGTTATGTGTGGTATGTTGGTGGATTTGTTTGAACGAGCCATTGTGCTCATATTGTGTGTTGTAAACTGGTTGTGTCGAGTCACCGTACTCATGTGTGGATTGTGGTTGGGTGTTTGGTCGAGTGAGTCGCTGAACTCAATTATGAATTATTAAGTGTTTGTTGGAATGGAGTCTCTGTACTCATATAAGCGATGTAAACGCTTTCAGTGGTTTATTACGATGCGATGTGTGAAGCCGGGGGCTTGTTTGTTATTTGAGATTACTGCAATATATATTGTTGTTTTACAGTTTCAACATTGAACTATTTGTATGGAAACGAATTGCATGCTCTCGACCAAATAACTGAATGGTCCGAGGGTGCATGACAGTCAGGTAATAACATACTCAGCAGGGGCTGATTCCATACCACAAACTACCATTTTTGCAGGTATGCAACTTCCGGTGTCGGCAAAGAGAGTGACGCGCTGGTAGTTTGATTACAGTTATTTAAACATGCACTGTTGCATTTTAATACGAACCTAGAAACATGTATAGGTTTTGGATACGTAGAAAGCTCACTGTGAATGTATTTTATATTGGTTTTGGGAGGTTAGATCTATCTCTTGTTGTCACTGCGAGAAAATGTTTCGTATTTAAGAGCTTATCAGGAAGCACGTTATTACTCGTATGGGCGAGCAAGAACGGTGACACCAGTAGTCAATTGTTGAGATTACCGCTGCGATTATATTGTTAAGTAAGATGATTAGGAGCCGAATAGAGTAGGGGTGTTACAAAAGTGGTATCAGAGCGGAGTACCGCTCTGATGACAAGAGATAGTAGGATTTATACAGTGAGCATAGGTTTTGGGAATACGGGAAACGTTGTGAGGATACGTGACCTTGCGGGGTTGATGCAATGCTTAAAGCTTGCACACCATAACCGTGGAGGCACTTCAATAATAAATGACCGAAACTACGGTATTAGACCAAGTAAAGGTCTAACCCGTCCTCTTGACTTATGTCAGAGAGAGGTCAGGGTAACAGTACTAAGGAAGAACACGGAGCAGCGGAAGGTGGTGAAGGTCCAGCAACCCCAAGTAACGCGAAGACGGTATGAACCACTCGCACTTGATGGGAGAGCATCCCGGAAAATTTGCAATGGTACCCCACCCGCCGCAGCCCGTATCCGAGTACTATCTAGTGAGGCAATGAAATGAGAAAACCACGGAGATAACTCTCCTGATCGGAAAGACCCGATGTGGATGCTAAGAAGATTATGTTAAATGTAGAAAATAAGACTTTGTGTTTTGATGTAATGCTTAGGACGGGGGTCCTGGTAATGACATAATGTCTACCATACGAGGATGTGATAAATAATGGACAGAGTTTGAGAAGAAAATTTCCTGTAGGACTAATGGGGCTAACTTGCTATGAGCAAAGCAACCCTGTCCTATATCCAAGAAAACACTGGTCTGTGCGCTTGGGGGAAAAGGAAGTGGAAACGACGAGTAATGATTAGTTTAAAGATATGTAATAGATGGAAGGAATTACCTTTTTGAAGTCTCACCTGAAGCGAGTAACTCTAAACCATGCAACACTGAAGGTTCAAGATGGCCCGACATGCATGAGGAGAAATCTTGAGAACTGTAGGAACAAGAACTCGTCAAATTGCTATCATGCAACGCCTCGTGAGGAAAGTAAGACTTTATTACCATGACAAGCTTGTGGGAACGAGTGCGGGAGTGAGACTATATAAATTTGAATAAGAACTTTTGACTTGAACAGGAACCCGACTAGGGAATAGCACTGCACTGACACACCGTACCGGTGGTGCAGGCTGCATGGCGCACTTGCCACTGCAAGTGCCACACTAACCAAAGTACTAAATTTCAACCTACCCTGCGCACTTGCTACAACAAGTGCAGCGACAGTAAACTAACCCTAAAGGACGTGGTGGTCCAGGCGGTTACCAATAAAACACTAAATCTTATGTAAGTCCGTAATGCAATAAAGCAGGACACAACCTTCTTAAGGGCAGGGGTACGAAACCCTTGGGTTTGAGGTCGATAGAACCTCGAGAAGACCTAGCCGGTCTGACCATTAAACCAAAAAAAAAAAACAATACCCATTTAGTAGAATATAAAAGGGGGTGAATGAGAATAACAATAGTTAGTGCCTACAAGTCTAACCCCAGTGCCGGTATGGACATTAAACGTCAACCATTACCGGTGGGGAGTGACGGGTCTTCAGGACCAGCATAACCATATTTAGAGAGTGCGTGACACTCGTGGTTAAACCACTACGATTGAACATTGCCAGAGGGCAAGAAGTGAGCTATATGAGGCAGGACCTTTTAAAAAAATAATAATAGGCAGATGTGAACGTGCAATAAAAAGGGGCCGATGTAATGCCCGCACCACACACGCCGGAGGTGTCGTGATCCATTATGCTGCTAGACTCCCGTATGGAGGGCAGTGGATATAAACTAAAAAGTGAAAATTGCCTGATGACGGAAGATACCGTTACCTCAAAGAGGATGGAGGAAATATGAGTTGAATAAGAGTAAGGACCACAATGAAGAGGAATGATTAGCGGAAACCACTAAGTTGTGGGCACCCAATTGTAACCTCAGGAGAAAGTATTAAAACCAACTAGGAATAAATTAAATAACAAGACTAACAATCATTTAACTATCAGAATCAGTATTGAGGCTGAATATCGTATGGCATAGGCCTACGGAGGGATACCTTAGTACCACCAAAGTGACCCAAAACTAGGGGAAAAAGGGTGATGAATCACAAGTACTGATTAATATCAGACTAACGGGACTACCATAAGACAGGGGAAACCCGAGGTGTCAACCTTTATCATGGAGTCCGGAAACACCATAGGTGTAACCCAATAGATTGGGTGGAGTTCGAATACTGAAAACTCATATCTGAAGGCGTTAACAGCCTAGGAGTGAACGGGAGAGGTAATAAGTAGTTACTGACCCCACTCACAGATACCAGATGCGAGCATGTGGAAACCAGAATTAGGGCGATAAGTCGCAAACACCTATCTTAGGAAGTAAAGGAAACACACATTAATAAACGAAACCATAGAACCTAATATTAGGGCCATTCTGACATCAAAGGTTAAGAATTGGCAGCATAGTCACTTAAACAAATTACCGGGACTAAGAGTACGATAATCACCGGGTACGAACGCTACGAGTGCACTAAACGAGACATGGGACGACCGCACTCCTAGGAGCTTGTGGGCCTGACAAACTATATTAGTTAGTTGGGTAAGTAGTAATGTATCAGTATGGTACCCCATGCATGTAAACGAGGTGTAGGACCCAGGAGGTAATCAACTCTGTGTCTAAGTCAGCGAATGGAACCCTGACTAGGTAAACCATGTAACGACGAGAGAGATCTCAGTCAAACTAGCAAGGTTAGGAAAATCAAGGATAGCTTGATAATAAAGTGACATAAGGTCGCAACTCCACAGTGGAGGAGGAGTTAAACATAAGTTTTGGGGATTTTAGTAAACGAGGAAACTAAGGCCAATTTAATGGTAATGGCAAGTTGAACCATGAATGAGAAAAGGAATTGTGGTATTTAAGGAAGTTATCTTAGAGAAACCTTGTGATAATAGATGCTACCCAAAAAGGGGGCACAAAGAGATTATACCACGCGCTGAGGGCGCTGCGATGATGTCGCATTAAATAATAATAACCACATGCTCAAGCCATAAACGTTAGTATGTAGTACCAATTAGGTTGAACAGAGAATGAATACCAAGCTAAAACCCACAGTCGTAGGAGCAGCGGAAGATTAGAGATACTCCGAAACGGCGGATAACCGTCCAATCGACTGGTACATGGTGCGCAACAAGCAACCATTAGAATAACTGTTAACCGAATTATGCTGGTAAGAATCAGAAGGTGGAACATCAGATAAACAAATGGATTCCCCTAATCGAGAAGAGATGAACCATAGATGGACACTAAAGTACCAACACACGAGGGATACGAGTTCACACTAGCAAAAGCAGACCTACAAGGTACCCAAAGAACGAACTCATTCCAGAGGGAGATAACTTGGAGTCATGAGGCGCCAGTTAGATGCGCATATCAGACTACTACTGCAAGCACTAGATGTTAGAGCATAGCTCGACAACCCTTTACCGAAGGTTAGTTCGGTAGGGTGGCATGAACTCATGGGAATATACCATGAGCATGTATAGAATTCAGGAGAGCTGATATAAATGGCAATTGAAATAATAAGCGTGTGTGACTAACGATACCACGCAGCCGAATAAAAATAAATTACCATTCCCATAATTATGGAAGACTGTGTAGAAAACACCGTCACATGGACTTGAACGACATGAAACTACTACCTAAAAGGGGTAAACTAACCATATAGTAGTTGGGCAGACTGCTTGCGGAGCGAGTGGGCCCATATTGCTTAGGTTTGACATACCTAGCAGGTTTGAGGAACACAAATGATGTGTTTACATCTTCCGATCAAACCGTATATGAATATACATACACCTAAGCGAGGTAGGCGGTATAACCTGAGGGGCTAAAGCCCGACCCTATGGAAAAAGGGGTAATGAAATATGTAACACATTAGTGCACGAATAATTCCACTGGAATGGAACATCTTGAACTTATTACTTCACGATGATATATTCGTAGATTACGTGGGCGTAATCATTTTTAAGGGGGGTAGAGCGATTTCGCATAAAATATACCGTACGTAGGGTACGTAGCGCATGGTACACATGCTGCAAAACTATTATTGTACGTAGAGTACAAGTGTACGATGTGTTATGTTACTTGAGGTAATATTGTGATGTATTATGTGTATGAAATAAATATATTTTAGTTCGCATTAGTTATGGCGAATAGGAAAGGGAGAACAGATAGAGTGTTCTTATCCTAATTCCGATTATTTATGCAAACGTTGCGAACACAAAACACATAAACGCCTAACTTGTTATCTCCGGTTGAGAGTTCAAGTAGGTCTATCTGGTAGCTTCGTGGGAGATGGCAAAAAGAAGGAGTAGAAAGCTCCATACTATATGATTGTGACTCGGTATGAAACGATTATTGGAATGCGATGAGTGAGTCGGCATGAGACCGATGTATCCTAGTGGAGGTAAAACCTCTAGGAATTGTATGAATAATTATAAGTCGAGTGAACTTGGTACTGGTTAGGATACATGATCCTATATTCGGTGATTAGATTAATTACACTAGTTGACTTGTGTATCTATAGAACACAAGGTGGCAAATATCAAGAGGAAACAAGATTAGAAGTGAATAAACAATTGATTGATTGAAATTGACGTGGGAAGTTGAACTTGATCCTGGTCCGATCAAGGGAAACCGAACACAAATTGAGGTGAGAGATAGTTCAACACTGACGCTGACCACGTCGGGGTTGAATGATTCTCGAAACTTCCTACAAGTGGACACAGATATGAATGGAAATTGGAATTTAGGCGTCACTCGAAGAGCCGTGGACCGTGGAGTCCTTCGTCATTAGACCGGTGTGTCTGCGAGTGACATCACCCAGAGAGCCGTGGACCGCAGAGCCCTTTGTCTTAGACCGGTGTCTGTGGGTGACTAAGGAAATAAGGTGACTGCCGAGGAGCCGTGGACCGCAGTGTCCTTCGTTATGATCAAACCGGTGTGTCCGCGGGTAGTAGACGTTGGTTGGGTTGGGGATCGTCAAGTCCTGGTCTTTAAGACTGCTTCCCTGTGAGTTGTCAACGTTAACTATATGTGCACATACATGTGGAATGATGTGTGGGTATCCTCGCGAGATACTAACATGTAGATAGGGATGCGTGGAGTATCCCTTGCAAACACCTTTGAGTACTTATGAGTTTTGCACCTGTGTTCTAGTGTTGTGTTATGAGTTTTGCACCTTGTCTAGTGCTGTTACCATGAGTTTTGCACCTTGTCTAGTGCTGTGTACCATGAGTTTTGCACCTTGTCTAGTGCGGTGTACTATGAGTTTTGTACCTGGTGAATATTTATATAGTACCGTGAGTACTTTTGTGGATGAATTTGATGATGGCACCTTGCTTATGTGATGATATGATTGAGTTTATACCCTGTTGGCTATTTGATATATGCTGTTGTATAGACTAGGTCTGAACCTAGTGGGAGTTACTCCCTAGCCATGGATTGTTTTTGTTACTTAGTGGAACTTGATTCCTTAGGTGAACTGTAGAGGATTAAGGACTTCGGGACGAAGCCTTTTAAGGGGAGTAGACTGAATACCCCTAACCTTTAAAATATAATTAAATGATTTATTAATGATCAAAGATGATTATTAAACATCTAAATATTATTGGGGAACATCTAAAGGATCTCAACAAGGCAAAACACGCCTTAAGATCGGTAAAGCCAAAAATGTGCTTTAAGACACCATAAAGATTGTATGACCTCAAATAGGATCCAAAGTGGATTCTAAGTATTATAATGAGCAAGGAACACAATAAAACCATTCTCAAGGAGAACTAAGCTCAGGAACACCCTGACACAAAAATGTGCGCTAAAACTCCTTAAAGCACGTTTTTGTGAGATTGCCTTTTAATTGATTTTTAATGGCCTTAAAAATTATAATTATCCTTAAATATGATATTTTGTCATATTATATCATATTAGGAATTTAATTCCAGAAATTAACGATTTTTTACAAATTTAATATTAAAAATAAAAAACCCTAAAGTGGGCCCGCATGAGTCAATATTGACCAAGCATGGTCAATGGTCAATTAATTGACTCATTTGGACCATGGAGATCGGCTGAAATAAGAGAGGAGACAGCATACAATGATTTTGGGGACAAATTACTACCTAATCTCCAATTTAGAATATTAACCTTTACTTTTTACATTATTTCCACCTTTCTCACCTTCTCCTTCCTTCCTTGTCCGTTTCCCTTCTGCCCAGCCGAGTTCCTCCCTTCCTTTGAAGCTCTCAAAGCTTGTTATTGAGCATGGAAGGCAAAATCTAGCTCCTAAGTTCTTAAGGTAAGTGTTTTAATGTCATTTTTAGAGCCCTTTTTCTTCATCTCTTCACTACCACCACCTAGATTTCGTGGCTCATCAATTCCTATGGCTTATTCTCAGTGTTCTAAGGTTAGACAAGAGCTAAAACGGTTGATACCAGTAGAGGGACCAAGGTTGTCCAAATCTACATTTTAAGGTAAAAAATACTAAGGATCTCCACTCTTCATGCGTTTTCTTTCTTCCTCTGATTTTTATGAGTTTATACATCTCATAATCTTCATATTTACATGTTCATTCAGTTGGTTAGCCATTTGGAGCAAGGGTGACCAAGCTCCAAGAGAAATACTCCCTTTTAAGGCATTTTTCCAAGTAAAACCTAATAACAAGGTAGCATTTCGTGATCTAACTATTTCCTATGTCAATATGGTGGATCTAACCCTTGTGGTGTTTTGGTTCAGATCAAAACCACCTTGAACACTCCTTACATTTTTAAGGTGATTTTGCCTTAAATCTTACATTAATTATTCCTTATGGTTAAGCTCAACTTTTAACACCCCTTAATACGCACATAATACTAAATGAATCGCAGCGGAAATAAATAACTAACAGTAACTAACGCTTCGGTGCTACAACGCGCGTCAACCACGCACGTGGTTGACAAGGCAGAATAATACAATTGTACCGGTCTGATGATCAGACTCCCGAGCATAAAACTAAACCATAATTACATCATATACAATACCGAGTGTTTACATGTTCTTCACTGTATATCATCACTGTAACTGCAACAACCAAAAGTATTAACGCCACAGGAGCACAGGCGCATCCCGGGCCAACATCTAAAAGTATACAAAAGTATCACATCCTAGGATCTAAAGCCACTCCGCTTCTTCTTCCTCATCCTCATCCTGCATATAGAAATATGGATCCCCCGAGGGGGTCAGCACCCTTGGCTGGTATGGCTAACGCGCAGCCATCGGCTACCGGGATACGCGCAGCTAATTGTCATGATAACATGGCATTTATTTACATACATCATAACTAACATAACATAACATGGAGCATGGCATCAGTAGTGCACAGCTCATCATCACACACGGTGGATCTTGGTTCCACAATAACAAACCACAAGGGTCAAATAACATAAGAGCCTAGAGAGTGATTCACCCTCATGTTAAGCTCGTTAAACACACTCATTACCGTTCTGTTAGGCGAACGAGTAACTTAAGTCACAGATGGTTCGGATTTAGTGACCCGAACACACCACACAAACACACAGGTTTCCCACTAACCGATCATAAGTCAGAATAGTAAGCTTTGGAAGAAGCTAACGGGAGATCGAACGCCAACTTAAGGTGAACAATCTTACAACATAAGAGTCGAATCTGATTCATATATCTACTCTTGACTTACATGCATGACCGGACAACCGATTCCTCACTTCCCAGTTAACACTTGTTAGAAGTTCATAGTGGAACTTAACAACCAACACACATAGGTGGTAAGTCATGTTAGACACACACAAGGGAAATGAGTCACAACAACACATCACAATAAGAATGAACCTGAAACTCATTAACATTTTTAAATCTTATATAACGTTGTAAACACACAAAAAACATACAACACCAAAACCGGTGTAAACCGCTAGACAACAGACTGCAAGAAAACCTTACCTTGGTCCTTGCCTCGTTTGGTTTCCTCCGTATCACTCCTATACATAATTCAAGAACGTCGGTTAATTAACTTACTTAACCTCCAAATTACTAAGTGTTTAACATAATTGTATGACATGTTTTAATGTCTATCTTACCCTAGGTTACCTTCATTATACACCCTAGGGTTAACTACATAAGTCACATTCTTTTATTTTTTACAAGTTTTGGTCCGACCGGACTTGCCGACTGGACTGCCTAAGTCCGGTCCATTCCTACTCTTTTTAACCGGTGAAATTCACTCCGACCGGACTTACATGTCCGGTGGGTCCTATGTCCGGTCGATTCCAGAGACTTATAACCCGTACAAAATTCATGCCGACCGGACTTGACAAGTCCGTTCCCATGTCCGTCCATTCCAGAACATTTTTCCCTCACAAACACAGTCCGACCGGACTTGTAGGTCCGGTCCCCTCAAGTCTGGTCGATTCCAGAAACATTTTTCCGGTAGTGTAACAGGGCCTGACCGGGCTTGCAAGTCCGGTCGCAAGTCGGTCTGCCCCAAATCCTTATTTTCCTTTCACATTCACTCCCAACTTTACCCCATATAACCTAGTACCCCCTACCCCATTTGGGCACTTCAAAACACAACTTAAACCATCCTTTAAACACTCACAACTCTTTTTCTAATTCCTTAAGCCTTTACTTATTCTTCACAAAATTCCTAACACTTACAACATTTTACACTAGGTTTCTAAATGGTGTTTCTCACCTATGATACTATATCCCAAATGTTTTTCCTTATCTTAACATCATCTCCCAAGCATCATCTCTCACACTACTTCCTTACATCCTTCTTGAAACTCTTTTCCTAGTGCACACTTCTCCTTAATTTTACCAAAGTTTGCCTAAGTCTTTACCTAAGTCCCAAATGACTTTGGTACATACCAAAACCTCAACTCATGCCTAATCCTTGTTACATCCTAAATCACCTTAATGAATGTTTCCTTACACACAGAAACAACACTTAACCATTTAAATACTCTTGACTTATCAACTCATTTAACACTTAGAACTTCACATTTGTTACCTACATAGGTTCTCCTAGAACATTACTAAACCAAAACACATTGTTTTTACCAACAAACAACCAAGAACACTAAAAATCCATCAAGTACTTATTATACACAAACTTCACTCACAAAGCACTACATCACAATATAGTGCATAATTTAAATTGCATGGCACTTAGGCCCTTAAATGACATGGCTCTTAGCCCTTAGTGCATAAATCATAACCACTGAATTTTCCACAATATATTTGCCTTTAACCTGCATACACTCAACAACACATATGCCTTTTACTAAGCTCTTGAGAACACTTTACTAAGTCATTCACCATTTGCTCTTTAGGTATTTAATAAGCATTTATAAGCTCATTTCTCCTAAGGCATTTAAACAACATTGGGTTAGTAGATTTACCTCTTTTGCAAAATAACTTCTTTCTTGTTTCCTTGAAAAACGATATAGAGTACTTGATTCTTTGACAAGTTCTAAACAATATACACACATTATAATGAGTATTCAAGCTATGAGCTCCATCTCATTGTAAACCCTAGTTTTACATTGTTTCAAAACCATTAATGTAGTTGTTTTTACCTTGCTCTTTGAAGAGAGTTTGAATATCTTGCAAGAGAGGACTCCACCTAGTCCATGAAGAGTTGGAATGAAGCTAGAACAAAGTCACATAAAAGCTCCTTCAATATGTATTTTCGGACATGACAAAACCAGGAGGAAACTTGATTTTTATTTGAGATTCCTTACCTAGAAGCCAAGGAGAGTAACAACATTTAAAAATACAAGCTCAAGCTCCTTCAATGGAGAAACTCCATGGCACCGAAATGGTTGTCTTGGACTTTTGAAAAGATAGGAATGAAGAGCTTGATGAGGGAAGAATGGTGGTGTTTTGTTTTGATTTGGACAAGTGAGCAAGTTGTTTACAAGAGATCAAAGTGGAGTTTCAATGGGGGTGTGTTTACTACCGTGAGAGAACAGCAGAAGAAGGAAAAGAGAGGTGGGAAACCGTGTGAGCAAGGAAAGAAAATGAGAGAATGAAGATGGTTTACTTTAGAAGATATTTGTAGTTTAAAAGCAAATAGTACATTCTTAGTCATCATTATTTACTTAACAAATTTAACAAGAGGGTGGTGAGTTCACCAAACCTTAGAAAACCGGCCCCCTAAATATAATAGGGTAATATAGTCTTTGTTTGTCATTTAATTACTTATACAAACATATGTTACAAATAGCTTATAAAAGTTACTATTCATAAAAACAAGGCACATAGAAGTGAAATTTTTGATTTCCCATATATAGACACCCAAATGTGATATTATATAGTCACCTATATATTTAAGAGTAATGATGGACATCTAGCCACTTCAAAACTCATTTACAAGACAATTTTTCAAAAATGTGCTTTAAGACTCCTTAAAGCACATTTTGTGTTTAAACTTGTTTTCAAGCTTGGTTTTCTTTGGTAATTGATTTAATAGTTCATTAATGTATAGATGAGGTCTTGGTAAGTTCATTAGGTCTTAACCAAGTTTATCCCAAGCTTAGAGCACATTTTGGCTCTTATTGACTTTAAAGCACATTTGTGTTTCCTTTTGTTTAAATTTGTTTTCTAATGTTTCTAAGACTCTTTTTAGTCTTAATCACCATATTTAAGTGTTTAAACATATATTAAGGTTTGGGGGTTCAAGCTTGGAGTGTAACCATATCTTGTTTTTGTGTATTAACATGTCTAAATCAAGTGGTGAATTTTCCTACAAGTGACCGAGCCCATACAAGGAATAATCAAGGTATAAACACCTTAAACTTATGATTTTTGTAATTTCCAAGTATATATATATATACATGGCCGAGAGTGAAACTTCAAATATAGGTCATATTGACCTAAAAATGGAAAAAAAAATGGATAGATATTAAGCTAGTCATTTAGAGATTTAATTAACATAATGGTCAAATTATGACATTATGTGGAAAAATAATTAAGCCATGGTGAGGCCGAATATATATGCTATATTTTGAGACATTTATTGTGTAATTTATTTTGCAAGTTCAAGGTTGTAATAAGGCCATGTCATTAGGCCATTTTAATTTAAGTTTATAAGCTTATTTAGTTTTATTTATGCTTATAATTAAAATTGGGGCCAATTCGTAATTACTAGGAATTTAGAAAGCCGTGGGCTTAATTTAGAGGAGTTTAGGGTTTTTAAATGAATTTAATAAAAATTATAACATTTTATAAAGTTTTGGGTCAAAATTGTAAAAATAGAAAAGTATGGGGTATTGTTGGTAATTACCGAAAGTTTGAGTCCCAATTGGTATTAGAAGTCAAAGTTGACTATATAGGAGGCCTTTGACCAACTTTGGAGAATTTTAGAAATTAAAATACTACCTTATAATAAGATACTTATTAAATTGTAAAAGATTTATAAGACTTGGGGTGGTATTGTGATTTCCGAAAACTTGGGGGTACTAAGAGGAGTTTAGTACAAACCTTAGGTTATAAGGAATTTTTAGGAATTGATTTGGTTAAATTTGGAGTTAATATGAATTAAATAAGTATAATATAAGGTATTTCATAATATTGTTACAAATGGGTAACACATGTGGTAAAATCGAGATTTAGAGAAAGTATAAGGTTAGGAATAATGTTTATAACCTTTTGGTATAGTTTGGTGATTTTTGGAATTATATACAAGGTTTTATAAGGACATATGTATAATATATGATTTTAATGGAATTAGAAAACTATATGTTATAAAGAGGGGAAATTGGTGAATATAGAAAGTTAAGTGGTGGAAAAATAATTTAAATAGACCATGGGGTCTTTTCGGTTATTTTGAGAAAATATAACCATGGGTTATAATTATATTAGAATAAGGATTATAATATAAGGTATATACTATAAGTGTAACAAGGAAATATAATTTGGGGTTGAGTTGTAAATTATGGAAGTTTGGTGGGAATTAATTAATACCGAGAGTTTTTAAGGGCTGTTTGGTGTTTATTAGCAATATATAACTATAAGTTATAATTGTCTTAATGACATAGCTGTCAAATATATGTTATATAACTATAATATAACATGGTATAAATTATGTGGTGGATTTTGTAAATAATTAAGGAACATAGGTGCTGTTCGGAAATATTAATATTTTTGAATGAAATTTATAATATGGTTTTAAGTGTTATAAGAGGTATAACATTTATAATATAAGAGGTATTCATTAAAAGGAATGAATATATATATTATAAAGACTTCCATATAACGAATAAGTCCCATAATTCATATATACAAATAAATATATGTTAT
The DNA here is from genome assembly GCA_023374045.1 of Limonium bicolor. Classification (NCBI taxonomy): domain Eukaryota; kingdom Viridiplantae; phylum Streptophyta; class Magnoliopsida; order Caryophyllales; family Plumbaginaceae; genus Limonium; species Limonium bicolor. The sequence goes on from CM041779.1 coordinate 155,109,786, forward strand.
GGAGTAGAAAATATAATATGGTTTATGACCATGTAATATCATAATTAAAATGATATACGGTAAAGGGAAAAAGGAATTACAAACATTAGATATGGAAGTTCTAATGTTAGGAGTGTACATGGAAATGAGGATTTATATAATCCAAAAGTACTGTTACATATGAATTATACTCCATTAAATGTGGGAAAACAAACCTTAGGAAAATAAATACTAAGGCGAAATGTATAATGCATGATTAAGAATTATACATACAATGTAGAAACAAACTACATGATATACAAGGGTATATTAAGTTACATGCGATAACAAAGTTCAACAATAAGTATATTAATATACGAGACAAGACTACGCATAATATAACATTGTTCCAAATCCCGAGTTAAACCGAAAACCCGACAGACGTTTATAGCTAACAACGGGGAATAAACCGGGATGGATTGGTAACGGTACGGGGTGTCGTAGTGTACTGTTAGTATGAGATGCTGATGCATGGTGTGATGCATATTGATAGATTGTTAGAGACGACACGAGGAGCATCGGATCTAGCTGAATCATACTCCACCGTAATACTTTCAGGGTGAACGGTATGTTATTTATGTGGCTTGATTGTCTCTGAGGATTTCCTCAGTTCAGACATTGTGTGAAAATCTGTGATAAGATTGAATGTCTGCTTGTGTGAATTAATATGCTTGAGTTGTGTATTAATGCTGCTTTATTATTACTGTGGTGCGATAACAGTACCGTTCGTATATATGAACATATTATAAAACGAACTAGCGGCAATGATGCTATCTTATATGTGTAATATAAGGAACGTAAGTAAAACGTTGTAGCATTAGGATAATAAGATATATAAAATATCTGAGACTTATATACGGAGCATTGGCCTCTTTAACGCCGCTCTCGTATCTAGCACTGGATCCCGAGTCGACATACTCAGGATTGGACTACGACCTTGGTCTGCTGTGTTAGAAAAAAAGAATAGTAAGCGATGCGATGGTATAGATAAGTTTATCAAGGATGTGGCTCTTGCTGTGAACTGTGATCCATTAACGATACTAGGACACCGTGTGGTAGCCGTAAGTATCTGGATAAATTTCCAACGAACTACAGATTGTTCGTAGGACGGAGACTCTACCGCTGGAGTGGCTATTGCCGTGGGTGACCCGCCATAAGAGATGGGTAACTTAGAGACACGTCGTTCTAACGAGACGTTGTCATTAGACATGACTGAACAATTACGAACGACTATATTAACTCGTACATTAGGCGAACATTATTTGGGCTTGCATGCCAAAGACGAGAGTTCATACTCGTTTATAATTCTCGTTACTTCGCCTTGTTGTTCATTGGTTGTGCTTTGTGGTTATGTGTAGTATGTTGGTGGATTTGTTTGAACGAGCCATTGTGCTCATATTGTGTGTTGTGAACTGGTTGTGTCGAGTCACCGTACTCATGTGTGGATTGTGGTTGGGTGTCTGGTCGAGTGAGTCGCTGAACTCAATTATGAAATATTAAGTGTTTGTTGGAATGGAGTCTCTGTACTCATATAAGCGCTGTAAACGCTTTCAGTGGTTTATTACGATGCGATGTGTGAAGCCGGGGGCTTGTTTGTTATTTGAGATTACTGCAATATATATTGTTGTTTTACAGTTTCAACATTGAACTATTTGTATGGAAACGAATTGCATACTCTCGACCAAATAACTGAATGGTCCGAGGGTGCATGACAGTCAGGTAATAACATACTCAGCAGGGGCTGATTCCATACCACAAACTACCATTTTTGCAGGTATGCAACTTCCGGTGTTCGGCAAAGAGAGTGACGCGTTGGGTAGTTTGATTACAGTTATTTAAACATGCACTGTTGCATTTTAATACGAACCTAGAAACATGTATAGGTTTTGGATAAGTAGAAAGCTCACTGTGAATGTATTTTATATTGGTTTTGGGAGTTTAGATCTATCTCTTGTTGTCACTGCGAGAAAATGTTTCGTATTTAAGAGCTTATCAGGAAGCACGTTATTACTCGTATGGGCGAGCAAGAACGGTGACCAGTAGTCAATTGTTGAGATTACCGCTGCGATTATATTGTTAAGTAAGATGATTAGGAGCCGAATAGAGTAGGGGTGTTACAAGTGGTTTTCTGAATGTTTGAAGTTTCGGCTTATGTCCGAACATGGATGGTTGGACACAAGTTCAAAAAACCTTCTTATATTGTTAACGTGTTTGTTTTAGTTCCATTTTGGCATCTGTTTGCAGGGTTATGATCCCTTAAGTAGGATTAAGTGATTTACTCACGAATTACGCATGTTTAAGTACTTCTGTCCTGAAAGTTTAAGCATTCTAATTTGGGATCGTGTTACTTTGCTTCTGAGCTGTGGGGCTAGGTCTGGCTATCTCGTCGCATGCTACGCATGAGGTCCTTCCCTTTTTTGTTTCTTGGGTTTCTTGGGGTAACCTGCAACCGATAGGTCCAACTAGAGGTCTCAACCATTTCTGTTTGTGGGATCCTCTGATCCAAGTGCATTCAACCCTTCTATATATGTACACTTAGAACTAGCATCCCACCTTGAATCATAATTCTGATAAGCTCTTGTTTGTGTGCTCTGAGTTATGCTCCTGTATCATTTTGAGCTTTGATAACCTATGCTATAAAATCTTCTTGTGGAAGTTCAATGACATTTGCTTTTGCTTTCGCTTTTGTATCATATATTATTTTCAACGTTTTGAGCATACTTCTTTAATGAAGTTTGCTACTTATTGAGCAGTGGTTGCTTATCCCCTCTCCACAAACACTTTGCATATTGATCATCGATGGTTCTCAGTCGAATACTGATAAGTGTCCAAATGAGCATTTTTTATGGGTGTATTTCATATGTTATATTAGCACTTTTCTTGCTCATTCTCCACTTTGGTTAGTTTTCCTCTAGATTATTTTTATTGGTTATATTACATATTTATTGGTTAAACATGAGGAAAAACTACCTAGGAGAAAGTAGACAAAGAGACAAACGCATAGACGCAAACGGATCTAAAAACAGAGCTCAAACGAAGAATCTAGAGCCTGTCGAAGTTTGCAGAACAAGACAAGACGAAATACACACGTCCGGCTAAAACAACCCGAACACACTTCCGGACACCCACGTCCGGCTACAGTCCACCCGGACGTAAATCCGGACACACCTGTCCGGATCCGGACCCCTTCCGGACGCGTGTAAACGCAGCCCAGATCCAGAATTCACGCGACTGATTTATTTCGGCGCCGTCTTCTCCATTTCTTCCTCAATTACTGCGCCATCTTCACCATTTTCTTCTTCAAATTGCAGCGCCCACAACGTTATCTATCAACTACATCAAACATATCAGGTGCCGCATCTTCTTCACCCACGCCTGCTGCAAGCTTTGTCCTTTTCCCCCTGTTTCTTCCGCTATAAATAACCACGCTCCTTCGTTCTTCAAAATCAATCCCTCTGAATCCATAACTCATCAACGCTCATCAAAACCCACTCTCCCTCCATCCAAATTCCATTCTCCATTCATACATCCACATATCCACTTCATTTCCATCATTTCCCATCACCAAATAAGCCTAACTCTTCCATTTTCCAGAAAACCAGACAAAGAAGACGATCTGCACAAACCCAGACGTGAATCCATTAAAGGAGCTGTGTCTGGATTTGTGTCCGGCTAAGTAGACCCGGACAGGGTGTGTCCGGATTTATGTCCGGCTAAACAGACCCGGGCACGACCTACTTTCGCCAGTTTGCTCGTTATTCTTTGTTCTACCAATCTATCATCGTTTTGAGGTCGGCATAATCACGGAGACAAGCCCGGAAGCGAAACAACTCTCCCCAAAAATAGAGTTCTTTCTTTCCTCAAACTTTACTCTGTTTTAATGTCTATCTTCACTCTGTTTTTATTTCTGTCAATGGCTGAGTCATTTTTATTTGTATCCTAGGATGGGGTTTGACCCTAATATTGCTTAAATAAATATTTATTACCTGTCTCATTTATTATACTTGTTTTTATTCCTTTCAATAAATATTGTTAAATGCTTTACGTGACAAAGTACTGCATTTTTATGGTAACTATCAACATATGATTTTGAGATAGTCGTTAGTACCACAAAGGAATAAACCTTGGTATTTACACTCCGGATTGAGTAGGAAAATACTGAGGTTATTATTAAGAGTTCGTAACTTACCCTTATTAACTCTAATAGACAATAAATAATTGAGACATGGTTATAAGTTTGTTTAAGTAATTTAGGCAATTCCCTCGCTATCCTAGGATACCTTTTTCCATCCATATCAATTAATTCACCTTATTTTACTGTATTTATTATTTCTGCACTGATCCTAAACAATCAAGCTTGCCTCCGGCTAAACCCCCTATTTGCTGTTTTTATTAAATACCGAGACTAGGATAATTGAACAATTTCTCTGTGGATACGACACTTGTTGTACTACATCGACTAGGTGCACTTGCCTTTTCTTTGCCCATAAGTATATATATTCACTATGTATTTTTCGCCAACAAAGACCTTAGTTTATTTTCATTTTGAAAGACTTGTGTATTTAGTGCTTTACACTTTACGACTTATGTAGCTGTCGGGCCTTTCTTACTTCAATTTGGATTACATTTTGGGCTTTGTAAGCTTTGACTATTTACTATTTAATACAACTACTCCTTTCTATTTTCTGGGATTTGTTAGTAGCTTTCCACAGCTTAGGTAGTAAGAGTGCACCGTGTACCAACCTTAGAACTAGCCCGATTTAGAGATTGTTACATTTAGTGGTATCAGAGCCGGGTTTAGCTTTTGCTAGTGTGTTGTTGGGTGTGTCTACTTGTTTGTGCTTCCATGTTGTCTGATAATCAGTAATTTGGATTGTGCCTGATCAGTTTTAGTGTTTAAATTCTCAATATTCCACCACGGAGAGAGGTGTGGAACACCCCTCTGGGTGACTCTGCAGGGGGATATCGTCATGATTATGCAGCGGCTGGTTATCCAAGAACTCTAGAGTGCGGGTACTGCTGCAGGGGCCAGCGGCTGGAGCTGGCAGTGGTGGTAACAATGGAATACCATAAACTAATAAACATTGATTAAACATCTAATAAAATTAATTAAGGCCTAAACATGCCTTAAAAGTCAATTGAGAACAACAATGGTCAACTTAAAGCAAGAATTGCACCCTTTGACCGTTTAGGGTTAATACATACCCAAATGAACTCCTTAGGACCTAAAATTTTGTCCTTAGCATATTAACTCATAAATGAACACAATAAAACCGTTCTCAAAGAAAACCAAGCTCAGAAACACCTTGGGACACAAATGTGCACTAAAACACCTTAAAGCACGTTTTTATATATGAGCTCTAAGATATTGAATTTTTGTCACTTTAAGACCTAGATTACATTCTTTATAACATTAATGTGACATGATAGACTATATTATAAAGTCTAAATCATAGTTTAAAAATAAAATCAAAAGGGTGATTTTGGGTGAATAGTACCCAAAATAACATTTAATTACCTAACTTAAACCATGGTCAATGGTCATCCTTTGGTTTTACCACCCATTGCCACCCACCTATACAGCCATACTCATCCATTAAGCAACTTCCAAACAAATATCTAGCCAATCTAATGACTCACCATTTACTATTTCATAAAGTAACTTACTTTACCTTATAATCAAAATTTGACTTTCTCTTTCCTTCTCCCCCATTTCAAATGAGTTCATCCAGCAACCAGACCCTCCCTTCCTTCATTTTAGAGCTAGGAAGCAGCCAACTTCAAAGAGGAACTCCCATGGCATAAGGTAAACATTCAAAACATGTTATATGTCATTCTTTTCATCTTTTCTTCCACTTTCCATTAAGCTAACTTCCAACCACTTCCATCCACTCATATAGCACGAGTTGGTGTTCAAAGGGAAGGGGAAATCTCGGCTTAAACTCAAAATAAAGGGGGAAGTAAGGCAAGAACACTTATTAAGGTAAAAATGTGCTTTAAGCACTTAATGCCTTCTCTACTCCAAATCTGGTTGATTTCTTTTGTCCCCTTGGCTTATAATCCTTCATTTATCATGATTGATCAGTAGCAATTGCAACCACTTCATTTGGTGGCTGATTCCAAGCTTAAACTTCATTTTAAGCCATTTTAATCAAGGTAAACCCTAGCTTTCTTCTACCTAGATCATTGGCTGTTATATAGCTGAGTTTAAAGAGTGTTTTTATGCCTCCTTTCTGTTGGAAAAATAGGCCGAGAGAAGCTTGGGAGAACCTTGAGATTTCAAGGTAAAAGTCCATGTTTTTCATGACTTAAATTACTCTTATGGTTAGTTCAGGTTTGGGACCTAACCATATCATTATATTGCTGTTAGAACACATCTAAGAAGCTGTGGGAATTTTCCTCTAATGTTCCGTGGCCAAACAAGGCCTAACCTTGGCTAAAACAAGGTATAAATCACTTAAAACTCAACTTTGATATATTAATATATGGTTAAGCTGGTGTATATATATTGCCGTGAGTGAATATGGGTTAAAAGGTCATATTTTGACCTTAGGTGGTTAAGGAATGAGTTAGTAAAATTATCTAAGTAATTAAGTAACATAAAGGTCAAATTAAGACTTTATGTGGAAGATTGGTAATTAATGGAAAATACATGGTGAGGCCGAGAGTTTAATGCATTTTTGAGCATTTATGTGTAATTTATTTTATAAGCTAATGTTTGTAATAAGGCCATGTACTTTAGGCCATTTTATTTAAGTATATTAAGTTTAAATTAGATTTTAGGTAATAAATATATATTACCGCAAGGTATAAGGGGTTAAACTATAATTAAATTAAATTTGGGGGCTATATAATAATAAAGCCGAAAATTGGGTGTTAAAAGTATTTAAAAAAAAATTATAAGGTATTATAAAGTTTTGGGGTTAAATGGTTATTTCTGGAAAATTATGGGTAAAACCGTAAATAAGGGAAAGTAATGGTCAAGGCAATTTTAAGGAGGTCAACCTTGACCATATGGTAGGTTTTGACCAAATTAGATAAGTTAAATAATTTATTTATGGTTATATAATAAGTTAAGTATTTAATTGTAATATTTTTATAACATATGGGGTATGTATGGTGACTACCGAAAGTTAGGGTGTAAAATGGTATTTTAAACACCCATGGGCTATTAGGAATTTTTAGGAATTTATTGGGTTGATTTTGGAATTAAAATAAACTATATATGTATAATATATAGTTATTATGTCATTGTTACATTTTGGATAAGTAAGTGGGGTGGAAATGTAATAACCGAGAGTTTAGGGGTTAGGAATAATATTTATAACCCTTTGGTTAAGTTTGGTGATTTTTGGAATTATATAAGAGTATTTAATAAAATAAGTGTATAATAAATAGTTTTTATGTTATTATAAAACTATATGTTATAAAGTGGGTCACATTGTAATTATAGAAAGTTGGTGGGTTAAAAAATAATTTAGAACAGATATGGGGTCTGTTCGGAATTTAAAACATATATAACTATAGGTTATATTAATATTAAGGTTTAAAATGTTATAATATATGATATATATATAACATAACATAATATATGGGGTCAAATTGTAAATTTGTAAAGTTAACGGTGCTGGAAAGTAAATGTGAACAAGACATGGTCTGTTCGGTTATTTTAATTAAAAATAACTATAGGTTATACCTTTTTATAAGTTAAAAAAGTTATATTATATGGTATATAACATGGTATAAATTATGGGGTGTTTATTGTAATAAACATAAAGACATGGAAGTTAATGAAATTAAAGTATAAGTATGTGCCTATGCGGCATTAAAAATAGTTTTGTATAAAAACTATAGGTTATAAGTTAAAAGAAATAAAAATATCATATTATATGATATTATATATGGTATAACATTACATAATGTTATGTGGTCAAAATGGAATTTAAACAAAGTATAGTGCTGTACTGAATATATTAAGGTTGGAAAAATTTTTAGACTATGGTCTACAATGTTATAAATGTTATAACAATTATATGGTATTAATGGGATTTAGGTGGAATTAATATAAGTAAGGATATTCACATTAAATAATGTGGCAAACTATAGATAAATAATTTATAAACTAAGGTATATATTGAATAAACCTTAGGGGTTGTATATATACAACATAAAATGTTACATAATATTAGGATAAGGATCTTAATATAAGTTGTATAATATAATACAATTAATGGGAATAATCATCTCATATAAGATGATAAAGATGTAACGTATAATATAAGAGTTTTACAACTCATGAAACTTACCTATATTGGTAAATATATACATATGCAAGAATAATGTATATAAGGATGGATATATATTATGGTTGGAAACCATATAATATAATGGTGGAGGTTATTATATTAAAATAGTTATAAACTGTAAGTTATAAGTTTTTGAATTCAAATGTAGTTTATTAAAGGATTAATGGATTATATACACTAGTAGAAAAAATGTTTTAAATGACGGCGTTTAAACCACGGTTAAATGGAAAACCGTGGTTTAAAGTTTATAAACCACGGTTCTAAGAGAAACCGTCGTTTAAGGTGCATACAAGAGCGCATATACCACACGGTTTTTCCGGAACCGTCGTATATAGGTTAGTTTTATACCACGGTTTTCAGGGCAACCGTGGTATATAGTCATGCCGGAGTCAATATACCACGGTTCTTGGAGAACCGTCGTATATAGGGTTTCTATATACCACGGTTTTGTCAAAACAGTCGTTTTTAGTCGTGGTCAAAAAACTTTATATGACGGTTCCTTGTTTGAACCGTGGTATATAGTCTACGCGGGAATTCAAATTTTCGCCAAAATGAACGCGGCTCTGCGCGCGCCTCTGTAATTTTTTCAACCCATCGGCGAACATGCATGCTCTTCGCCATACTGGAAAACAAGGAACACATGTTGCGCCTCTGTAATTTTTGCAAACCAAACCGGCGAACAAGGACATGCTCTGCGCTTCTGTAATAAATCGCCGGTGAACAATGTTTTTCACGGTAATTTTGTGCAACCCTAACCGGCGCTTCGCCCGCTCTCTCATCTCTTTCACGGTAATTTGCAACCTACCGATGAACAAGGAACATAATGTAAACTTCACTCATTATTTAGCAACCCTAATACACAAACAAGTAACATACATGTTCTGGCCGGTTCATTCTCTTCTGTTTGCGCTCTCTGTTGAGAAATATCGGAGGCGGCGGCGCTAAAGCGCCGGCGAATTGGAAAAAAAATCGCAGACTATAACCCACGGTTCTACATATAACCGTGGTTTATTGTTGATTTCTATAGACTTTATACCACGGTTTAAGTAAAACCGTCATTTATAATGCACTATATACCACGGTTCAGACTCACACCATGGTATAAAGTCAGTGAATGTTCGCGGGAGAAGGGGTCTTAAACGACGGTTTCGAGAAAACCGTGATTTTTTCGCTCACTTTAAACCACGGTTATGAACCGTGGTATATCTCAATTTGTGAATATACGACGCGAGCATAAACCACGGTTCCTAACCGTGGTATATAGGCCAAATAACCGTGGTTAAAAACATTTTTTCCACTAGTGATAATACAATGTATTATAATGGATGGTGGGAAAATAATACTATATAATAAACCATGCATGTATGCATGCAACTATAGGTTATTGAAATACCCCAAACCTTAGTATGTTGTTTAAACATTTAAATATGGTATTTAAGACTAAAAGAGTCTTAGAAGCATTAGTAAGCAAATTAAACCATAGAAAACACAAAATGTGCTTTAAGGTCAATAAAGAGCCAAAATGTGCTCTAAGCTTGGGATAAGCTTGGTTAAGACCTAATGAACTTACCAAGACCCTATTTATATACTAATGAACATATTAAACCAATTAGCAAAGAAATCCAAGCTTGAAAACAAGTTAAAACACATAATGTGCTTTAAGGAGTCTTAAAGCATATTTTTGAAAAATTGTCTTGTAAACGAGTTTTGAATGGATAAATGTCCATCATTACTCTTTAATTAACATGTGTACTATATAGTATCACATTTGGAAGTCTATATCAATGGGAAATCAAAAATTTCACTTCTATGTGCTTTGTTTTATGAATAATGACTTTAATAAGCTAGTTTGTAACATATGTTTGTATAAGTAATTAAATGAGTCAACAAAGACTAAAATACCCCTTGTTATAATATGGGGCCGGTTTTTATAAGGGCGAGTCATCTCCCCCTTGTTAGTTATCAAGTAAGTAAATTGATAAAGCAAATCACTATTTACTTTCTACTTTAAATATCAAAACTACTTACTTATCTTCATCCTCTCATTCTCTTCATTTCCCACCGTCTCCAACTTCATCTTCTTGCTCTCTCACGGTTTTGCTACAGCACCACCATCAACACCAACTTCCATTGTCATTATCTCCTAGCTCACTTAACCAAATAAAAACACAACACCACCATTCTCTTCCTCTCATCAAGCTCTTCATTCCTATCTTCTCAAAACTTCAAGACCACCATTTCGGTGCCATGGGGTTCCACCATTGAAGTAGCTTGAGCTTATTTTCTACATATTATTGATCTCCTTTGCTTCTAGGTAAGGAATCTCAAAGAAAAATGATGTTTCCTCCATGTTTTTATCTTGACCGAAAATCACTCTTAATGGAGTCATTATATTGCTTTGTTCTAGCTTCATTCCAACCTTTCAAGGACTAGGTGGAGTCCTCTCTTGATAGATATTCAAACTCTCTTCAAGTTCTAAGGTAAAACAACTATCTTAATGTTTTTGGAAACAATGTGAAACTAGGGTTTACAATGAGTTTAAGCTTGGAGCTTGTATACTCATTACATTGCTTGTATATTGTTTAGTAGTTGACAAGGAATCAAATACCTAGCCGATTTTAAACAAGGAAACAAGAAAGAAGTTGTGAGGGAAAAGAGGTAAATGTGCTAACCTAATGTGGTTTAATGTCTTAGGAGAAATGAGCTTGTATTGCTTATGAAAATGATTTAAGGAGCCAATGGAAAATGACTTAGAAGAATGCTCTCAAGGGCTTAGTAAAAGGCATATGTATGGTTGAGTGTATTTGTAGGTCAAAGGCAAATATAATGTGGGAAATTCAGTGTTTAAGATTTGTGCATCTTAAGGGCCTAAGACCATGTTATTTAAGGGCCTAAGTGCCATGCAATTTAAATTATGCACTATATTGTGATGTAGTGCTATATGTGTGAAGTTTGTGTATAAGAATGTGTTTGATGGATTTTTTTTAGTGTTCTTGGTTGTTTGATGGTGAAAACAATGTGTTTTGGTCTAGTAATGTTCTAGGAGAACCTATGTCAAAATTTAGGTAACAAACAAGAAGTTCTAAGGGTTTAAAATGAGTTTGATAAGTTAAGAAATGTTTAGAATGGTCAAGTGCTTTCCTAGTGAAAGAAACATGTATTAAGGTGTTTAAAGATGTAAAAAGGGCTTAGGTGATGTTCTAGAGGATTTAGAATGCAAAAGAATGCTTTGGGACATTTCAAGATTCTTGATGAGATTGTATTTAGGACTTGTGTATTGTTGGTGAAAAAGGGATGAAGTGGATTGTTACATGAGAAGCTATAAACTTGTGAAGATGTTTAAGAAATTGTTTAGAAAGAAAAGATGTTTGGGAGTTGATGTAGTAGTGGTGAGGAAACATTATTGGTATAGTGGTGGTCATAGGTGTGAAACACCACTTAGAGAACCAGGAGAAAATATCATAAGTGTTAGGAATTTCGGTACGGGATGAATAAGTGTTAAGGAGATAGATAATGAAATTTATGGATGTTGCATGAGGGTTTGAGGGTACCAAATGATGTTAGGAAACATTAAGAGGCTTTAGGAGAAGTTTGGTGAAGATTTGACAAAGTTTAGGCAAGTTTTGATGGCGTCCGACCCAGGGGTCCGACCCAAGTTTGGGTCGGACAACCTCTGTTAGACGTCAGTAAATGGTTCTGGAACGGTCCGACCCAGAGGACTTGGGTCGGACATGGGTCGGACGGACATGTTTTGAAGGACGGAAAATGTTCTGGAATGGTCCGACCCAGTCGAGTGAGTCGGACGTGGGTCGGACATGGTTTTTGTAAGGCGGTAAAGTTCTGTAATGGTCCGACCCAGTCGAGTGAGTCGGACATGGGTCGGACGTGTATGTTCCAAGGGTCGATAAAATCTCTGGAATGGTCTGACCCAGATGGTTGGGTCGGACATGGGTCGGACAAATTAAGTTTTTCAAACCCGAAGACCACTGGAAGGGTCCGACCCAGTTGTGGGTCGGACGTGGGTCGGACAGACCAAAATTTATATAAAGAAAAAAACAGTAAAGAATGTGGCAAATGTAGTTACCCCCTAGGGTATAATGTAGGTACTCAAGTATAAGTTAAGACATTAAAACATGTCATATAATTATGTTAAACATTTAGTAAATTTGAGGTTAAATAAATTAATTAACCGACGTTATTAATCATGTATAGAAGTGACCTACGGTGGAAACAAATCGAAGCAAGGACCAAGGTATGGTTTTCTTGCAGTCTGTTGCCTACCGGTTTACACCGGCTTGTGTGTTGTTTGTTTTTCTGTATGTTTATGACGTTATAAGACTTAATCATGTAATGAGTTTACCGTTGTTCATATTATTGTGATGTTATGATGTGACTCATCTCCCTTGTGTGTGCCTAACTTGACTTACCACTTGTTGTGAATGTTTGTTAAGTTCCACCGTGAACTTCTAACAAGTGCTAACTGGGAAGTGAGGAATCCGGTTGTCCGGTCATGCATGTAAGTAAGAGTAGATATCTGAATCAGATTCGACTCTTATGTTGTTAAGATTGTTCTCCTTAATTTGGCGTTCGATCTCCCGCTAGCTTCCTCCTCAAAGCTTACCTATTCTGACTTATGATCGGTTTAGTGGGAACATGTGTTTTGTGGTGTGTTCGGGTCACTATATCCGAACCATCTGTGACTTAAGTTACTCGTTCGAATAATAGAACGGTAATGAGTGTGTGTAACGAGCTTAACATGAGGGTGAACCATTCTCTAGGCTCTTATGTTATTTAACCTTCTTGGTTTGTTATTATGGAAAGAGTATCCACTGTGAAGTTGTGCTATGCAATAATAATGCTATGCCACATATTATGTTATGTTATGTTATGTTTAAAAAGGAATGCCATGTTATCATGACAATTAGTTGCGCGTATCCCGGTAGCCGATGGGCTGCGCGTTAACCATACCAGCCAAGGGTTGCTGACCCCCTCGGGGGCTCCATATTTTTACTGCAGGATGAGGATCGAGGAAGCAGAGTGGCTGTAGGTTCTAGGCTGCAGTTGTGCTTTTGGTTATTTTGGATGTTGAGCCCGGAATGCGCCTGCTCCGTGGCATTATATTTTGATTCCGTTGAAACTACTGTGACGGTATATTGGGAGTTTACAGTGAAGGAATGTAATTAAATACTCAGTATTGTATGTGATGTAATTATGGTTTGGTTCTATGCTCGGGAGTCTGATCATCAGACCGGTACACTTGTATTTATTCTGCCTTGTCAACCACGTGGGTGGTTGACGGTGTTGTAGCACCGAAGCGTTAGTTATTGTTTAGTTATCTATTTCCGTTGCGATTCCATTTAGTTGTGAAGTTCGATGTTGGGGTGTTACAAAAAGTGGTATCAGAGCGAAGTATCGCTCTGATGACTAGAATACCGAGCTTAGGAATATACCGAGTTAGGAAACCTAACTACAGTTACCTAAGTGAGCAGTTATGGAAAGGTTAACCACTAACTAAGTGTGGAGATACCTTGTTGTCGGGAAAACGTTACAACCGTTGGAACCGATAAGTGTGTAAGCTTAATGCTAATAATGTCCGTGTGAATTCAGATGTCAGGTAGACCGAGAGGTAGAGGCCGCGGAAGCGGTACTGGAGATACGGATGACCAGGGCGAGAATACTACGGCTCAGGTTATGGCCGAAGCTGTGGCGGCCGCCGTAGCCCAAATGGTCCCACAACTTGTAGCTGCAATTCAACAGGGGCAACAGCCCGAAGTTCAACCCACCACCGCCACCGCCACGAGAGACCAACTGGGTCAAGGCATTGGCAGACTTGAGACCCCCGTCATTTCATGGGGAGACCGACCCACGTAAGCTGGAGGCGTACATCTCTGAGTTGGAGACCGCCTACGAGACCTTGGATGTGCCTGCTGGGGCCAAGGTCTGTCTTGCCGCTTACTACTTGAAGGGTTTGGCACAGAGTTGGTGGAAGCTTGTGAGAGAGGACCGGATGGCGGATCCTCAGTTCGGATGGAGGGAGTACACGGCTCTGCTGCGAGCCAAGTATTACCCTGTGCATGTTCAAGAGGCCAAGCGCCTGGAGCTGGATAGTCTGAGGCAGGGGGACAAGATGTCGGTTGATGAGTACTACACTGCATTCACCGGTCTTATCCACCTGTTACCGGACCTGGGATACTCGAACCGGGTGCTGGTAAACCGTTTCTACAACGGTCTCAGCCACCGTCTTCGCTATGGGATGGGGCCAGCTGAGTATACTACCTTGCAGGTAATTTAAATGAAGTGTGGTATGAATAAGTGTAATCCATAAGTGAGTATTAATGTGAGTTTGTGAGTATGTTTGCGGAGCATGACTGACGTCCTAAATTCAGGAGTGCTATCATGCCGCTGCTAAGGTTGAGATTACCGTCCGTCTGAGGGACGAGGAGAATGCGCACAAGCGCAAGGCCACGAGCGAGGGCCAGAGTCCGCAGGGGTACGGGGGAGGAAAGAAGAAAAAAAGCCTTATCCCCAGTCCCAGAAGAGTCAGCACCAGGGTGACAAGGGCCAAGCCCAGACCACCACAGCTGAGGAGCCATTGAAGCTCACGTATGCTTATGCGGCGAAACCCCTACGCTCTTACCCACCTAAGGGTAATTATTTAATCATGTGTGACAAGTTGAAGTGTATGTTGTTAAGTTATGAAGTAAGTATTGATTGTGTACTGTGATAGCAACTAGCACGGGCTCTGGACCGGAGCGCCACTATTATTGTAAGTGGTGTAACGGAGACCACCCCGGCAAAGACTGCAAGGGAAACGACGTACAGTGTCGTTACTACGAGAAATGGGGTCACCGTGACTACGAGTGTTACCGGAACCCCAACAGCAGAGTCAACAAGCCCAAGGGGCAGTGGAAGGGTAAGGCCACAGCGACTACTGATGGCCCGAAGACGGCAAACCAGCCACCCACAGATCAGAGGCACACTGATTCCCAGAAGGGGAAGGGGTCGGGACCTAGCAAGGCCGCCCTGAATGTGGTGGACCGGTCTGAGGTGCCAGGGCCCTCTTCTAGACCAGGTACCGCCTAAACTGTTGAATGAAATAAGTGATTGCATACCGCATTTCATGCATGTGTGTATTAGTGAGTCAAGTGTATTATCATGTGAGTAAAGAGTTAAAGTATAGTGTGAAAGTCACCTAATTAGGCAACTCCAAACTTAAAGGAACCTTCAATATATGTTATCCAATCCCACCCACACCAAACCCTGAAGAAACTACCATCAACATCACCGACTTTCCAATGGAGCAATGTCAGGTTATCCCCAGGTATGATACTCTTAAATGGATACCTGACACCGGAAGCACAAGTCCACATCATCAGACGATGCAATGAACTTGGAGCAAAACCTGGAGGTTTCTACACACCTGAATACCCGAGCGGATCAAGAATGAAATTGAAGATGATGTGCATGGGTAAGGACTGGAATCCTTACACCAAGTCATATCAAGAAGTGCGAGCTGAAGACGGAGCAACTGTACCGATGATACCTGAGGAGTTCCTTGCGGTCATTAATCACGCCGTGGGAATTGCTCAGCAAGTTAAAAAGGATTCAATTCCAAGTGTTAAAGCAGATTTGTGTATTGTGAACTTCTACCAGAATGGTGGACGATTAGGTTTACACCAAGATAAGGACGAGTCACCTGAGTCTCTAAGTAAGGGAGTACCCGTGGTGTCTTGGTCCATTGGTGATACCGCAGTATTTATATATGGCGAGCAGAAGCGTGCTGATCTCGCAAAGAAGTTAGTACTAAAGTTAGGAGACGTGTTAATCATGGGTGGGCAGTCAAGGATGCTATATCATGGCATCAGGAAGATCAAACTGAATACCGCACCGTCGGCAGTGATCAATGCCACACACATGAAACCCGGACGTTTGAATTTGACCTTCAGGCAGTTTTGAAGCCTTGTATAATTATGTAATGTGTTAAGCCAGTGTATGTTAAGGATGTTATATATGTGTTAAGTTATGTCAACAGTGTAAACCAACAATGTTGTAAGGAGAGTGTGTTAATGAATAAAGTGGAGTTGTTGAAGTATATCTACCGTGTTGTTACCCAATACTTATTAGTTTGCCAATGAATTAGGCTGTGCTCTCGGAACGGAAGGTATACTGAGTGTCTGCAATGAGGCAGAAGCCGGCAAGAGCGGCACAATCCTCACCGGTACCTTTCTAGTCAATGGCGTGGACGCTTCGATCTTGTTCAACTCCGGAGCCTCTCATACATTTATTTCGCTATCCTTTGCGAAGAGGCTGAGGTTAGACGGTGATGAGATGCCAGACTTCCTAGTCACTCTCCCGTCGAAAGAGCGGATCAGGTGTACCCGCTACCACCGAGATGTTGTTGTACGAATCAGAGGTGAAGAGTTTCCGATCGACTTGATAGAGTTCGACAGACTCGGTTTTGATGTGATTGTCGGGATGAACTGGTTGGAGCGGTACAAGGGTAGAATCCTATGTGCCGAGCATCGACTGCTTCTTTGGAGTCCATCTGGGGTTACTGTATCTTACCGCCAGAGGCCCAGGGAGCCTTCGACTCAGATCATCACCGCCATGGCTATGTGTCGTGAACTACGACGAGGGAGTGATGTATACCTCTGCTATGTCCAGGACATAGAGAGAGACCCAGAGTTTAGTTCTGATGTGCCGGTAGTGTCGGAGTTTCCTGATGTATTTCCTAAGGAACTGCCGGGCATGCCGCCGCCAGCACGGGAAGTAGAGTTTGAAATTGATTTGGTTCCGGGTACCGGACCAATTGCGAAGGCGCCCTATCGTATGGCTCCAGCAGAAATGACAGAGCTCAAGGAGCAGCTGAGAGACCTACTCGACAAGGGATTCATCCACCCTAGCGTTTCACCATGGGGAGCGCCGGTCCTCTTCGTGAAGAAGAAGGACGGTAGTCTCCGCCTGTGTATTGACTATCGAGAACTGAATGCAGTTACGGTGAAGAACCGTTACCCTTTACCACGCATCGACGATTTATTTGATCAGTTGAGGGGAGCATCAGTATTCTCCAAGATAGATCTACGATCTGGATACCATCAAATTGCTATCCGTGACAGTGATATTGAGAAGACAGCATTCAGAACAAGGTATGGACATTATGAGTTTACGGTTATGCCGTTTGGGTTATCCAATGCACCGGCTAAGTTCACGGACTTAATGAACCGCTTGTTCCAAGATCAGTTGGACAAGTCAGTGGTAGTCTTCATCGACGATATTCTTGTGTACTCGAAATCGAGAGGTGAGCACGAAAGCCACCTGAGAAATGTGTTACAAACATTGAGGAGGAATCAGTTGTATGCTAAATTTTCGAAGTGTGAGTTTTGGTTGAACCAAGTATCTTTCCTTGGTCATGTGATTTCTAAGGCCGGGATCGCTGTTGATCCGGCAAAGATTGATGCAGTGCGCACCTGGCCTAGGCCGAAGACAGTTACCGATATCAGGAGCTTCCTCGGTCTGGCAGGTTATTATAGGAGGTTTGTGAAGGACTTCTCCAGTGTCTCGAAGCCGATGACTTCCTTGATGAAAAAGGATGCACCATTCGAGTGGACAGTCGACTGTGAGAGTTCTTTCCAGAGTCTCAAGGATGCTCTGACATCTGCACCAGTCCTGACTATACCAGACGGTCCAGATGGTTTTGAGGTCTATTGCGACGCATCAGGTAGAGGTATGGGTTGTGTGTTGATGCAACACGGGAAGGTCGTAGCTTACGCCTCCCGACAGCTGAAGAAGCATGAGGAGGACTACCCTACCCACGACTTAGAGTTGGGTGCCATTGTCTTCGCACTGAAGATATGGCGACATTATTTGTATGGGGTAAGCGTGACAATTTATTCTGACCACAAGAGCTTAAAGTACCTATTCACTCAGAAGGAGTTGAACATGAGGCAAAGAAGGTGGGTTGAGTTTCTAAACGACTACGACATCAATCTACAGTACAAAGAGGGTAAGGCAAATGTTGTAGCTGACGCATTGAGTCGCCGAGCACACTCTCTCCATTTGCTAGTCTCTCATACTGGCTTGGTTGAAGAGGTGCGGAGTGCTCAGATGACGGATCAGTATATGTTGGAGATCAGGCAGAAGCTTATTGACGGCACATTCGAGGGTCAGAAGTACGACTTCAGACTCCACATGATGACCTGATTAGGCTTAATGGCCGACTGTGTATTCCGAGGAGTAGCGCTGAGCTGAAGGAGCGCATACTGAGTGAATCACATTGTTCTACTACGTCGATTCACCCTGGAGCTTCAAAGATGTATAAGGGTATGAAAAGATATTTTTGGTGGACTGGAATGAAAAAGGATTTTACTGATTATGTATTGAGGTGTCTCACTTGCCAGAAGGTCAAGTTTGAGCACCGACGGCCTGGTGGTATGGTACAGCCAATGCCAGTGCCTGAGTGGAAGTTCCATGATATTTCTATGGACTTCGTAGTAGGGCTTCCGCCTACAAGGGGAGGTTTGAATATGATTTGGGTTATTGTTGACCGACTGACCAAGGTGGCTCGATTCATACCGATGAAGGACACCTGGAAAGTGGCAAAACTGGCAGAACTCTTTGACAGAGAGATTGTAAGACATCATGGGGTACCGAAAACCATTATATCTGACAGAGATACCAGATTGTTATCGAGGTATTGGAAGTCTACGCGAGAAGCACTGGGTACCGAACTGAAATTGAGTACGACGTTTCACCCACAGACAGATGGCCAGAGTGAGCGCACCATCCAGACACTTGAGGATATGTTACGTGCATGTGCACTTGACTTTCAGACCAGCTGGATTGACAAGTTACATCTGATCGAGTTTAGCTACAACAACAGTTACCATGCTTCGATCAAGATGTCTCCTTTCCAGGCTTTGTACGGTAGACCATGCCGCACGCCATTATGCTGGGATGAGTCGAGTGAGACGGTCATTGTAGAACCAGAGTATCTTGAACAAGTTCAGGTAGAAGTTCGCCAGATCCGGGCTAACATGAAGGCAGCCCAAGATAGATAGAAGTCGTACGCAGATGTGCGCAGACGTGACCTGGAGTTCGCCGTGGGCGATCAGGTATTTTTGAGAGTATCCCCTATGAAGGGAGTATTTCGTTTTGGCCAGAAAGGCAAGTTGAGCCCAAAATATGTGGGGCCTTATGTTGTGACGGAGCGGATCGGCCCGGTAGCTTACAGACTTGATCTACCCGCCGAGCTGGGCAAGGTACATGATGTATTTCATGTGTCCCAGTTGA
This sequence comes from Limonium bicolor, assembly GCA_023374045.1. NCBI lineage: Eukaryota > Viridiplantae > Streptophyta > Magnoliopsida > Caryophyllales > Plumbaginaceae > Limonium > Limonium bicolor. Next base: position 155,129,399 of record CM041779.1, read on the forward strand.
AGAAGTATATGTATCATCCGTCTCATGTGCTTCAGCCTGAAAGGCTAACCTTAGAGCCGACCATGCGATCAGTGGAGACTCCGGTACGGATTCTGGATACTAAGACTCGAGACACTCGCCATAAGTCTGTGAGACTGGTGAAGGTTCTTTGGTCTAACCAGGACGTTGAGGAGACCACTTGGGAGCTGGAAGATAAGATGAAGGCGAAGTACCCGTCATTGTTTACTTCTTAGTGTTTATGTGTATAGGGTACGGGGCGTACCCCTTTTTAAGGGGGGTAGAGCCGTTTCGGTTATGTGTGTACGACGTGTATTTAAATACATCGTCTATGTTATGTTGTCATGTTACAGACCGTTGTGTCTGAATGATGTTGATGATGTGTTGTATATGTTGTATGGAACTTGTGTCTGATGTTATGTTGTATGGACCTTGTGTCTAATGTTATGTAAGTGTGTTGTTAATGTTGTATGGAAATATTGTTATATGTATTCCCGAGTTCTAACATTAGGATATGTGGAAGTATGAACTTTGGGACAAAGTTCTTTTAAGGGGGTAGATTGAAATACCCCAAACCTTAGTATGTTTTTTAAACATTTAAATATGGTATATTAAGACTAAAAAGAGTCTTAGAAGCATTAGTAAGCAAATTAAACCATAGAAAACACAAAATGTGCTTTAAGGTCAATAAAGAGCCAAAATGTGCTCTAAGCTTGGGATAAGCTTGGTTAAGACCTAATGAACTTACCAAGACCCTATTTATATACTAATGAACATATTAAACCAATTAGCAAAGAAATCCAAGCTTGAAAACAAGTTAAAACACAAAATGTGCTTTAAGGAGTCTTAAAGCACATTTTTGAAAAATTGTCTTGTAAACGAGTTTTGAATGGCTAAATGTCCATCATTACTCTTTAATTAACATGTGTACTATATAGTATCACATTTGGAAGTCTATATCAATGGGAAATCAAAAATTTCACTTCTATGTGCTTTGTTTTTATGAATAGTGACTTTAATAAGCTAGTTTGTAACATATGTTTGTATAAGTAATTAATGAGTCAACAAAGACTAAAATACCCCTTGTTATAATATGGGGGCCAGTTTTTATAAGGGTGAGTCATCCCCCCCTTGTTAGTTATCAAGTAAGTAAATTGATAAAGCAAATCACTATTTACTTTCTACTTTAAATATCAAAACTACTTACTTATCTTCATTCTCTCATTCTCTTCATTTCCCACCGTCTCCAACTTCATCTTCTTGCTCTCTCACGGTTTTGCTACAGCACCACCATCAACACCAACTTCCATTGTCATTATCTCCTAGCTCACTTAACCAAATCAAAAACAAACACCACCATTCTCTTCCTCTCATCAAGCTCTTCATTCCTATCTTCTCAAAACTTCAAGACCACCATTTCGGTGCCATGGGGTTCCACCATTGAAGGAGCTTGAGCTTATATTTCTACATATTATTGATCTCCTTTGCTTCTAGGTAAGGAATCTCAAAGAAAAATGATGTTTCCTCCATGTTATTATCTTGACCGAAAATCACTCTTAATGGAGTCATTATATTGCTTTGTTCTAGCTTCATTCCAACCTTCAAGGACTAGGTGGAGTCCTCTCTTGATAGATATTCAAACTCTCTTCAAGTTCTAAGGTAAAACAACTATCTAATGTTTTTGGAAACAATGTGACACTAGGGTTTACAATGAGTTTAAGCTTGGAGCTTGTATACTCATTACATTGCTTGTATATTGTTTAGTAGTTGACAAGGAATCAAATACCTAGCCGATTTTAAACAAGGAAACAAGAAAAAGTTGTGAGGGAAAAAGAGGTAAATGTGCTAACCTAATGTGGTTTAATGTCTTAGGAGAAATGAGCTTGTATTGCTTATGAAAATGATTTAAGGAGCCAATGGAAAATGACTTAAAAGAATGCTCTCAAGGGCTTAGTAAAAGGCATATGTATGGTTGAGTGTATTTGCAGGTCAAAGGCCAATATAATGTGGGAAATTCAGTGTTTAAGATTTGTGCATCTTAAGGGCCTAAGAGCCATGTTATTTAAGGGCCTAAGTGCCATGCAATTTAAATTATGCACTATATTGTGATGTAGTGCTATATGTGTGAAGTTTGTGTATAAGAATGTGTTTGATGGATTTTTTTTAGTGTTCTTGTTGTTGTTTGATGGTGAAAACAATGTGTTTTGGTCTAGTAATGTTCTAGGAGAACCTATGTCAAAATTTAGGTAACAAACAAGAAGTTCTAAGGGTTTAAAATGAGTTTGATAAGTTAAGAAATGTTTAGAATGGTCAAGTGCTTTCCTAGTGAAAGAAACATGCATTAAGGTGTTTAAAGATGTAAAAAGGGCTTAGGTGATGTTCTAGAGGATTTAGAATGCAAAATAATGCTTTGGGACATTTCAAGATTCTTGATGAGATTGTATTTAGGACTTGTGTATTGTTGGTGAAAAAGGGATGAAGTGGATTGTTACATGAGAAGCTATAAACTTGTGAAGATGTTTAAGAAATTGTTTAGAAAGAAAAGATGTTTGGGAGATGATGTAGTAGTGGTGAGGAAACATTATTGGTATAGTGGTGGTCATAGGTGTGAAACACCACTTAGAGAACCAAGGAGAAAATATCATAAGTGTTAGGAATTTCGGTATGGGATGAATAAGTGTTAAGGAGATAGATAATGAAATTTATGGATGTTGCATGAGGGTTTGAGGGTACCAAATGATGTTAGGAAACATTAAGAGGCTTTAGGAGAAGTTTGGTGAAGATTTGACAAAGTTTGGGCAAGTTTTGATGGCGTCCGACCAGGGGTCCGACCCAAGTTTGGGTCGGACATCCTCTGTTAGACGTCAGTAAATGGTTCTGGAACGGTCCGACCCAGAGGACTTGGGTCGGACATGGGTCGGACGGACATGTTTTGAAGGACGGAAAATGTTCTGGAATGGTCCAACCCAGTCGAGTGAGTCGGACGTGGGTCGGACATGGTTGTTTTGTAAGGCGGTAAAAGTTCTGTAATGGTCCGACCCAGTCGAGTGAGTCGGACATGGGTCGGACGTGTATGTTCCAAGGGTCGATAAAATCTCTGGAATTGTCCGACCCAGATGGTTGGGTCGGACATGGGTCGGACAAATTAAGTTTTTCAAACCCGAAGACCACTGGAAGGGTCCGACCCAGTTGTGGGTCGGACGGTGGGTCGGACAGACCAAAATTTATAAAAAGAAAAAACAGTAAAATAATGTGGCAAATGTAGTTAACCCCCTAGGATATAATGTAGGTAATCAAGTATAAGTTAAGACATTAAAACATGTCATATAATTATGTGAAACATTTAGTAAATTTGAGGTTAAATAAATTAATTAACCGACGTTATTAATCATGTATAGGAGTGACCTACGGTGGAAACAAATCGAAGCAAGGACCAAGGTATGGTTTTCTTGCACAGTCTGTTGCCTACCGGTTTACACCGGCTTGTGTGTTGTTTGTTTTTCTGTATGTTTATGACGTTATAAGACTTAATCATGTAATGAGTTTACCGTTGTTCATATTATTGTGATGTTATGATGTGACTCATCTCCCTTGTGTGTGCCTAACTTGACTTACCACTTGTTGTGAATTGTTTGTTAAGTTCCACCGTGAACTTCTAACAAGTGCTAACTGGGAAGTGAGGAATCCGGTTGTCCGGTCATGCATGTAAGTTAAGTGTAGATATCTGAATCAGATTCGACTCTTATGTTGTTAAGATTGTTCTCCTTAATTTGGCGTTCGATCTCCCGCTAGCTTCCTCCAAAGCTTACCTATTCTGACTTATGATCGGTTTAGTGGGAACATGTGTTTGTGTGGTGTGTTCGGGTCACTATATCCGAACCATCTGTGACTTAAGTTACTCGTTCGAATAACAGAACGGTAATGAGTGTGTGTAACGAGCTTAACATGAGGGTGAACCATTCTCTAGGCTCTTATGTTATTTAACCTTCTTGGTTTGTTATTGTGGAAAGAGTATCCACTGTGAAGTTGTGCTATGCAATAATAATGCTATGCCACATATTATGTTATGTTATGTTATGTTTAAAAAGGAATGCCATGTTATCATGACAATTAGTTGCGCGTATCCCGGTAGCCGATAATGGGCTGCGCGTTAACCATACCAGCCAAGGGTTGCTGACCCCCTCGGGGGCTCCATATTTTTAACTGCAGGATGAGGAGCGAGGACGAAGCAAAGTCTGGAGCTTCTAGGCTGCAGTTGTGCTTTTGGGTTATTTGGATGTTGAGCCCGAATGCGCCTGTGCTTCCGTGGCATTATATTTTGATTCCGTTGAAACTACTGTGACGGTATATTGGAGTTTACAGTGAAGGAATGTAATTAATACTCGGTATGGTATATGATGTAATTATGGTTTGTTTCTATGCTCGGGAGTCTGATCATCAGACCGTACACGTGTATTTATTCTTTCGCCCTTGTCAACCACGTGGGTGGTTGACGGCGTTGTAGCACCGAAGCGTTAGTTTTGTTTAGTTATCTACTTCCGATGCGATTCCATTTACTTGTGATTCGATGTAGAGGTGTTACAGTTATATACCTAAGTTCAATAATGGACAAGATTAGAGAAATATAATGAATTAACTCAACAGTCAAAATATTACGACCTACGAGTCTAAGTAACAAAGCCGACTGGTTTAGAGGAACCCGTACAATTAACTGATGAAATCCGAGGAAGAACTGTCGGGGTTACCTGTTATTCCGAAATACCGGATCTAGTTAGTCATGGAGACTGACTTATAGTATTATTACAGTTTAGATTTGTACTTCAGACAAAGGCGCCTTACGAGCTTAGTGGACTACACTGCGCATCCTAGGTCTGAGGTGTACGGTATGTAAAGGGGTTTGATCTGGGTTGTCCTGAGGAATTCCTCGGCTCGGATTTGGTTAATATATAACTTATGTGTTTGTGTGTGATACGTGTATGTGATTATGTGTTACTGCATTATTTATTTATGCACGAGCGTCCTACGGGACTAACACTACGTCGACTATAGATCGACTTATATAAACATACATATGCGTTTAATGTGATGAATGACGGTTACTTAATATAATACCCTAGTATTAATATAAGTATATGGTAACCTAAGTAAAACACTCAGGTACGAGACACGACATTATCGGTCTCTAGAGCATGGATCTCGAACATGAATATAACCGATTACTTCTTGGTATGCGTGAGACCCATTGGGCAGCTAATTAATAAATAGTATTCTCCATAAAACTAAGAGTTTATCTTATCATATGAGAGCATGGGTATGAGATGAGGGGAGGAATCCTAGTAGTTTACGAACTACCGGGTTGCGCATTTGTGATCACTAAGGGGTACCCGATCGGGTTCCGTTGAAATACCCCAAACACTAAGTACCTTACTTAATAAGGAATTAAATTAAATGAGACTAGATGATCAACAATTTCATCTAATGATCATTACTCATCATAAACAACATATATAAATGCATAGTTCGAAACGAACACCAGTTATACATGTAACCTCTAAGCACGAGGGAACAACATTAAGAAAAATAGCTCCTGAAACTAATACCATATGTAACATTTGAATACAATATAACAATGTCACAAATAAAGTGATAAAATTTCATAGGATAATTTTACATAATCAAACATGATTTTAAAGACTAAAAGCACGCATTTATATACACCAAGACAAGGGATATTATACACTACCATCCAACACATTAACAAGCTCATTATATATATCATTAATGTGCAACATTAATATATTGGAGTAAAAAAAACATTAATATATTGGAGTAAAAAAAAAGAGAAAACTCTCCCCTTGTTTCATCACCGATTAATGAAATTAAGAGGGAAAAAAAGCTAGAAAAGCAAGTTTAAAAACAAAAGGAAAATACAATACAAGTACACCTATATAGATGAAATAATAGCTAGTTATTTTCCTCCCATTCTCCTTCAAATTTGGCTGAATATACCCCCAACTACACCCACTCTCGTTACAGCCCAAGAGAAGAAGAAACAAACAAAGGAAAAAGAAAAGAAAAGCAGATTAGACTAACTAGCAAGTACTCCCTCCGTCCTGAATTGACCGTCCTGTTTACTTTATGGCACATTTTTCCACTTCAATATTAAGCATATAAGATAAAATAATTTATAAAACTAAATTTTGTAACATATATAGTTTATGATGTAAGGAATCATATGCAAAATTTAAATTTTCAAAATTATTTATCTTATATGTTAAAAATTGAAGTCAAACGACATGTCCAAATAGTAATAGGACGGTCAATTCAGGACGGGGGAGTACAACCTATAATGTAAACTAAGAAATACCATTATCACTCCCTCTTCCTTCCCTTACTCTCGGCTGCTACATGCTCCTAACCTCCACCACTAATTCCGACTGCAAACAAAAAAGAGAGGGGAAGCTATCTAGCAAGTACTACATAGAGTGTAAAGTAAGGAGCTACATTACCATGCCCATCATGTCTTTTACTCTTTCCATATACATCCGGCTGGCAAGTTTCACCAGCTCATCCCATCACTCTAGGTGTGCTGGGGAAAAGGAGAACACAAAAAGAAAAGAAAAGAAATATATAATAAAGAGTAAGACTACACAAGGACAACATCATCTCTTCACCTTCACCTTATAATATCCAATCTGGACACCCCCCCTCTCTGCCATGTTCGATGTAAGACACCCCTTCTCATCTCTCACGAACAGCACAGCCCTTCTCCTCAACCGAGACACAGCAAACTACACTACTAACTCCTCTTCTTCTTATACTCCTTTCCTCATCTCTTCCTTATCTCACGGTTGACAGCAGCACCAACCTTCCTCATTCTTCCTCTTTCACACCGAAACAACAGCTGCTGCAGCATTCTCTTTTTCATTTCCTTCCTAACCGAGAACCTCAACTACAACCACAGCAACAACAATCCATCTTCTACCCCCCTTTTTATCCTTGTTGTTCATGTCTTAACTTCATTCTTCTACACCAGAAAACTCCCCATGATTCTCCTGCATATTCAACCGTGAAGCTCTGAACATGGACTATGAGGAAGCAAGTTAAAAACAAGGTAAGCAATGACTGGAAACCACCTTATTTTTCTTCCTCTGTTTTGTCCGAAAAGTGCCATCTTCAATACTTTTTTCCCCTCTCTTGCACCAGTTGAAGGAGACTTTCCTCAGCCTTTCCCCTGAACAAACAGGAAACCGCCCCTGAGTAACCTGCACAACCAAGGTGAAAGGAAGGTAAGAAGAAAAACTGAAAAACTCCATCATCCTCCCTCGTTTGTCCAGAAAATGAGCTACTACTAAACCTCTTTCCACCTTGCTATGTACACGTATTGAAGGAGTTATTCCCGTTTTTTCCTTGGACACAAGAAACTGCCATGAAACAAGCTAACAACTACATGGTGAAATGAGGTAAAGAAAAAAAAACTGCATGAAACTCCTTGTTCTTCTTCTGTTTTCCTTGTCCAGAAAACAATACTCTTAATACCATGTTTAAACCTCCTTTTTATGTCCACTTACTGAAGGAGTCCCAGAGCCCTTCCTTGAACCAACGAACTGCTCCAAAACGCCATGTAAGCAGCTCCAACACAAGGTAATAAACCGGTGACATAGCTGCTCTGTTTTAACACTCTTTCTCTTGATTTTTCTCTCATAAAACTAAACCATTTCCTTGTGCTCTAGTAACCAAGAGTGCCAGCTGAGTTTCCACAAATTTTACAAGGTAAAAAAAACCACTTAAATCCATGCTTTAACCATTGTAAAGCTAACAAGAAGAGGCATTAATGGAACTGTTTTGTTTCATGCATATACGGTGAGCAACACAAGTTGTGTTCTCCCTTAAACAACCATGGTAAAGAGGAGCTCTCCCAAGGAAGGAAAATCTAGTGCAAAGAGGTAATTACCCCTCATCAAACTTTAAAGATTCACGTAAGTTTTGAGCAGAAAAAAAAAATAAATATATGTTATATGGAAATCTAACCTAAACTATACGTATCTGTATAGTACCAGGGAGTACAAGGCTGGAGAAAATTTCTTGATGACCAAATAAGGTAGGTTAATGTCTAAACCATACTTGAATATCGCAAAGTTCATGGTGTTGTAACAGTAAGAATGCCGTGAGGTATATATATATTGTGTCATTTGAACCGTAAACAGATGAGTGATATTAGATTAGTGAAACTAGATAATCATACCACACCGTAGCCAACTTTATACCATGAGAAATGAGTTAAATAAAGCTAAGGAAAACTGAAGAAAAACTGTGGGTGTTAGTGTATTTTGGAAACATTGCTAATGATGTTTTGGAGCTAAATTTAAGCTATATTAAGGCTATTTTTTAAGCCATGGTATATTACTTAGTTGAACCTCAAATTATAATTTTGAATTTTTGAGTGAGAAAAAGAATTAGATAAACTTCTGGTGCTAGATGAAATTTAAATACATAATCATCCAAAAATATTTTAGAAGAAAGTTATGGAATTATAAGGTCATAATGTGAAATAAGAAAATTATAAGCCTTATAACATTTAGATGAACCAAGGGTTTATATATGGGGTAAAAAAACACAATTAAAAAAAATAAGGGGGGTATAGAATTTAGTTAAAAAACCGTAGGTGAAATACCCCAAACCTAAGTATGCTAAGTAAACATCAAATTATGATGTAATAAGGCTAGAATATGCCTTAGAAAGATTGGTAGACAATTTAAAAACCAAGGAAAACACAAGAAAGTGCCTTAAGGGCAATTTGGCAAAAACGTGCTCTAGCTTGGAGAGACTTGGGTGAGTACCCAAATATCATGATAAGACTTTAGTAATATGCTAATGGAAAATTTAATTAATTAGCAAAGAAAACCAAGCTAAAAAACAAGTTAAAACACAAAATGTGCTTTAAGAGTCTTAAAGCACATTTTTGAGAAATTGTCTTAGAATTGAGTTTTGAGTGGTTAAATGTCCATCATTACTCTTTAATCAACATGTGTACTAATTAGTATCACATTAGGAAGCCAAAATCAATGGGAAATCAAAAATTTCAGAAATATGTGCACTAATTAGTGAATAGTGCCAAATAGTGACTAGTTTAAGTTTTAATCAATATAAGCTAATTAGTTGGTCAACAAAGACCATGACTAGCCTTATTTAAGATAGGGGGCCGGTTTTCTAAGGGAGGATGATCACCATGAGTAGTCAAATAAGGAAGAAAAAGAGGTAAGTAAAAGGAGTACTATTTGCTTTATTAAGCAATATCTTTTATATTAGCCCACTTTTCTTCTTTTCTCTCTTCATTTCCCTTCTTCCCACGGTTTCTTCTTCCCTTCTTGCTCCAAAACCGAGAGAGCTTCATCCATGGGTGCTCCACCTTCAAATGCCCACCAAGTGTTCATCTTTGCTCCAAATCAAAAACTAAGAATAGATTCTTTTAGTTAGGCCAAGACCTATCTTTCTATCTTTTCAAATCTTTCAAAGCTCAAGTTTGGTGCCATAAGAAAACTCCATTGATGGAGGAAAATCAAGTTTGAGAGCTCATTAGCTTTTCCATTCTCCTAAGGTAAAGAAAATGTAAGAAAAACCAAGTTTCCATCACTTCCTTACATGGCCGAAAATTACTACTCATGGGGCCTTGTTTTTATGCCTTGTCTAGCTTGTTTTATTCACCAAGGACTAGTGGAGGTCCTCTTTCATTCAATGCCAAAGTCTATCTTGAGACTTCAAAGGTAACCATCCACTTTTATGCCTAGAACACGTTTCTAACCTAGGGTTTCATTCCTTGAGGTTAGTGTATTGTTTAGTACTCATGTGAGTCATTGAATATTGGTTAGAACATTGGCAAAGGAAGTTTAAGTGGTGGCCGATATTCATTCAAGAAGAAGGTCTAAGGAGAAAGATAGATAAGCTTGAGAAAACAAGGTAAATTACTTACCTAATGGTGGTTTAAGGTTTAAGGAATAGTTTTAGATGAGTACCAATGTAGCCTAAGGCTTACATTAGGTAATGGGTTATGTAACCTAAGAAAAAGAATTTAAACAAGCTTATGAACTTGTGACTAAGGAGCCAATGGGAATGAGTTAGAAATATAAGTTTAAGAGGGATTTTAAGAGCATTAAAACTACTATGAGATTGATGGGTGTATTTGCAGGTTGAAAGCTTTTATATGTGGGAAATTCAGTGTTTAAGTTTAAGTTATTTAAGGGCCTAAGAGCCATGTCATTTAAGAGCCTTTAGTGCTATGCAATTTAAGATTATTGCAATATATTGAGTTTGTTGTGATGAGTTGGTTTGGGTGATGAGATATGATGAGAAAGAACTTGATGTGTGTGAGATGGTTGAATGAGGAAAACAATGCATTTGGGCATGATAAGATGCTAGAGAAGCTATGGCGAAATTTGAGTAGAAAACAAAGTGTTTAAGTGGTAGTGGTGAGTTAATATGCCCTAGGTTTACTAGGGAGCATGAAAAGAAAATTGGGTGGAAATGAGTTAACTAAGGAGTTCTTGAGGTTTAGAATGACCTAGAGATGTCCAGGAGGAATTAGAGGATTGGCGAGTGTACTAAACACACCAAAATTATGATATGAGGAATGTAAGACTTGTGCATAAGTTTTAAGGAGAAGGTGTATAATGCTTAAGGTGATTTAGGTATGAACTTGGGAATATATATCACTGAAAGTCTTGGGAAGCTTGTCTAAGTAGTGATGATTCTAATAGTAGAACAATAAGGTTTTAGTTTAGATTGTAATGAGTGGACTTAGGTATGGGAGTGAAGATTGAAGGAGAAGGTTGTAGATTGACTAAGAACGTATAGGAGGGTATGATCATGAGAATATGAGTAAGCTGCATAAAAGAAGTGGGAAAAGTCAAGGAGAGGAATTTGTGCATGGATATGCAAGGTGACTTGAGGAGTCTTGGTAAATGAATTGAAGATGGAAGATGATGTTTATGAAGTGCTCAAACTGTTAAGGGAACACTTGGGTTGTTGAAGTTTTGGTAAAGTTACAAGTTGGAAATGTAAGGAATCATATGACAAGTGTTAGGAGTGTTTGTAAGAATTTAGTAAATGTTTGAGAAGATCTTTGGAAGTTGTTTTGGAGAGTTTGGTGGAAGTTCTAAGGTGAGTTTAAGTGCCTAAATGGTACTAGGACACATGGGGGAACATGTGGAGAAGTTTGGAGTCAAATGGGAATTTAGAAACAAGGTTCTGGATCCGACCGACCTTGGGATCGGACCTGCAAGGTCGGTCGAGCTCAGTTTACACTACCGGAAGGGGGTTTCTGGAACCGACCGAACTTGGGGACCGGACTTACAAGTTCGGTCGGGCTTGTATTTTGTGTACGAATTGAGTCTCTGGAATCGACTGAACATGGGACCGAACTTGGCAAGTTCGGTCGGGCTTAAATATCCCACGGGGAAACTCTCGGGAATGGACCGACCTTGGGACCGGACTTGCAAGGTCGGTCAGGGTGAAATTTTCAACCGTTAATGAGTTCTGGAATGGACCGACCTTGGTAAGGTCGGTCGGTAAGGTCGGTCGACCCTAAAAAAAAAAAAGAAACCCTAAGGAAGTTTAGTGGTATTAATGGTACCCCCTTTAAGAGGGCATTGATGATTAGAGGTGTAAAGACCTAAGAGATTAAGATAAGTATAAGTTTAAAGTTTAAGGTTAAGTTGTAAGATTAAGTTGTAAGACTTAAGAGGTGTTAGGTTGGAATCATTAGGGTTAAGTAAGTTAAGTAAGATAAGTAAGTTGGATTAAGTTAAGTGATTAACACCTAAAACTGAATGAATGTTTTAGGACTTGGGAATTTGGACTCCGGAAGAGAGTAAGCAACCGAACGACCAACGGTGACGGTACAGTTCTTCTTGTGACCTGCTTGCTAACGAGGTGTCCCTCGGCTTGTGTGCTATTTGTTTTTGTGTGCTCACTAAACAAGATAAAGCATGCAACCGGAATATTATGAATATTGTATTGTTTGTGTGATGTTTGAAAACTAACACAACATATCGTGAGAACTTACTAACCAACGTTTAGTAAGGAATTGAGTGAGACTAAGGAATGCTCCCTAATATGGGTTGATATAAACCGAAAGAGGTTAACCAACACATGGTCTTGAGACTATTACTAACTGGAACTTGAGTGAGGAAACCCGGGACCGATCTCCGGTCATGCATGCTAAGGAAAAAGGGGACGGTATCTGAATCAGATCCGCCCTCCGCTTAAGGACTTGTAGCCTAGGGCCGGTTGCCGGCTCAGCTACGCTGGACTCCCGTCTAGAGTAGGTGGCATTAAGATGGTGCGGCGGGATCACCTAAATCCCAGGTTCGAATTAAGCTACAACCATTCCCTTCCAGGAACGGTTTGTATTCTGAGATTAAGTTGAGATTAAGATTAAGGTAAGGTTAAGATGAGTTGCAACCATTCCTCTTTAAAGGATGGTTTGTATTATTAAGATTAAGATAAGCTACATCCACTCCTTATTAAAGGATGGTTGTTTCTAAGATTAAGTTAAGACTAAGATTGAGGAGATAAGGATGGACTAAGGTTAAGATGGAACATTACTAAGGAGTTAAATAAATAACTCTCTAATTAAGGGAATGCATTTAAGTCGTTCATTGTGTGTGAACTTGATTGTTCATTGTTGGTTTGTTGTTTACTGCACTTACTATTATGTTGTGCATCTAATCAACCTCCATGCTATCGACAATTAGTCGTCGTAGCCACGTTAGCTTGGGGCCATGAGAGGATCGTACCAGCATTCGTGCTGACCCCCTTTGGGGCTGTTTTTACTACACAGGTGTACATCAGGAGGCGGCCGTTGCGGGAGTAAGAAGAGGATACAAGTGTTAAGGATTAAGTGTGGCCTACGAGTTGTGCATGTACACTCGTATGGCAATCGAGTTAGTAAGATGTATAGGATGTGAGAGGATTGTAAGAAGAATATGTATTTGGTTAAGGTTGTTATGTGCTAATGTTCGGTATATTCTGTAGTCAGACCGTGGCAAGGTCTGGAGTGTAAAGAATTCCGCTGTGACATGTATATATATATATGCTGTTAAGTTGCGAGACCACATTTGGATTGAGTTGGGGTGTTACAGTAGGTATTTATTTGGGAATTTAAAAATATGGATTTCATAAAAGTAAAAGGAATTGATTGCAAAGATATGAAATAAAAAGGGATATGGGTAAAGAGAGAAAACTAATGGTCAATCTTTACTAAACTAGAGGTTTGACTAGAGTAGGGGGATAGATTAATTGATTTGGTGATTTAACAAATATTAAAGTTAAAAGAATGAATTTATAAAGATTAAGGGGCGGAATGCAAACAAAAAAAATCAATTAGGGGTAAAACCGTAAATAAAAGGAATAAGAGTCAACGGGGTATATTGGGCGGTCAACTTTGACTATATGAGAGGTTTGACTAATTTAGGACATCTAAATTAATTAAATTAAAGAATTAATAAACATTAGAAAAATGAAATTTTAAAACTATGGGGGTGTAAGTGAAATTTTCGGAAAGTGTAGGGCTAAAATGGAAACCATGAGAAGTGGGGCTTTGAAACCCCGACCCCGACCTTAAATATGGCGATTAAATTATCCTAATAGGTAATTAAGAGCCTAATAATGCTTAAGTAATATTGGTAAAGAAAAATAAAACCAAAAGAAATAAAGAAACGCTTAAAAAGCGTAAAACGCTAAATAAGCGTTAAATGACCATAGGAGGTATGAGACCTCGGTTAGCGTATTGTAAGGATTCTAAAGGCTTAATTAAGCCTAAAAATATTAGGGAACAAATCCCGAAGAAAACGGATCCTTAAAATGGATTAAAATCACTAACGAACCTTGAAGCACGTTTTTCGAGGTAACCGGGAAAACGTGTCTTTAAGCGGGTCAAATAGACTCATAACAATTTTGGTCAACTAAATAATCATTAATAAATATTAGTGAAGCTTTAGAACCAATAAAATCAAGAAAACGAGAAAATAGTAAAAACTGTAAAAAACGAGAAGTTGTGGGGTAAAAGCATAAATAACCAAAACTTATGTGTCCACTTTTAAAAAAAATGTAAACTGTTGTGTGTGTGTGGGCTGTCATCCGATGGACTCCCCCTCCCTCTCTCACACTCCCTCACACTCTCTTCTTATTTACAAACAAACAAACTAATTAAAAAGCAAAAAAAAACACTAAAGTAACTCCCTCTCTCACACTCTCTCTCCAATTCCCTCATTCTCCTCACAACACTCACGTACACACCCATCTCCCTCACTCTATTTTTCCTTCCTCCATGCGACATCAATGGAGAAACAAGCAAACCCACACAAAACCTACCTTCTCTCCTCTTGTTACCCAATCAAACCTTCTCCAAAAATTATAAAAACTACACCATTGGAATCCTCTCATCAAGAGGAACATTTCCCTCTTTTCAAAAATCGAAACGGAGAACTTTCGTTTTTATGGGTATCCCCCATTTGGAGCTTCAAGACCACCATTAGAAGGCCCTTGTTCTCCTTGTTCTTTTAAGGTAAAAATATTCTCAAAACTCCATTGTTTTTCTAGCCTAATGGGCAAAACGAATTTGAGCTAAACCCTTGTTTGGTTCCCCTTGTATTCTAGCCGATTTTGGCTTTGTTGGAGGAGAGGAAAGCTTGTTCTTGAACCATTCCAAACAGCACTTACACCCTTGGAAGGTAATGAATTTTCCAAACCCTAAAACCCATATTAAAAACTTAAATAATGTTAGGGTTAATTTTTAGTATTGAATGGTGTATTCGTGTGTGGGTGATAATATTAGATTTGTTGAATACCGAAACCGGTAGAGAGAGAGAAGGAAGAAACAAGAAGGAGAAAGAGAACTAGAAGGAGAAACAAGGTAAGAATGCTCTTTTGTGTAGCTTGGTATATATGTGTATGTAACAGTTTTTGGAAGATTAAAATGAGTATTGGAAATGGTAATGTACTAGTAGTGTAATGTGTAAGAGGATATGAATGTTTTAAGCCCTTAAAAGATATGTTTAAACTTGGTAAAACAGATTGGGAATGAGAGTTTATGTGCAGGAATTTTTATGAGTGTTTTAGTATTGGTATTGTATATGGGAGCTTGTATATTTTTGGCTATTGAAACAGGTGAAATAAGTGTTGAATTGTGAACTAGAATGGATGTGTGAGCTGAATATGTGTGGGCAATGTTAAAATTATAGGGGAACCTCTGCCCAAAGTATGGAAATTAGAGGACTTGGATGTATAAGGAGAGAGAACAACCTAGACAATAACTAGGTGTGTTTTGGTAGTAGTTGTGAGTGATTAAACATGTTGTAACAGATTTTGAATGGAACTAGATAATGGGGAGAACTTGAGTGGAAGGTAATGCAATTAGGATGCTAGGAATGGTATTGATAGAGGGAGTATTGATGGTGGAAGTGGGAACCAAAATCTGTAGCAAAGAGGTATTAGATTGCATTGTGGAACTAAGAAGAAATGGTGTGCAAGATTTGGTAAAATGAATGTTGGACTTGGGTATAGATGGTACAATTGCTTGGAAATGAATTGGCATGGTAAGAGGAGGTATTTGGGATGCTAGGAGTGACATTGGTAGAGGAAGTATTGGATGGTAGAAGTTGGGTTTAAAAATCTGTAGCATTGAAGAAAGAAAATTGGTATAAGTGCTGGAATGAAATGAGGAAAAAATTGTGTAAGTTGATTTAGGATTGAGAAACGAATTTGATGGATGAACTAAGGTGAATTAGAGGATTTAATTAGTGTTTAAACATGTAGTAAACATGTGGAAATGAGTAGGAAAAGATTGGGTGAGAATAGAGCTGAATTTGGAATCCAAGTAGATAATTAAAAGGGGTTCTGCAGCCGACCTACCCAGGCGACCTACCCTAGACTGGGTCGGTCGGGCCGAATTCTGTAACCTGGGTACTCTCTGCAGCCGACCTACCCAGGCGACCTACCCAGGGTGGGTCGGTCGGCCTTTATAAAAAAAAAAAAAATTAAATTTTAATTAGATAAATATATGTTAATACATATATGTATATATATATATATATACACATATATATATAAATACATACATATATATATATACACATATATATATACATACATATATATGTGAATGAGTAAGGCGTTAATGCTAAAGTAAAGAAGGTAAGAAAGTTGTGAATATAAAGAACATTAAGTTATACCGAAATAACGGGATAACGGGGTAAGTACGGGAGTAGTAACTATGCATGTATTGTAATGCTTAGTATTAATTGAATCATTTGACATGTAGTCATTGGTTCGAGAATAAGGATCGAGGAACAAGAGTGAACCAAAGGGACAAGGGAACACCCGGTAAAGTAAATTCCGGTAAAAAGGTATGATTTCTTCATGCCCTGTATCCTAATCTGGTTACCCCGATTTGTGTGCCTATTTGATCA
Organism: Limonium bicolor; assembly: GCA_023374045.1. NCBI lineage: Eukaryota > Viridiplantae > Streptophyta > Magnoliopsida > Caryophyllales > Plumbaginaceae > Limonium > Limonium bicolor. Next base: position 155,145,862 of record CM041779.1, read on the forward strand.
CCTAATAAGATAAATGCACGAATCGGACTATAACTGCACCTACTTGTGCTTGTTTACATTGTTCTCGATATTTGTCTTGAACAATAGTTTGTATAATTCATGAAATATATGAATGATGATGTGTAATTGTACCTTGTAGTGTATTGTATATTGTATTGTATTTGTATGGATATGTATGTGTATACGTGTATTGTATTATTGTGGCTCGGATGTTGACTTGTGCTAATTCCTAACTATCTAACTCCTAACTTAAGTGAGTAAATTGGAATGAGTACAAGTCCGATATAGCTTCGGCCACGCGTGAGGATGCGGAGTCACAAGAGGTTGGCTGCAATTCCTGACTCTTAAACTGGTCCGCGGCCCAAATCCCTTAAATGGGTAGCATCCCGGATTGGTGAGTCAAGTAAATCCCGGGTGGGACGGTGTAGTCCCCAGGGCCGGAGGTCCCGACGACTTAACTTGAGTAAGAGTAAGAGTAAGTAAGTATGGATCCGTAAGTAAGTATGAGTATGAGTATGTATGTGTATGAAGTAACGAGTAAAAGAGTAATCTCCACCCGATTAACCCGGGTGGACCAATGAAGCTAACAAGTATTGTATATGTGTATGTAATGTATGTGTATTCGGAAAAGGTAAGTACGTATTGATGATTTATGTGTTCTTGATGTAATGAGTGTATGTATGTGTGTATGCCTTGCGTAATGTATGTATAATATGTATAAAGCATGTATGCATGTATGTGTGAATGAAATCAACCGCATGTATTCGACCAAGTGGTCGGCGTACCCTCACTAGTACGCGGGGTATGCGGTTATCATGCTCGGCGAAAGCTGACCCCTTCGGGGGACATTTTTTAGTGTGCAGGTACCCGAAACGAATATGGTCAAGGAAGAGACCGGGCACACCCTGTATTTGGAGTAAGTAGGTGTGAGGAACGGGTAGTAATAGACTCTTAGCGAGTATGTATGAACTTTAAGGAGATAGTACATTGTATAAGGATCTTAGTAAACTCGGTATGTAGATTATATTGTATTGTACTTGGAGTATTGTATTGAATGGAGATTGTAGTAGCATTTGGTAAATGGAGAACATTGTAGATTGTAGTACTCGGGATTCCGGTCCATCAGACCGATGCTGTATGTAGAATAGTAGCCTTGTTAGTCACGTGGGTGACTAACGGCATGTATCACCCATTGTATGTAAGTATATATCCGCTGCGTGTATCTGATATAAGGAGATTGGACGTAATAGGTATTAATAGTAGGGGTGTTACAAAAAGTGGTATCAGAGCGAAGTATCGCTCTGATGACTGGAAATACCGAGTTTAGGAATACCGAGTTAGGAATTAGAAGCTTAGGGCTAAGGGCTGAGTGTTAGCATTAGAGATATGCTAGTTAGGAACTCCCGGTGAGTACCGGATACCTACAATACCAGTCCCGCCCACCGCAAACCCTATTGTATAACTTGGGAAAGTACGCCAGAGAGAAGGAAAGACCTCTCATACTCGGAAAAACCCGATCTGGCAGTAGTGAAATAATCATACAGTAAACAAGAACATGACATATAGTAGATGCAAGGAATTGGAAGTCCCGGAGATGGTTCCGGTCGAACAACAATACCCGCACTCAACAGCGGTTGAATGAGCACTCCAACCATAAGGAGGCTACAACTTACAACAGCATGGGGCGACGTGCTTAGCAGTCGCGAGAACCTAACTAATCAACCATCAACAGGAAAAGAAGCACTAAGCGTGCAGCAAAGTGGGAAAAGGAGCTGTAACAAAACCCGAGACACAAGTCTACGGGACAGTAATAGCTAAATAATACCATTAACGGTATGCTAGCTGACTAAGGACCTAGGCAGGAGTGATTAACTTCGAAACTACAACGCCAGAAGATTATGATACCTGGCCGACATAGCTTACACAGCTACAAGAGCACCCACGGGATATAATCCGATAGGACTACAAGAGTAGTGCCTAAACAAGCTAAGGCTCAGTAACCACCACAGATGAGTGGGAACGAGCCACAAGGAACGACACTAAACCAAATAGAGTGGGAATCTCCAAGGTTGGAGAAGTACCCAGATCTACGACAGCCACGTCTAGACCACCAAGAAGCTACCTAAAGGGGCGAGTATACCAAGTGTAGATCAATAAGATCAAGGGAAAGGTTAGCAAGACTATTAAATACAAGCAGAAACCATACCAAGATTGGTATAGGATTATCCAAAAACCACCAATACCGCGCACTTGCCAAGGCAAGTGCAGTAAAGACAGAGATATGTAAAGGAACACTAACACGTCACAAGTACATAGTAATGTACGGTGACCGTAGCGAAACAACCACAGGAATAAACATCCTAAAACTGAAGGAATGGAACCTTGGAAAGGCCTAACGGCCCGACCACTGTAATTAGCACATACCAGTCAGCGAGAAGCTAGACTTGGTCAAGACCTCAAACATGGCTATGCCATTAGAGATTTCTTTTAACACCGAACCATTGTTTTACAAACCCAAAATTTTCCTTTCAAAACCACAACCTTTCTTTTAAAAACCTTGGATTTTAAAACCAACCAACATTATGGTGAGTATCATGGGATGATACGAGAGGAGTTGGCAGCAGAATACTTCACCTAGGCGTGTGACGAACACTACGAGTATACCCGTTACGGGATGTGGGACAACCGCACTCCGAAGGAGCTTGCGGGCCTGACATATAGTTGGGTAAGTGGCAACGTATCAACATGGTACCCCACGTATGTACACATGTAGTGTACGACACACGGGAAGTAGTCGACTCCGTTCTACGGACCATCAGCAAGTTCAAACCAGAACAACTGGACACCACCGACAATCAAGGAGAAGGAAACTCAGTTAAGGAACAAGTGTAAGGAACTCAGAGAATCCATCTGAAGATAAGGAATGAAGATTGGGAAGTGCAAAAAGCACAGACTAATAAATATAGACATTGGATATGTCTCAAATAATCCAAGCAACTACCTGACAGCTGGATGGAATACCCAGCCTAAACACAGTAAGGCGAATGCCTAACGTGACCCTAACAATGCTCAACAAACGGGGCGGAATTCTCAAGAGCAACCCCAAGATTACCACGAAGTATAACCCATCATTGAAGAGGATTTTAAACCTAGTCAAGAACACTAGGAGAAAGTATAAACAGTCTACCCAAGAACGGGAGACATGATAACTCAAAAAGGGAATAACTCAAATACAATACCACAAGGCGGTATAGTAGACACAACATATCGTAAACATTAGCCGGATGTAACGGCACAACTAACAGCACTCAGGAGCAATCCTTGAAGGGTGTCTGAGATAACAGCAGTTGAACAAGCGTCATGATAAGAGCACATGAGCTAGAAGGAACATTCGGTTAGGACACCGAAGGGATTTCACTTAACAGGAAATACCCTAGACTACAAAAGGCACCGATCCGCACCAGATTGCCTGAGAGTCTCCTATGAACGGAAGCGTGATGCCACGACTTACCATGGAGCCCAATAATATCTCCAACCTATGATGGTATACAAGGAGTGGAGCATGTATAAGCAGCTTGCAAAGAGCATAGCTTGCAGCAATAAGGCTTAAAAGCCACAAACCAACTACGTTGTGTAAACTTAAACGGTTGCAAAACCCACACCATTTAATAACAAGACTCGCAAGAGATATTGCTTCAGGCGACAATAAATCGACAACTGAACCGCCTAATTTAAACTCAACATCAAGAGTGGCTTGAAGTAATGACTACCTCAGTGTCACTGTCCCTAGAGCATCAGTCTAGTATACAGTTGACAAGCTTTTAATTACCGCCATGCCTTCTGTAGCAATGGTAGTACAGAGGCATAAGAATCATGATGATACCAACATTGGCCTAGTCCACACTTGGACACTACGAGAAACCCAAGGGAAGGTACCCCTCGTTAACCGAGGACCACCAATGTGGTGATGATGTGAACCCTTAGAAAAGGCTTCCACTTACTATAACAATAAACCACGCAATAGATATTGCCAAGGGGTGATGGAATAAGGAAATCAGATTTCCAAACCATTATGACTTAAAGGAGTAAGCATACTCCATATGTACTCAAGCATGTGGTGAACCATTGTGTAAACACCAACATAGCAAACCTTGTCATTAGACCTATGAGTGGAGACAAACCCCTCAACAAGAACCTTCACTTGTCAGTGATAGAACACCCTCCAATTGGAGAACGGAACCAGAAAACCCTTGAAGTTTCATGGGATGTCCTGGTAATATACATACAAGCAAAACTACACAGCCAGAGCCTAAACCAATGCTCAGCACTGAAAGGCAATAATTATCAAAGCAATTAATGTGAACACACATTGAACACCATGAATGACTAACGCTCAAGAGAGCTTATGACCCGATGAGTTATCTCATCCTTGGTCAACCAAGATACTTGGTAAAGTGTATCACAAATGATGATAGAATGTGAGGTAAGTTAACCTACACATAAAACCTAAGTGGAATAAGACATCTCCACATGGGGAAGATAATAAGATTGCCGTATGCTACGACAACCGTCATACACACAAACACAGGGAACTCCTAGTGTATTTACACCATAAGGAAATGATGCCAATGACAATGTCACTAAGTAAAAAGAACTACCACAGTAACAGAAACAGTAAAAGCAATGTTGTACAATGAGTAAGAATACGGTGCGCAATAAGCGACCGCTACGAGGAAGTAGTTAAGCAATAACCGGAGTATAAGTATGAGATGACACACAGAAATATTCTTTCCTATCACATAAGTGACTTACTGTCAAGCGTTTACGCCTCTGCACTCTGTATGACTGAGTGTTTTGGCATTGCACTTGTTCAGCTAATGATCTAATGAGATGGTTAGGGATATGGAGAATGTAAACCGTAGTAAATCCTTCCTTTCACCACAAACACGGCATAAGCCAGTTAAGCAAGCTTAGCAACAAACCGTGCGGCCTAAGGCCAAAGAAGCACGAAGAGTGTAACACACACTAACAGTCACAGATGTGAATTCCAATGGAATAAAAGGCGGAAGGAGACTTAAGAAAGTCACTAGGACCGACGCATATCAATGCAAGGTCATACAAGTAAAGAACACTTGTACTGAACCAGGAGAACTGGCATAATTCAGAAGCTATTGACAATAGAGGAAGTACTACAACTAAGTAGTGACTTAACCTCGCCCGACAATAGGTCGGAGGAACTTAACGAATAATCGTGGAAGCACGAATAGCAGGTGCAGTAGATTACCAGAGAGCTGGTTATAAATCTTAACTCGTTGAGTTCAAACACGGTAAAAGAATACCGCAGTTATTTAGTAAACCTTATGCCCATAATAGACGGATGAGAAGGTGATGTATAGCACATTAATGATAACACGAAGGGTAAGTAACCCAAGCTATCAAGGTCGCGCAGTAGAAGCTAGTGGGCCCTAGCTAGGAGACAATATACCTAGTGAGTATAATACAATGGCTATTAATGCCTTCTAGCCTAATAGGCTAGAACTGAATTAATGATGAGTTAAATAAACTCATATAGAAGTTCTTGGTGCAAAGACTAAACCATTGGTATGGTTAAGATCCCTTTGACCAGAACATATTGTATAGTATACGGTAGTGAAGCTAAACGCTTCAGTTGGCCCAGACCGATTAAACCAAAGTTTAATAATAAAATATGGTAGATTACGTGGGCGTAATCCCTTTTAAGGGGGGTAGAGCGAAAACCGCTTAATGTAAGTTTTGTGAATAAAACACATAAACCATAATGTGCATAGCACAAATGAGAACCAAACTGATGATTGATACTATGTTAAATAAACATAAGTACTCATTCACACTGTAATTATGGTAATTAGGCATTAGACATGCAAATACCATAGGAGGAGTATACCCATCTTGTAACACCAATGTAAGAGTATCAGTAAAAGAAAAGTAATGAGTAGTGGACGGAGCTCCACAAGTATTGTAACCTTTGAAGAAGCAGTACGAAATGAATGAGGATAGTAGATGAATGAAGTTTATGAGTAGTGGAATCGTAAGTAAATTATTTGAAACAATTGAAGTCAACTAAATCTTATAAATGTAGTATTTCTTAGTTAGAATATAAGAGATGATGGTGAGTAATGGATGGAAGTAGTGAAGGTTGATGAAATGAGCATTAGGATTGAACCATGGAGTAAAGCATTTGGGAAGTAGAGTGAGGATGATTGATGGACTGATTCCATCCTTTGGAGATGTATGAATTCGTAATTACGACTAGAAAGAGTAAAAAGATAGAAAATGAAAACAATTAAATTATTTGTTTGATTGAATCTAATGTGGGAAGTCGAACTTGATCCTGATCAGATCAAGGGAAACCGAACACAAATTGGGGTGGAAAGATAGTTCAACACTGACGCTGATCACATCAGGGTCGAATGATTCTTGAAGCTCCCCTCAAGTGGTCACAAGAATCACACATAGGATAGAAGTAATGAATACAAATTGGAATTTGGAGTTGTATGTTTTAGGAAAAATTTAATTGGTAGTGGTGAAAGAATTTCTTTAGTATGGAAAATGAGGATCTGCTAGAAGTGTGTACCGAAGAAGATAGTAAGGTAGTATGTTGTATTATTTCAAGGGCAGCGGGACATAGAGGAGTCCCGTGTCTAGAGGACCTGAGTGCCTACGAGATTGGAATGTGTGTTGCATTGCCTTGGGGATAGCTTTGCACCGTATGTATGTATAAAATTTGGTAATGAGGAACCGGATGGTTAGTAGTAGTGTGGATTGGAGTAATTATAGTACATTTGGATGGTAGGGTATGTAGAACCCTTGAGTAACGAATTTGGGAACTGTAAGGAGGAAGAATGTGTACCTTTGGTATTAGGCATGCAAGAATGAGTAAGCATTGGAAACCTACAACCTCGAACAACTTTGAGGACAAAGTTCTTAAGGGGGGTAGATTGAAATACCCCGACCTTAAATATGGCGATTAAATTATCCTAATAGGTAATTAAGAGCCTAATAATGCTTAAGTAATATTGGTAAAGAAAAATAAAACCAAAAGAAATAAAGAAACGCTTAAAAAGCGTAAAACGCTAAATAAGCGTTAAATGACCATAGGAGGTATGAGACCTCGGTTAGCGTATTGTAAGGATTCTAAAGGCTTAATTAAGCCTAAATAAATATTAGGGAACAAATCCCGAAGAAAACGGATCCTTAAAATGGATTAAAATCACTAACGAACCTTGAAGCACGTTTTTCGAGGTAACCGGGAAAACGTGTCTTTAAGCGGGTCAAATAGACTCATAACAATTTTGGTCAACTAAATAATCATTAATAAATATTAGTGAAGCTTTAGAACCAATAAAATCAAGAAAACGAGAAAATAGTAAAAACTGTAAAAAACGAGAAGTTGTGGGGTAAAAGCATAAATAACCAAAACTTATGTGTCCACTTTTAAAATAAAATGTAAACTGTTTGTGTGTGTGGGCTGTCATCCGATGGACTCCCCCTCCCTCTCTCACACTCCCTCACACTCTCTTCTTATTTACAAACAAACAAACTAATTAAAAAGCAAAAAGTAAAAACACTAAAGTAACTCCCTCTCTCACACTCTCTCTCCAATTCCCTCATTCTCCTCACAACACTCACGTACACACCCATCTCCCTCACTCTCTATTTTTCCTTCCTCCATGCGACATCAATGGAGAAACAAGCAAACACACAAAACCTACCTTCTCTCCTCTTGTTACCCAATCAAACCTTCTCCAAAAATTATAAAAACTACACCATTGGAATCCTCTCATCAAGAGGAACATTTCCCTCTTTTCAAAAATCGAAACGGAGAACTTCGTTTTTATGGGTATCCCCCATTTGGAGCTTCAAGACCACCATTAGAAGGCCCTTGTTCTCCTTGTTCTTTTAAGGTAAAAATATTCTCAAAACTCCATTGTTTTTCTAGCCTAATGGGCAAAACGAATTTGAGCTAAACCCTTGTTTGGTTCCCCTTGTATTCTAGCCGATTTTGGCTTTGTTGGAGGAGAGGAAAGCTTGTTCTTGAACCATTCCAAACAGCACTTACACCCTTGGAAGGTAATGAATTTTCCAAACCCTAAAACCCATATTAAAAACTTAAATAATGTTAGGGTTAATTTTTAGTATTGAATGGTGTATTCGTGTGTGGGTGATAATATTAGATTTGTCGAATACCAAAACCGGTAGAGAGAGAAGGAAGAAACAAGAAGGAGAAAGAGAACTAGAAGGAGAAACAAGGTAAGAATGCTCTTTTGTGTAGCTTGGTATATATGTGTATGTAACAGTTTTTGGAAGATTAAAATGAGTATTGGAAATGGTAATGTACTAGTAGTGTAATGTGTAAGAGGATATGAATGTTTTAAGCCCTTAAAAGATATGTTTAAACTTGGTAAAACAGATTGGGAATGAGAGTTTATGTGCAGGAATTTTTATGAGTGTTTTAGTATTGGTATTGTATATGGGAGCTTGTATATTTTTGGCTATTGAAACAGGTGAAATAAGTGTTGAATTGTGAACTAGAATGGATGTGTGAGCTGAATATGTATGTGGGCAATGTTAAAATTATAGGGGAACCTCTGCCCAAATTTGTATGGAAATTAGAGGACTTGGATGTATAAAGAGAGAACAACCTAGACAATAACTAGGTGTGTTTTGGTAGTAGTTGTGAGTGATTAAACATGTTGTAACAGATTTTGAATGGAACTAGATAATGGGGAGAACTTGAGTGGAAGGTAATGCAATTAGGATGCTAGGAATGGTATTGATAGAGGGAGTATTGAATGGTGGAAGTGGGAACCAAAATCTGTAGCAAAGAGGTATTAGATTGCATTGTGGAACTAAGAAGAAATGGTGTGCAAGATTTGGTAAAATGAATGTTGGACTTGGGTATAGATGGTACAATTGCTTGGAAATGAATTGGCATGGTAAGAGGAGGTATTTGGGATGCTAGGAGTGACATTGGTAGAGGAAGTATTGGATGGTAGAAGTTGGTTTAAAAATCTGTAGCATTGAAGAAAGAAAATTGGTATAAGTGCTGGAATGAAATGAGGAAAAAATTGTGTAAGTTGATTTAGGATTGAGAAACGAATTTGATGGATGAACTAAGGTGAATTAGAGGATTTAATTAGTGTTTAAACATGTGTAAACATGTGGAAATGAGTAAAAGATTGGGTGAGAATAGAGCTGAATTTGGAATCCAAGTAGATAATTAAAAGGGGTTCTGCAGCCGACCTACCCAGGCGACCTACCCTAGACTGGGTCGGTCGGGCCGAATTCTGTAACCTGGGTACTCTCTGCAGCCGACCTACCCAGGGTGGGTCGGTCGGCCTTTATAAAAAAAAAAAAATTAAATTTTAATTAGATAAATATATGTTAATACATATATGTATATATAATATATATATATATATACATTATATATATAAATACATACATATATATATATACACATATATATTACATACATATATATGTGAATGAGTAAGGCGTTAATGCTAAAGTAAAGAAGGTAAGAAAGTTGTGAATATAAAGAACATTAAGTTATACCGAAATAACGGGATAACGGGGTAAGTACGGGAGTAGTAACTATGCATGTATTGTAATGCTTAGTATTAATTGAATCATTTGACATGTAGTCATTGGTTCGAGAATAAGGATCGAGGAACAAGAGTGAACCAAAGGGACAAGGGAACACCCGGTAAAGTAAATTCCGGTAAAAAGGTATGATTTCTTCATGCCCTGTATCCTAATCTGGTTACCCCGATTTGTGTGCCTATTTGATCACCTAATAAGATAAATGCACGAATCGGACTATAACTGCACCTACTTGTGCTTGTTTACATTGTTCTCGATATTTGTCTTGAACAATAGTTTGTATAATTCATGAAATATAATGATGATGATGTGTAATTGTACCTTGTAGTGTATTGTATATTGTATTGTATTTGTATGGATATGTATGTGTATACGTGTATTGTATTATTGTGGCTCGGATGTTGACTTGTGCTAATTCCTAACTATCTAACTCCTAACTTAAGTGAGTAAATTGGAATGAGTACAAGTCCGATATAGCTTCGGCCACGCGTGAGGATGCGGAGTCACAAGAGGTTGGCTGCAATTCCTGACTCTTAAACTGGTCCGCGGCCCAAATCCCTTAAATGGGTAGCATCCCGGATTGGTGAGTCAAGTAAATCCCGGAGGTGGGACGGTGTAGTCCCCAGGGCCGGAGGTCCCGACGACTTAACTTGAGTAAGAGTAAGAGTAAGTAAGTATGGATCCGTAAGTAAGTATGAGTATGAGTATGTATGTGTATGAAGTAACGAGTAAAAGAGTAATCTCCACCCGATTAACCCGGGTGGACCAATGAAGCTAACAAGTATTGTATACTGTGTATGTAATGAGTATGTGTATCCGGAAAGAGGTAAGTACGTATTGAATGATTTATGTTGTACCCTTGTATGTAATGAAGTGTATGTATGTATGCCTTGCGTAATGTATGTATAATATGTATAAAAGCATGTATGCATGTATGTTTGAATGAAATCAACCGCATGTATACGACCAAGTGGTCGGCGTACCCTCACTAGTACGCGGGGTATGCGGTTATCATGCTCGGCGAAAGCTGACCCCTTCGGGGGACATTTTTTTAGTGTGCAGGTACCCGAAACGAATATGGTCAAGGAAGAGACCGGAGGCACACCCTGGTATTTGGAAGTAAGTAGCGTGTGAGGAACGGGTAGCAAGTAGTCTCTTAGCGAGTATGTATGAACTTTAAGGAGATAGTACATTGTATAAGGATCTTAGTAAACTCGGTATGTAGATTATATTGTATTGTACTTGGAGTATTGTATTGAATGGAGATTGTAGTAGCATTTGGTAAATGGAGAATACATTGTAGATTTGTAGTACTCGGGATTCCGGTCCATCAGACCGATGCTGTATGTAGAATCAGTAGCCTTGTTAGTCACGTGGGTGACTAACGGCATTGTATCACCCATTGTAGTAAATATATATCCGCTGCGTGTATCTGATGAGTAAGGAGATTGGACGTTAATAGCTGTATTAATAGTAGGGGTGTTACAAAAAGTGGTATCAGAGCGAAGTATCGCTCTGATGACTGGAAATACCGAGTTTAGGAATACCGAGTTAGGAATTAGAAGCTTAGGGCTAAGGGCTGAGTGTTAGCATTAGAGATATGCTAGTTAGGAACTCCCGGTGAGTACCGGATACCTACAATACCAGTCCCGCCCACCGCAAACCCTATTGTATAACTTGGGAAAGTACGCCAGAGAGAAGGAAAGACCTCTCATACTCGGAAAAACCCGATCTGGCAGTAGTGAAATAATCATACAGTAAACAAGAACCTGACGTATAGTAGATGCAAGGAATTGGAAGTCCCGGAGATGGTTCCGGTCGAACAACAATACCCGCACTCAACAGCGGTTGAATGAGCACTCCAACCATAAGGAGGCTACAACTTACAACAGCATGGGGCGACGTGCTTAGCAGTCGCGAGAACCTAACTAATCAACCATCAACAGGAAAAGAAGCACTAAGCGTGCAGCAAAGTGGGAAAAGGAGCTGTAACAAAACCCGAGACACAAGTCTACGGGACAGTAATAGCTAAATAATACCATTAACGGTATGCTAGCTGACTAAGGACCTAGGCAAGTGATTAACTTCGAACTACAACGCCAGAAGATTATGATACCTGGCCGACATAGCTTATACAGCTACAAGAGCACCCACGGGATATAATCCGATAGGACTACAAGAGTAGTGCCTAAACAAGCTAAGGCTCAGTAACCACCACAGATGAGTGGAACGAGCCACAAGGAACGACACTAAACCAAATACAGTGGGAATCTCCAAGGTTGGAGAAGTACCCAGATCTACGACAGCCACGTCTAGACCACCAAGAAGCTACCTAAAGGGGCGAGTATACCAAGTGAGATCAATAAGATCAAGGGAAAGGTTAGCAAGACTATTAAATACAAGCAGAAACCATACCAAGATGGTATAGGATTATCCAAAAACCACCATACCGCGCACTTGCCAAGGCAAGTGCAGTAAAGACAGAGATATGTAAAGGAACACTAACACGTCACAAGTACATAGTAATGTACGGTGACCGTAGCGAAACAACCACAGGAATAAACATCCTAAAACTGAAGGAATGGAACCTTGGAAAGGCCTAACGGCCCGACCACTGTAATTAGCACATACCAGTCAGCGAGAAGCTAGACTTCAAGACCTCAAACATGGCTATGCCATTAGAGATTTCTTTTAACACCGAACCATTGTTTTACAAACCCAAAATTTTCCTTTCAAAACCACAACCTTTCTTTTAAAAACCTTGGATTTTAAAACCAGACCAACAACATTATGGTGAGTATCATGGGATGATACGAGAGGAGTTGGCAGCAGAATACTTCACCTAGGCGTGTGACGAACACTACGAGTATACCCGTTACGGGATGTGGGACAACCGCACTCCGAAGGAGCTTGCGGGCCTGACATATAGTTGGGTAAGTGGCAACGTATCAACATGGTACCCCACGTATGTACACATGTAGTGTACGACCACGGGAAGTAGTCGACTCCGTTCTACGGACCATCAGCAAGTTCAAACCAGAACAACTGGACACCACCGACAATCAAGGAGAAGGAAACTCAGTTAAGGAACAAGTGTAAGGAACTCAGAGAATCCATCTGAAGATAAGGAATGAAGATTGGGAAGTGCAAAAAAGCACAGACTAATAATATAGACATTGGATATGTCTCAAATATCCAAGCAACTACCTGACAGCTGGATGGAATACCCAGCCTAAACACAGTAAGGCGAATGCCTAACGTGACCCTAACAATGCTCAACAAACGGGGCGGAATTCTCAAGAGCAACCCCAAGATTACCACGAAGTATAACCCATCATTGAAGAGGATTTTAAACCTAGTCAAGAACACTAGGAGAAAGTATAAACAGTCTACCCAAGAACGGGAGACATGATAACTCAAAAAGGGAATAACTCAATACAATACCACAAGGCGGTATAGTAGACACAACATATCGTAAACATTAGCCGGATGTAACGGCACAACTAACAGCACTCAGGAGCAATCCTTGAAGGGTGTCTGAGATAACAGCAGTTGAACAAGCGTCATGATAAGAGCACATGAGCTAGAAGGAACATTCGGTTAGGACACCGAAGGGATTTCACTTAACAGGAAATACCCTAGACTACAAAAGGCACCCGATCCGCACCAGATTGCCTGAGAGTCTCCTATGAACGGAAGCGTGATGCCACGACTTACCATGGAGCCCAATAATATCTCCAACCTATGATGGTATACAAGGAGTGGAGCATGTATAAGCAGCTTGCAAAGAGCATAGCTTGCAGCAATAAGGCTTAAAAGCCACAAACCAACTACGTTGTGTAAACTTAAACGGTTGCAAACCCACACCATTTAATAACAAGACTCGCAAGAGATATTGCTTCAGGCGACAATAAATCGACAACTGAACCGCCTAATTTAAACTCAACATCAAGAGTGGCTTGAAGTAATGACTACCTCAGTGTCACTGTCCCTAGAGCATCAGTCTAGTATACAGTTGACAAGCTTTTAATTACCGCCATGCCTTCTGTAGCATGGTAGTACAGAGGCATAAGAATCATGATGATACCAACATTGGCCTAGTCCACACTTGGACACTACGAGAAACCCAAGGGAAGGTACCCCTCGTTAACCGAGGACCACCAATGTGGTGATGATGTGAACCCTTAGAAAAGGCTTCCACTTACTATAACAATAAACCACGCAATAGATATTGCCAAGGGGATGGAATAAGGAAATCAGATTTCCAAACCATTATGACTTAAAGGAGTAAGCATACTCCATATGTACTCAAGCATGTGGTGAACCATTGTGTAAACACCAACATAGCAAACCTTGTCATTAGACCTATGAGTGGAGACAAACCCCTCAACAAGAACCTTCACTTGTCAGTGATAAACACCCTCCAATTGGAGAACGGAACCAGAAAACCCTTGAAGTTTCATGGGATGTCCTGGTAATATACATACAAGCAAAACTACACAGCCAGAGCCTAAACCAATGCTCAGCACTGAAAGGCAATAATTATCAAAGCAATTAATGTGAACACACATTGAACACCATGAATGACTAACGCTCAAGAGAGCTTATGACCCTGAGTTATCTCATCCTTGGTCAACCAAGATACTTGGTAAAGTGTATCACAAATGATGATAGAATGTGAGGTAAGTTAACCTACACATAAACCTAAGTGGAATAGACATCTCCACATGGGGAAGATAATAAGATTGCCGTATGCTACGACAACCGTCATACACACAAACACAGGGAACTCCTAGTGTATTTACACCATAAGGAAATGATGCCAATGACAATGTCACTAAGTAAAAAGAACTACCACAGTAACAGAAACAGTAAAAGCAATGTTGTACAATGAGTAAGAATACGGTGCGCAATAAGCGATCGCTACGAGGAAGTAGTTAAGCAATAACACGGAGTATAAGTATGAGATGACACACAGAAATATTCTTTCCTATCACATAAGTGACTTACTGTCAAGCGTTTACGCCTCTGCACTCTGTATGACTGAGTGTTTTGGCATTGCACTTGTTCAGCTAATGATCTAATGAGATGGTTAGGGATATGGAGAATGTAAACCGTAGTAAATCCTTCCTTTCACCACAACACGGCATAAGCCAGTTAAGCAAGCTTAGCAACAAACCGTGCGGCCTAAGGCCAAAGAAGCACGAAGAGTGTAACACACTAACAGTCACAGATGTGAATTCCAATGGAATAAAAGGCGGAAGGAGACTTAAGAAAGTCACTAGGACCGACGCATATCAATGCAAGGTCATACAAGTAAAGAACACTTGTACTGAACCAGGAGAACTGGCATAATTCAGAAGCTATTGACAATAGAGGAAGTACTACAACTAAGTAGTGACTTAACCTCGCCCGACAATAGGTCGGAGGAACTTAACGAATAATCGTGGAAGCACGAATAGCAGTGCAGTAGATTACCAGAGAGCTGGTTATAAAACTTAACTCGTTGAGTTCAACACGGTAAAAGAATACCGCAGTTATTTAGTAAACCTTATGCCCATAATAGACGGATGAGAAGGTGATGTATAGCACATTAATGATAACACGAAGGGTAAGTAACCCAAGCTATCAAGGTCGCGCAGTAGAAGCTAGTGGGCCCTAGCTAGGAGACAATATACCTAGTGAGTATAATACAATGGCTATTAATGCCTTCTAGCCTAATAGGCTAGAACTGAATTAATGATGAGTTAAATAAACTCATATAGAAGTTCTTGGTGCAAAGACTAAACCATTGGTATGGTTAAGATCCCTTTGACCAGAACATATTGTATAGTATACGGTAGTGAAGCTAAACGCTTCAGTTGGCCCAGACCGATTAAACCAAAGTTTAATAATAATAAATATGGTAGATTACGTGGGCGTATCCCTTTTAAGGGGGTAGAGCAAAACCGCTTAATGTAAGTTTTGGAATAAAACACATAAACCATAATGTGCATAGCACAAATGAGAACCAAACTGATGATTGATACTATGTTAAATAAACATAAGTACTCATTCACACTGTAATTATGGTAATTAGGCATTAGACATGCAAACCAGGAGGAGTATACCCATCTTGTAACACCAATGTAAGAGTATCATAAAAGAAAAGTAATGAGTAGTGGACGGAGCTCCACAAGTATTGTAACCTTTGAAGAAGCAGTACGAAATGAATGAGGATAGTAGATGAATGAAGTTTATGAGTAGTGGAATCGTAAGTAAATTATTTGAAACAATTGAAGTCAACTAAATCTTATAAATGTAGTATTTCTTAGTTAGAATATAGAGATGATGGTGAGTAATGGATGGAAGTAGTGAAGGTTGATGAAATGAGCATTAGGATTGAACCACGGAGTAAAGCATTTGGGAAGTAGAGTGAGGATGATTGATGGACTGATTCCATCCTTTGGAGATGTATGAATTCGTAATTACGACTAGAAAGAGTAAAAATAGAAAATGAAACAATTAAATTATTTGTTTGATTGAATCTAATGTGGGAAGTCGAACTTGATCCTGATCAGATCAAGGGAAACCGAACACAAATTGGGGTGGAAAGATAGTTCAACACTGACGCTGATCACATCAGGGTCGAATGATTCTTGAAGCTCCCCTCAAGTGGTCACAAGAATCACACATAGGATAGAAGTAGAATACAAATTGGAATTTGGAGTTGTATGTATTAGGAAAATTTAATTGGTAGTGGTGAAAGAATTTTTTAGTATGGAAAATGAGGATCTGCTAGAAGTGTGTACCGAAGAAGATAGTAAGGTAGTATGTTGTATTATTTCAAGGGCAGCGGACATAGAGGGTCCCGTGTCTAGAGGACCTGAGTGCCTACGAGATTGGAATGTGTGTTGCATTGCCTTGGGGATAGCTTTGCACCGTATGTATGTATAAAATTTGGTAATGAGGAACCGGATGGTTAGTAGTGTGGATTGGAGTAATTATAGTACATTTGGATGGTAGGGTATGTAGAACCCTTGAGTAACGAATTTGGGAACTGTAAGGAAGAATGTGTACCTTTGGTATTAGGCATGCAAGAATGAGTAAGCATTGGAAACCTACAACCTCGAACAACTTTGAGGACAAAGTTCTTAAGGGGGGTAGATTGAAATACCCCCGACCTTAACTATGGCGATTAATTATCCTAATAGGTAATTAAGAGCCTAATAATGCTTAAGTAATATTGGTAAAGAAAAATAAAACCAAAAGAAATAAAAACGCTTAAAAGCGTAAAACGCTAAATAAGCGTTAAATGACCATAGGAGGTATGAGACCTCGGTTAGCGTATTGTAAGGATTCTAAAGGCTTAATTAAGCCTTAATAAATATTAGGGAACAAATCCCGAAGAAAACGGATCCTTAAATGGATTAAAATCACTAACGAACCTTGAAGCACGTTTTTCGAGGTAACCGGGAAAACGTGTCTTTAAGCGGGTCAAATACTCATAACAATTTTGGTCAACTAAATAATCATTAATAAATATTAGTGAAGCTTTAGAACCAATAAAATCAAGAAAACGAAAAATAGTAAAACTGTAAAAAACGAGAATTGTGGGGTAAAAGCATAAATAACCAAAACTTATGTGTCCCTTTTAAAATAAAATGTAACTGTTTGTGTGTGGGCTTCATCCGATGGACTCCCCCTCCCTCTCGCACACTCCCTCCACTCTCTTCTTATTACAAACAACAAACTAATTAAAAAGCAAAAAGCAAAACACTAAAGTAACTCCTCTCTCACACTCTCTCTCCAATTCCCTCATTCTCCTCACACACTCACGTACACCCCATCTCCCTCACTCTCTATTTTCCTTCCTCCATGCGACATCAATGGAGAAACAAGCAAACCCACACAAACCTACCTCTCTCCTCTTGTTACCCAATCAAACCTTCTCCAAAAATTATAAACTACCATTGGAATCCTCTCATCAAGAGGAACATTTCCTCTTTTTCAAAAATCGAAACGGAGAACTCTCGTTTTTATGGGTATCCCCCATTTGGAGCTTCAAGACCACCATTAGAAGGCCCTTGTTCTCCTTGTTTCTTTAAGGTAAAAATATTCTCAAAACTCCATTGTTTTTCTAGCCTAATGGGCAAAACGAATTGAGCTAAACCCTTGTTGGTTCCCCTTGTATTCTAGCCGATTTTGGCTTTGTTGGAGGAGAGGAAGCTTGTTCTTGAACATTCCAAACAACACTTACACCCTTGGAAGGTAATGAATTTTCCAAACCCTAAAACCATATTAAAAACTAAATAATGTTAGGGTTAATTTTTAGTATTGAATGGTGTATTCGTGTGTGGGTGATAATATTAGATTTGTTGAATACCGAAACCGGTAGAGAGAGAGAAGGAAGAAACAAGAAGGAAAAGAGAACTAGAAGAGAAACAAGGTAAGAATGCTCTTTTGTGTAGCTTGGTATATATGTGTAGTAACAGTTTTGGAAGATTAAAATGAGTATTGGAAATGGTAATGTACTAGTAGTGTAATGTGTAAGAGGATATGAATGTTTTAAGCCCTTAAAAGATATGTTTAAACTTGGTAAAACAGATTGGGAATGAGAGTTTATGTGCAGGAATTTTTATGAGTGTTTTAGTATTGGTATTGTATATGGGAGCTTGTATATTTTTGGCTATTGAAACAGGTGAAATAAGTGTTGAATTGTGAACTAGAATGGATGTGTGAGCTGAATATGTATGTGGGCAATGTTAAAATTATAGGGGAACCTCTGCCCAAATTTGTATGGAAATTAGAGGACTTGGATGTATAAGGAGAGAGAACAACCTAGACAATAACTAGGTGTGTTTTGGTAGTAGTTGTGAGTGATTAAACATGTTGTAACAGATTTTGAATGGAACTAGATAATGGGGAGAACTTGAGTGGAAGGTAATGCAATTAGGATGCTAGGAATGGTATTGATAGAGGGAGTATTGAATGGTGGAAGTGGGAACCAAAATCTGTAGCAAAGAGGTATTAGATTGCATTGTGGAACTAAGAAGAAATGGTGTGCAAGATTTGGTAAAATGAATGTTGGACTTGGGTATAGATGGTACAATTGCTTGGAAATGAATTGGCATGGTAAGAGGAGGTATTTGGGATGCTAGGAGTGACATTGGTAGAGGAAGTATTGGATGGTAGAAGTTGGTTTAAAAATCTGTAGCATTGAAGAAAGAAAATTGGTATAAGTGCTGGAATGAAATGAGGAAAAAATTGTGTAAGTTGATTTAGGATTGAGAAACGAATTTGATGGATGAACTAAGGTGAATTAGAGGATTTAATTAGTGTTTAAACATGTGGAAATGAGTAGGAAAAGATTGGGTGAGAATAGAGCTGAATTTGGAATCCAAGTAGATAATTAAAAGGGGTTCTGCAGCCGACCTACCCAGGCGACCTACCCTAGACTGGGTCGGTCGGGCCGAATTCTGTAACCTGGGTACTCTCTGCAGCCGACCTACCCAGGGTGGGTCGGTCGGCCTTTATAAAAAAAAAAAAAATTAAATTTTAATTAGATAAATATATGTAAATACATATATGTATATATATATATATATATACACATATATATATATAAATACATACATATATATATACACATATATATATACATACATATATATGTGAATGAGTAAGGCGTTAATGCTAAAGTAAAGAAGGTAAGAAAGTTGTGAATATAAAGAACATTAAGTTATACCGAAATAACGGGATAACGGGGTAAGTACGGGAGTAGTAACTATGCATGTATTGTAATGCTTAGTATTAATTGAATCATTTGACATGTAGTCATTGGTTCGAGAATAAGGATCGAGGAACAAGAGTGAACCAAAGGGACAAGGGAACACCCGGTAAAGTAAATTCCGGTAAAAAGGTATGATTTCTTCATGCCCTGTATCCTAATCTGGTTACCCCGATTTGTGTGCCTATTTGATCACCTAATAAGATAAATGCACGAATCGGACTATAACTGCACCTACTTGTGCTTGTTTACATTGTTCTCGATATTTGTCTTGAACAATAGTTTGTATAATTCATGAAATATATGAATGATGATGATGTGTAATTGTACCTTGTAGTGTATTGTATATTGTATTGTATTTGTATGGATATGTATGTGTATACGTGTATTGTATTATTGTGGCTCGGATGTTGACTTGTGCTAATTCCTAACTATCTAACTCCTAACTTAAGTGAGTAAATTGGAATGAGTACAAGTCCGATATAGCTTCGGCCACGCGTGAGGATGCGGAGTCACAAGAGGTTGGCTGCAATTCCTGACTCTTAAACTGGTCCGCGGCCCAAATCCCTTAAATGGGTAGCATCCCGGATTAGTGAGTCAAGTAAATCCCGGAGGTGGGACGGTGTAGTCCCCAGGGCCGGAGGTCCCGACGACTTAACTTGAGTAAGAGTAAGAGTAAGTAAGTATGGATCCGTAAGTAAGTATGAGTATGAGTATGTATGTGTATGAAGTAACGAGTAAAAGAGTAATCTCCACCCGATTAACCCGGGTGGACCAATGAAGCTAACAAGTATTGTATATTGTGTATAATGAGTATGTGTATTCGGAAGAAGGTAAGTATGTATTGGATGATTTATGTTCTCTTGTATGTAATGAATGTATGTATGTGTGTATGCCTTGCGTAATGTATTGTAATATGATAAAAGCATGTATGCATGTGTTTGAATGAAATGAACCGCATGTATTCGACCAAGTGGTCGGCGTACCCTCACTAGTACGCGGGGTATGCGGTTATCATGCTCGGCGAAAGCTGACCCCTTCGGGGGACATTTTTTAGTGTGCAGGTACCCGAAACGAATATGGTCAAGGAAGAGACCGGAGGCACACCCTGGTATTTGGAAGTAAGTAGCGTGTGAGGAACGGGTAGCAAGTAGTCTCTTAGCGAGTATGTATGAACTTTAAGGAGATAGTACATTGTATAAGGATCTTAGTAAACTCGGTATGTAGATTATATTGTATTGTACTTGGAGTATTGTATTGAATGGAGATTGTAGTAGCATTTGGTAAATGGAGAATACATTGTAGATTTGTAGTACTCGGGATTCCGGTCCATCAGACCGATGCTGTATGTAGAATCAGTAGCCTTGTTAGTCACGTGGGTGACTAACGGCATTGTATCACCCATTGTATGTAAATATATATCCGCTGCGTGTATCTGATGAGTAAGGAGATTGGACGTTAATAGCTGTATTAATAGTAGGGGTGTTACAAAAAGTGGTATCAGAGCGAAGTATCGCTCTGATGACTGGAAATACCGAGTTTAGGAATACCGAGTTAGGAATTAGAAGCTTAGGGCTAAGGGCTGAGTGTTAGCATTAGAGATATGCTAGTTAGGAACTCCCGGTGAGTACCGGATACCTACAATACCAGTCCCGCCCACCGCAAACCCTATTGTATAACTTGGGAAAGTACGCCAGAGAGAAGGAAAGACTCTCATACTCGGAAAAACCCGATCTGGCAGTAGTGAAATAATCATACAGTAAACAAGAACATGACATATAGTAGATGCAAGGAATTGGAAGTCCCGGAGATGGTTCCGGTCGAACAACAATACCCGCACTCAACAGCGGTTGAATGAGCACTCCAACCATAAGGAGGCTACAACTTACAACAGCATGGGGCGACGTGCTTAGCAGTCGCGAGAACCTAACTAATCAACCATCAACAGGAAAAGAAGCACTAAGCGTGCAGCAAAGTGGGAAAGGAGCTGTAACAAAACCCGAGACACAAGTCTACGGGACAGTAATAGCTAAATAATACCATTAACGGTATGCTAGCTGACTAAGGACCTAGGCAGGAGTGATTAACTTCGAAACTACAACGGCAGAAGATTATGATACCTGGCCGACATAGCTTATACAGCTACAAGAGCACCCACGGGATATAATCCGATAGGACTACAAGAGTAGTGCCTAAACAAGCTAAGGCTCAGTAACCACCACAGATGAGTGGGAACGAGCCACAAGGAACGACACTAAACCAATACAGTGGGAATCTCCAAGGTTGGAGAAGTACCCAGATCTACGACAGCCACGTCTAGACCACCAAGAAGCTACCTAAAGGGGCGAGTATACCAAGTGTAGATCAATAAGATCAAGGGAAAGGTTAGCAAGACTATTAAATACAAGCAGAAACCATACCAAGATTGGTATAGGATTATCCAAAAACCACCAATACCGCGCACTTGCCAAGGCAAGTGCAGTAAAGACAGAGATATGTAAAGGAACACTAACACGTCACAAGTACATAGTAATGTACGGTGACCGTAGCGAAACAACCACAGGAATAAACATCCTAAAACTGAAGGAATGGAACCTTGGAAAGGCCTAACGGCCCGACCACTGTAATTAGCACATACCAGTCAGCGAGAAGCTAGACTTGGTCAAGACCTCAAACATGGCTATGCCATTAGAGATTTCTTTTAACACCGAACCATTGTTTTACAAACCCAAAATTTTCCTTTCAAAACCACAACCTTTCTTTTAAAAACCTTGGATTTTAAAACCAGACCAACAACATTATGGTGAGTATCATGGGATGATACGAGAGGAGTTGGCAGCAGAATACTTCACCTAGGCGTGTGACGAACACTACGAGTATACCCGTTACGGG
This sequence comes from Limonium bicolor, assembly GCA_023374045.1. NCBI lineage: Eukaryota > Viridiplantae > Streptophyta > Magnoliopsida > Caryophyllales > Plumbaginaceae > Limonium > Limonium bicolor. The sequence goes on from CM041779.1 coordinate 155,168,168, forward strand.
ATGTGGGACAACCGCACTCCGAAGGAGCTTGCGGGCCTGACATATAGTTGGGTAAGTGGCAACGTATCAACATGGTACCCCACGTATGTACACATGTAGTGTACGACACACGGGAAGTAGTCGACTCCGTTCTACGGACCATCAGCAAGTTCAAACCAGAACAACTGGACACCACCGACAATCAAGGAGAAGGAAACTCAGTTAAGGAACAAGTGTAAGGAACTCAGAGAATCCATCTGAAGATAAGGAATGAAGATTGGGAAGTGCAAAAAGCACAGACTAATAAATATAGACATTGGATATGTCTCAAATAATCCAAGCAACTACCTGACAGCTGGATGGAATACCCAGCCTAAACACAGTAAGGCGAATGCCTAACGTGACCCTAACAATGCTCAACAAACGGGGCGGAATTCTCAAGAGCAACCCCAAGATTACCACGAAGTATAACCCATCATTGAAGAGGATTTTAAACCTAGTCAAGAACACTAGGAGAAAGTAAACAGTCTACCCAAGAACGGGAGACATGATAACTCAAAAAGGGAATAACTCAAATACAATAACACCGGCGGTATAGTAGACACAACATATCGTAAACATTAGCCGGATGTAAGGCACAAAACTAACAGCACTCAGGAGCAATCCTTGAAGGGTGTCTGAGATAACAGCAGTTGAACAAGCGTCATGATAAGAGCACATGAGCTAGAAGGAACATTCGGTTAGGACACGAAGGGATTTCATTAACAGGAAATACCCTAGACTACAAAAGGCACCGATCCGCACCAGATTGCCTGAGAGTCTCCTATGAACGGAAGCGTGATGCCACGACTTACCATGGAGCCCAATAATATCCACATATCTACTATGTTATACAAGGAGTGGAGCATGTATAAGCAGCTTGCAAAGAGCAGCTTGCAGCAATAAGGCTTAAAAGCCACAAACCAAACTACGTTGTGTAAACTTAAACGTTGCAAAACCCACACCATTTAATAACAAGACTCGCAAGAGATATTGCTTCAGGCGACAACAAATCGACAATGAACCGCCTAATTTAAACTCAACATCAAGAGTGGCTTGAAGTAATGACTACCTCAGTGTCACTGTCCCTAGAGCATCAGTCTAGTATACAGTTGACAAGCTTTTAATTACCGCCATGCCTTCTGTAGCAATGGTAGTACAGAGGCATAAGAATCATGATGATACCAACATTGGCCTAGTCCACACTTGGACACTACGAGAAACCCAAGGGAAGGTACCCCTCGTTAACGAGGACCACCAATGTGGTGATGATGTGAACCCTTAGAAAAGGCTTTCCACTTATAACAATAAACCACGCAATAGATATTGCCAAGGGGTGATGGAATAAGGAAATCAGATTTCCAAACCATTATGACTTAAAGGAGTAAGCATACTCCATATGTACTCAAGCATGTGGTGAACCATTGTGTAAACACCAACATAGCAAACCTTGTCATTAGACCTATGAGTGGAGACAAACCCCTCAACAAGAACCTTCACTTGTCAGTGATAGAACACCCTCCAATTGGAGAACGGAACCAGAAAACCCTTGAAGTTTCATGGGATGTCCTGGTAATATACATACAAGCAAAACTACACAGCCAGAGCCTAAACCAATGCTCAGCACTGAAAGGCAATAATTATCAAAGCAATTAATGTGAACACACATTGACACCATGAATGACTAACGCTCAAGAGAGCTTATGACCCGATGAGTTATCTCATCCTTGGTCAACCAAGATACTTGGTAAAGTGTATCACAAATGATGATAGAATGTGAGGTAAGTACTCTAAACACTAAAACCTAAGTGGAATAAGACATCTCCACATGGGGAAGATAATAAGATTGCCGTATGCTACGACAACCGTCATACACACAAAACAGGGAACTCCTAGTGTATTTACACCATAAGGAAATGATGCCAATGACAATGTCACTAAGTAAAAAGAACTACCACAGTAACAGAACAGAAACAGTAAAAGCAATGTTGTACAATGAGTAAGAATACGGTGCGCAATAAGCGACCGCTACGAGGAAGTAGTTAAGCAATAACAACACGGAGTATAAGTATGAGATGACACACAGAAATATTCTTTCCTATCACATAAGTGACTTACTGTCAAGCGTTTACGCCTCTGCATCTGTATGACTGAGTGTTTTGGCATTGCACTGTTCAGCTAATGATCTAATGAGATGGTTAGGGATATGGAGAATGTAAACCGTAGTAAATCCTTCCTTTCACCACAAACACGGCATAAGCCAGTTAAGCAAGCTTAGCAACAAACCGTGCGGCCTAAGGCCAAAAGAAGCACGAAGAGTGTAACACACACTAACAGTCACAGATGTGAATTCCAATGGAATAAAAGGCGGAAGGAGACTTAAGAAAGTCACTAGGACCGACGCATCAATCAAGGTCATACAAGTAAAGAACACTTGTACTGAACCAGGAGAATGGCATAATTCAGAAGCTATTGACAATAGAGGAAGTACTACAACTAAGTAGTGACTTAACCTCGCCCGACAATAGGTCGGAGGAACTTAACGAATAATCGTGGAAGCACGAATAGCAGGTGCAGTAGATTACCAGAGAGCTGGTTATAAACTTAACTCGTTGAGTTCAAACACGGTAAAAGAATACCGCAGTTATTTAGTAAACCTTATGCCCATAATAGACGGATGAGAAGGTGATGTATAGCACATTAATGATAACACGAAGGGTAAGTAACCCAAGCTATCAAGGTCGCGCAGTAGCTAGTAGTGGGCCCTAGCTAGGAGACAATATACCTAGTGAGTATAATACAATGGCTATTAATGCCTTCTAGCCTAATAGGCTAGAACTGAATTAATGATGAGTTAAATAAACTCATATAGAAGTTCTTGGTGCAAAGACTAAACCATTGGTATGGTTAAGATCCCTTTGACCAGAACATTGTATAGTATACGGTAGTGAAGCTAAACGCTTCAGTTGGCCCAGACCGATTAAACCAAAGTTTAATAATAATAAATATGGTAGATTACGTGGGCGTAATCCCTTTTAAGGGGGGGGTAGAGCGAAAACCGCTTAATGTAAGTTTTGTGAATAAAACACATAAACCATAATGTGCATAGCACAAATGAGAACCAAACTGATGATTGATACTATGTTAAATAAACATAAGTACTCATTCACACTGTAATTATGGTAATTAGGCATTAGACATGCAAATACCATAGGAGGAGTATACCCATCTTGTAACACCAATGTAAGAGTATCAGTAAAAGAAAAGTAATGAGTAGTGGACGGAGCTCCACAAGTATTGTAACCTTTGAAGAAAGCAGTACGAAATGAATGAGGATAGTAGATGAATGAAGTTTATGAGTAGTGGAATCGTAAGTAAATTATTGAAACAATTGAAGTCAACTAAATCTTATAAATGTAGTATTTCTAGTTAGAATATAAGAGATGATGGTGAGTAATGGATGGAAGTAGTGAAGGTTGATGAAATGAGCATTAGGATTGAACCACGGAGTAAAGCATTTGGGAAGAAGTAGAGTGAGGATGATTGATGGACTGATTCCATCCTTTGGAGATGTATGAATTCGTAATTACGACTAGAAAGAGTAAAAAGATAGAAAATGAAAACAATTAAATTATTTGTTGATTGAATCTAATGTGGGAAGTCGAACTTGATCCTGATCAGATCAAGGGAAACCGAACACAAATTGGGGTGGAAAGATAGTCAACACTGACGCTGATCACATCAGGGTCGAATGATTCTTGAAGCTCCCCTCAAGTGGTCACAAGAATCACACATAGGATAGAAGTAATGAATACAAATTGGAATTTGGAGTTGTATGTTTTAGGAAAAATTTAATTGGTAGTGGTGAAAGAATTTCTTTAGTATGGAAAATGAGGATCTGCTAGAAGTGTGTACCGAAGAAGATAGTAAGGTAGTATGTTGTTATTTCAAGGGCAGCGGGACATAGAGGAGTCCCGTGTCTAGAGGACCTGAGTGCCTACGAGATTGGAATGTGTGTTGCATTGCCTTGGGGATAGCTTTGCCGTATGTATGTATAAAATTTGGTAATGAGGAACCGGATGGTTAGTAGTAGTGTGGATTGGAGTAATTATAGTACATTTGGATGGTAGGGTATGTAGAACCCTTGAGTAACGAATTTGGGAACTGTAAGGAGGAAGAATGTGTACCTTTGGTATTAGGCATGCAAGAATGAGTAAGCATTGGAAACCTACAACCTCGAACAACTTTGAGGACAAAGTTCTTAAGGGGGGTAGATTGAAATACCCCGACCTTAAATATGGCGATTTAAATTATCCTAATAGGTAATTAAGAGCCTAATAATGCTTAAGTAATATTGGTAAAGAAAAATAAAAACCAAAAGAAAGAAAGAAAACGCTTAAAAAGCGTAAAACGCTAAATAAGCGTTAAATGACCATAGGAGGTATGAGACCTCGGTTAGCGTATTGTAAGGATTCTAAAGGCTTAATTAAGCCTAAATAAATATTAGGGAACAAATCCCGAAGAAAACGGATCCTTAAAATGGATTAAAATCACTAACGAACCTTGAAGCACGTTTTTCGAGGTAACCGGGAAAACGTGTCTTTAAGCGGGTCAAATAGACTCATAACAATTTTGGTCAACTAAATAATCATTAATAAATATTAGTGAAGCTTTAGAACCAATAAAATCAAGAAAACGAGAAAAAGTAGTAAAAACTGTAAAAACGAGAAGTGTGGGGTAAAAGCATAAATAACCAAAACTTATGTGTCCACTTTTAAAATAAAATGTAAACTGTTTGTGTGTGTGTGGGCTGTCATCCGATGGACTCCCCCTCCCTCTCTCACACTCCCTCACACTCTTTCTTATTTAAAACAAACAAACTAATTAAAAAGCAAAAAGTAAAAACACTAAAGTAACTCCCTCTCTCACACTCTCTCTCCAATTCCCTCATTCTCCTCACAACACTCACGTACACACCCATCTCCCTCACTCTCTATTTTCCTTCCTCCATGCGACATCAATGGAGAAACAAGCAAACCCACACAAAACCTACCTTCTCTCCCTTGTTACCCAATCAAACCTTCTCCAAAATTATAAAAACTACACCATTGGAATCCTCTCATCAAGAGGGAACATTTCCCTCTTTTCAAAAAATCGAAACGGAGAACTCTGTTTTAGGGTATCCCCCATTTGGAGCTTCAAGACCACCATTAGAAGGCCCTTGTTCTCCTTGTTCTTTAAGGTAAAAATATTCTCAAAACTCCATTGTTTTTCTAGCCTAATGGGCAAAACGAATTTGAGCTAAACCCTTGTTTGGTTCCCCTTGTATTCTAGCCGATTTTGGCTTTGTTGGAGGAGAGGAAAGCTTGTTCTTGAACCATTCAAAACAGCACTTACACCCTTGGAAGGTAATGAATTTTCCAAACCCTAAAACCCATATTAAAAACTTAAATAATGTTAGGGTTAATTTTTAGTATTGAATGGTGTATTCGTGTGTGTGGTGATAATATTAGATTTGTTGAATACCGAAACCGGTAGGAGAGAGAGAAGGAAGAAACAAGAAGGAGAAAGAGAACTAGAAGGAGAAACAAGGTAAGAATGCTCTTTTGTGTAGCTTGGTATATATGTGTATGTAACAGTTTTTGGAAGATTAAAATGAGTATTGGAAATGGTAATGTACTAGTAGTGTAATGTGTAAGAGGATATGAATGTTTTAAGCCTTAAAAGATATGTTTAAACTTGGTAAAAACAGATGGGAATGAGAGTTTATGTGCAGGAATTTTTTATGAGTGTTTTAGTATTGGTATTGTATATGGGAGCTGTATATTTTTGGCTATTGAAACAGGTGAAAATAAGTGTTGAATTGTGAACTAGAATGGATGTGTGAGCTGAATATGTATGTGGGCAATGTTAAAATTATAGGGGAACCTCTGCCCAAATTTGTATGGAAATTAGGGACTTGGATGTATAAGGAGAGAGAAACAACCTAGACAATAACTAGGGTGTTGTTGGTAGTAGTTGTGAGTGATTAAACATGTTGTAACAGATTTTGAATGGAACTAGATAATGGGGAGAACTTGAGTGGAAGGTAATGCAATTAGGATGCTAGGAATGGTATTGATAGAGGGAGTATGATGGTGGAAGTGGGAAAAAAACCAAAATCTGTAGCAAAGAGGTATTAGATTGCATGGAACTAAGAAGAAATGGTGTGCAAGATTTGGTAAAATGAATGTTGGACTTGGGTATAGATGGTACAATTGCTTGGAAATGAATTGGCATGGTAAGAGGAGGTATTTGGGATGCTAGGAGTGACATTGGTAGAGGAAGTATTGGATGGTAGAAGTTGGTTTAAAAATCTGTAGCATTGAAGAAAGAAAATTGGTATAAGTGCTGGAATGAAATGAGGAAAAAATTGTGTAAGTTGATTTAGGATTGAGAAACGAATTTGATGGATGAACTAAGGTGAATTAGAGGATTTAATTAGTGTTTAAACATGTGGAAATGAGTAGGAAAAGATTGGGTGAGAATAGAGCTGAATTTGGAATCCAAGTAGATAATTAAAAGGGGTTCTGCAGCCGACCTACCCAGGCGACCTACCCTAGACTGGGTCGGTCGGGCCGAATTCTGTAACCTGGGTACTCTCTGCAGCCGACCTACCCAGGCGACCTACCCAGGGTGGGTCGGTCGGCCTTTATAAAAAAAAAAAATTAAATTTTAATTAGATAAATATATGTTAATACATATATGTATATATATATATATATACACATATATATATATATAAATACATATATATATATATACATATATATATACATACATATATATGTGAATGAGTAAGGCGTTAATGCTAAAGTAAAGAAGGTAAGAAAGTTGTGAATATAAAGAACATTAAGTTATACCGAAATAACGGGATAACGGGGTAAGTACGGGAGTAGTAACTATGCATGTATTGTAATGCTTAGTATTAATTGAATCATTTGACATGTAGTCATTGGTTCGAGAATAAGGATCGAGGAACAAGAGTGAACCAAAGGGACAAGGGAACACCCGGTAAAGTAAATTCCGGTAAAAAGGTATGATTTCTTCATGCCCTGTATCCTAATCTGGTTACCCCGATTTGTGTGCCTATTTGATCACCTAATAAGATAAATGCACGAATCGGACTATAACTGCACCTACTTGTGCTTGTTTACATTGTTCTCGATATTTGTCTTGAACAATAGTTTGTATAATTCATGAAATATATGAATGATGATGATGTGTAATTGTACCTTGTAGTGTATTGTATATTGTATTGTATTTGTATGGATATGTATGTGTATACGTGTATTGTATTATTGTGGCTCGGATGTTGACTTGTGCTAATTCCTAACTATCTAACTCCTAACTTAAGTGAGTAAATTGGAATGAGTACAAGTCCGATATAGCTTCGGCCACGCGTGAGGATGCGGAGTCACAAGAGGTTGGCTGCAATTCCTGACTCTTAAACTGGTCCGCGGCCCAAATCCCTTAAATGGGTAGCATCCCGGATTGGTGAGTCAAGTAAATCCCGGAGGTGGGACGGTGTAGTCCCCAGGGCCGGAGGTCCCGACGACTTAACTTGAGTAAGAGTAAGAGTAAGTAAGTATGGATCCGTAAGTAAGTATGAGTATGAGTATGTATGTATGAAGTAACGAGTAAAAGAGTAATCTCCACCCGATTAACCCGGGTGGACCAATGAAGCTAACAAGTATTGTATATGTGTATATAATGCGTATGTGTATTCGGAAAAGGTAAGTATATTGGATGATTGTATTGTGTTTTATGTAATGAATGTATGTATGTGTGTATGCCTTGCGTAATGTATTGTATAGTATAAAGCATGTATGCATGTTGTTGAATAAATCAACCGCATGTATTCGACCAAGTGGTCGGCGTACCCTCACTAGTACGCGGGGTATGCGGTTATCATGCTCGGCGAAAGCTGACCCCTTCGGGGGACATTTTTTAGTGTGCAGGTACCCGAAACGAATATGGTCAAGGAAGAGACCGGAGGCACACCCTGTATTTGGAAGTAAGTAGCGTGTGAGGAACGGGTAGCAAGTAGTCTCTTAGCGAGTATGTATGAACTTTAAGGAGATAGTACATTGTATAAGGATCTTAGTAAACTCGGTATGTAGATTATATTGTATTGTACTTGGAGTATTGTATTGAATGGAGATTGTAGTAGCATTTGGTAAATGGAGAATACATTGTAGATTTGTTACTCGGGATTCCGGTCCATCAGACCGATGCTGTATGTAGAATCAGTAGCCTTGTTAGTCACGTGGGTGACTAACGGCATTGTATCACCCATTGTATGTAAATATATATCCGCTGCGTGTATCTGATGAGTAAGGAGATTGGACGTTAATAGCTGTATTAATAGTAGGGGTGTTACAGGCTTGGTCGTAAATTAGATAAAAATTTGGGTGATTCTAGAGATTTAATGAATAAAGATATAATATAGTTTTAATAGGCCCATGTCACATTTATAGAACTTGTGGGTTAACTTGTAAATTATTTGTAACACCCCATCCAACAACATACACATAACAACATTCTGCAGCGGAAAGTATACTACTTCACATAACTTAACTCGTTGGTGTTACACGCCGTTAGCCACCCACGTGGCTAACAAGGCTATACATGTACATTGTATCGGTCTGATGGACTAGATTCCCGAGCAACTACACATACAATCCTTATTCCATTTCCAACATTTATTATATACATACATTCCCACTGTACCGAGTGTTTACAAACTAATGCCGATAACAATTTCGGTCTTACTACTCTTACAATGCTTACGCCATTTAAATGGCTACCCATGTATAAACATCTACCCCGTCCTACTCTCGAACGGCTTCCAGCTCCTTGTACCTGAAATAGAAAGGAGAGAAAGGGTGGCCCCCAAGGGGCTCAGCACCTTTGCTGGTATGGTAATCCCGCAGCCCACATGCTACCGGGCCACGCACAACTAATTGTCCTTAGCATGCAGTTGATTATATTTAAATCATGCATACAAACCATAAACACACAACACTTTGCATACACCCAACAATAGGGCTCAACATATATCCAACACATCCGCACTTAACAAATCATCCAATGATTCCTTTAACCCTAGAGTGGCTCTCCTCTAAAACGGAGCTACTTCCTTAATGAATGACACGTACCCATTAATCGGGTTATCCTTAAACGCCTCTTGTCACAAACTGGGATTCATTTCCATGATCCACACACTCCATATCCTACAACATATCTCATTCCTCACATAACAAACATAACAAAACCATTCTTGTTTCGGCGTACACCTGATGACATCGCATTCCTTTTAAACACCTAACGTATACATATCATAGCATACAAGGGAAATTGCCTAGCACAATAACAACACAAAACACCATAAGATCGGTTCACAACAAGGAACCTTCCACCATAGTTAGTATACGTAGTGAGCCTAGAGATTATTGCCAATCTCATGCTAAGCTCGTTACCAACCTCGTTACCGTCCAGTTATATCGAACGGTTAACTTAAACCCAAGGTGTGTAGGATATTGTAATCCCAAGCCCACCGAAATAACATTCGTATGCCCCTGTGGCCCGACGTGAGTCAGTAACTAGCTTTGGATAAGCTAAGGGAAGGTAGAAACCAAATTGGAATACAACCTATACATACACCAAGAGAGCCGAACCGGATATGACATCGACTCCCGTCCATCACACGCGTGGCCGGAACAACCGGACTCCTCACCCCCATTAGTACATATATACTTATAAATAAGTAGTTAGAGATCCATTATGGAGCCTACCACATCCACACACCATACGGTATCATGACCGAGTTAAGCACACAAGGGAGGTTCACACACTTGCATACAACAACAATATCCAACTAACTCACACATAGCCGTGGTTAGAACGTTCCCAAGGTTTGGGCCGTTAACTCCGAATACCGATCACTCATGTGTTCCTAGATTTGGTTAGCTAAGGTTTAACACCTATTTGAGGTTAAATGGTATCGGAGGCCAAATTCGCCACATAAATGAATTACTATAAACTCATTACATGTTTTAATCTTACAAGGTGGCAAACACTCAGAAAAACATATTGGCATACAAGCCGGTGTAATCCGGTAGGACACAGGTTGCAAGAAAACCATACCTGTCGCCGGAGTCCACTTTACCACGTCCACTTATGTTCCTCGAGCAATTCTCGAACAACTGATAACATTACATACGTTTATTAACATCGGGGTTGCATGATTATTTAATGTCTAATGCTTATAATTTTTCCCCGTTAGTTTTTACATAACTTTGCATTTCTAACTTGATTTACTTTCACATTTTATTACAACTTTTCACCTACTTAATTGTCATTAAAACTCACCTAACATGTCCTAAACAACCTTAGAACACCATTAACCATCAATCCCCAACATTACACATCATTTCCATACCTTAAATTTAAATCATCTTACTTAACTTAATCTCTTAAGTCCTTTATAATTATTTTTCTAATCATCAACTCTCTTAATGGCATACCACTAATACCACTTAACATTATTAAAATTAATTAACTTTTTTTTTTTTAAGGTCCGACCGACCCACCGACCGACCCACCCCCTGGGTAGGTCGGCTGCAGAGAACATCCCACTTCACAGTTTCAGCCCGACCGACCCAGACTGGGGTCGGTCCCCTGGGTAGGTCGGCTGCAGAAACTCTCCTAAAAATGCCTATCTTATTCCAAACTCCTCCACAAGTTCCCTTATATGTTCTAACACCATTTGGGCACTTAAACACCCTCTTAAATCATCCATTAAACTCATTAGTTGACCCACCATCAAGCTCCTTGATCATTCACTCAAATTCTTGCAAAATTCCTAACACTTGTAAGGTTTTTCCCTAAGTTCCTAAGTGGTGGTTTATACTTATGATAACAACTAACTAAAATGTTTTCTCACCTTCATAACATCATCTCCCAAGCATCATTTCTTACCAACCTAAACCCTAGTTGATGTCTAAGTCCTTTTGTTTACCTAGAACATCTTAAGACATTATTTCTCCTCATTTAAAATGCTTAGGCATTTCCAACACTTCTAGTTCACCAAAACTCGTTTAAAACACTTAGAACTCCTTATACATTTTCCAAATTTTGCCATGGGTTCTCTTAGCACATCATCATTCCAAAACTCATGGTTTTCACCATTAATCATTCAAGAACACCTATATCCATCAGGAGTCTTCTCACACACAAAACTTCACCAAATTTACACTACATCACTATATAGTGCATAAACTTAAATTGCTTGGCACTTAGGCCCTTAAATAGCATAAACCTTAAACACTGAATTTCCACATAGTATATTGCCTTTAACCTGCAAATACACTCAACATCACATATGCCCCTTAATAGTTTCCTTGAGAGCATTTTACTAGCTCATTTACCATTGGCTCCTTAGGTATTTTATTAAGCAAATCCAGCCCATTTCCTAGGACACATAAAACTTCATTAAGATAGCTCATTTACCTCTCTTTCTTCAAAACTTCCTCACTTGTTTTTCCTTGCCCTTCTTGATTAAAAATTGGCAAGGTGTTTTTGATTGCTCGTCAAACTTCTAATCAATATACAAGTAAAGATAATGAGCATTAAGCATTATACTTAAGCTCATGAACAAACCCTAGATTAACATAAGTGTTTTAAACACTAAAATAGATATTTACCTTGGATTTAAATGAGAATTTGATTAAGTAGCAAGAGAGGACTCCACCAAGTCCTTTGAAGTTTGGAATGAAGCTAAACAAAAGCAAGAGAAGACACCATTACAAGGTGATTCTCGGCCATGAATAAAAATGAGAGGAAATGCTAGTTTTCTTAGACTTTTATTACCTTAGAACCAAGAAGAACAACAAGGTGCAAGAAATGGAGCTTTTCCTCAATCAATGGAGATTCTCCATGGAATCAAACTTGAGCTCTTGAAGTTTTGAAAAGAGGGAAATGAAGGGCTTGGTCTAACTAGCACAAATATGCTCTTAGAATTTGATTTGGAGCATGGAGTTGGATTTGGCAAGGAAATGAAGTTGAAGAAGAGTGGTTGCTGTAGCATGAACGGTTTGGAGTTGGGAGAACCATGAGGAAGACGGTGGGAAAGAAAGGAAATGAAGAAAAGTGAGGTGAGAGGTAAAAGTGTGAGATATTTATGTTTATAAAGTAAATAGTCTTTTTACTTTATCCTTTCTTCTTTAATTGACTTTGCTGGCCAAGTGTGATGACTCACACTTCAAAAACCGTCCCCCCTTCTATATTAAAGATATATATGGCCTTGTTTGACCATTTAACATCTTATGTTGACTTATGACTTAAACTAGCACTATTTGAGCACTATTCACAAACTAAGGCACATAATTGTGAAATTTTTGATTTCCCATTGATTTAGACTTCCTAATGTGATACTAAGTAGTACACATGTTGATTAAAGAGTAATGATGGACATCTAGCCATTCAAAACTCATTTACAAGACAATTTTTCAAAAACGTGCTTTAAGACTCCTTAAAGCACTTTTTGTGTCTTAACTTGTTTTCAAGCTTGGTTTTTTGGTAATTGATTTAATATGTTCATCAACATATTTATAAGGCATAGGTATGACCATTAGGTCTTATACACATTTATCCCAAGCTTAGAGCACATTTTAGCCCATATTGACCTTAAGGTATTTATTTGTTTTTGTTTGGTTTCATTGTCTACCAAGGTTTCCTAAGGACTTAATTAGCCTTATAAAATCATAATTTTATATTATCAAATCTTGGTAGGCTCTTTGGGTCCTAACCAAGTTCTCTCCAAGCTTAGAGCATGTTTTTGCTCAAACTGTGTCTTAGTGTTTTATTGTGTTTTACCAAGGTTTAAATGGTTCATTGATGTCTCTAAGGCACTTCTTAGCCTTTAAATACCATAGTTTAACATTTAAACAACATACCAAGGTTTGGGGTATTTCAATCTACCCCCCTTAAAAGAACTTCGTCCTCGAAGTTCACATTTCCACACATCATTGGATTAGAATACGGGAATTACTTTCGAAATTAACTTCCATTACCAAACACTCTTTACATCCAACCTCGGACTGGACGGTCCGGGCAACATATCCACATCCATACATAACCACCTCGTAACATACTTACATGATTACCTCGGATCATTGGTCCGGGTACCTTAATAACATTACACTTACATAACAACCCTCAGACTCTCAGGTCTGGGTAACAATACAACAGTTAGACTCATAGGTCTGAATAACATAACACTTTCGAAACTACCACATTAGGACTCAAGGTCTAAAATAATATTTCTTACTCATACCACACAACATGTCTTAGCATGTATAACAAACAGAAATACCTTTTCCATCTCTCCATGGGCTCGAGTCCCATGTTGAGTACATATACACTGTGATCCCGCAGAACCCGGTCGCGATGGACACCTTCTGGTCCCCGTTCCTTTGGGAGATCAAAACATTCACTTAATTTTTTAACATATGTACTTCTCATGTCACCGGTCCGAAGACAAAGGCTCATACGTCCTCAGCTCGTGAGCAAGTACTACAAAAATATTCTTTACTAGGTTAAGTATAAGAAGATCTTTTATTCAAAATATTAATCGATTGTTTGAAAATACCAATTGAAAATCCTTTTGAAAACACACACAACTCCAAGTCCAACTTAAGCTCTTTGCTTCTTTTATTAGCGTGGTTATTTGTGACCACTTATAGGGAGCTTCAAGAATCATCCAACCCTGATGTGATCAGCATCAGTGTAGAACTATCCTTCCACTCCAATTTGGTTCGGCTTCCCTTGATCACATGCAAATCAAGTTCCACTTCCCACTTCATTTTCAAGAATCAAATAAATCACTCATTTCCAATTTTCTATCTTCTAAATCATTCTAATCATGATCATAACATCTCCAAAGGATATAACTCCGTCTATCAGTTACCTCCATTCACTTTAATCCTGTTGCCTAGGGAATCTTATTCTCACTAGGTTCTATGTCGGTATCATGCCCTTTCTTGAATCACTATATAGTATATATATACACATATATTTTATCAAAATACAACACACAATTTCACATTTATACACTGTCGGGGTTTGCTCCCCGGGAGTTTCTCTACTACCACACTTGTACTATCACTCACAACTGTTAATAAATCAACACACTTATCACAATGGTATTCGCATTTTCTGTGCGCAATTACCACAATTAAACCATGAATGAATGTGTATGTTTACGTAACACACACGCCAATCATCAAAACAATAATTTTGTGCTATGCACAATATAAGTCACATACACTATGTACACTTGTACGGTAATATACACTAAGTGGTTTTGCGCTCTACCCCCCTTAAAAGGGATTACGCCCACGTAATCAATCACTAAACATTGGCTTATAATGTTCTGCCGTCGTGAAGTGTTTTAACTTCCACGCGGCCTATTACACAATGGATTCTGATTAGAGGATCTTAACCATATTGGCGGTTTAGTTCCTAAACCAAGAATTCTCATGGAGTTTGTTTAAACTCTTAGTTGGTTTCGATTCTGGCCTGTTAGGCTTCTAGGCGTTAATAATTAGCCATTCACTCGTGTTCACCATGTACATTCAACACTTGAATCACTGGCTCACTAGTTCTGCTGCGAAACTCTAATAACTGTAGAGCTTAATTGCCCCATTTGTTATTCATACTGTATTGTACATTCCCAATTGTCACCTTCATCTTGGTAACAATGGTTTCTCAACCGACGCGTGGTATCTCTTACCGTTAGCGAATTCGGTGAGTTATAAACTTTCTATCCACTTCCATAACAATTTACTGTGTATACAACTATGTATTTCACAATGATTGACTTGTTCCCTTCCGACTTACTGTCGGTTGAGATTGAGCTACTACCTAGTGTGTAGTGCTCTCTCAGCTATTTACAACATTTGGGGTATATTCCATACCGATATTTTGTAGTTAGTGCTAATGTAGTCACTTACTGTTAATCATATCTCCACATTTGGTTTTGTACAAGTACTTTTTATTGGTGCGGCTTTGCATTTCCTATGCATCGGCCATTATAACATTATTGCTCCACAATTAACATGTTTCCAATTCCTAGCTATCCCACTCGATCATTACTGCGCAAGTGCAATACCAAAACACTCAGTCATACAGAGTGCAGAGGCGTAAACTCTTGACAGTAAATCCCTTATGCGATTCGCATGCCATGGAATTCATACATAGTACCTACCACTGGCTTATTGCCCAGTCTGTTTAACATCGCTTATCTTGCATCTCACTAAGTTTAACTCATAACTGGTCTTATCTGTTACATTATCGTTTAAACACTTATACAACGGTCGCTTGCGTACTGTGCTCTTATTCTTGTATAACACTAACTTACATGGTATTTGCTGTACATTACTTCCAAAAATATACTTACATATCACATTATGGTTCATCATCATTGGATGACTACCCAGTGCTCGTTGAGCGTTGTCCATCACACATTTAGCGTCCCACACGTACGGTGGTTGCTATTAGACTTATTACCCTTCTGGTCTTCCCAAGTGGTAGTAACCATATTGGTCCACTCTTAACGTATTTCTTGAGCTTGGTTCACATAACTACCGCTTTCACAGTATCGAGAGGTATCCCCACTCTTAATGCAGTGGTTCGTTTACCACTTTATTCACTTATACAACATAAACTTCTACAATCAATCTAATTCACATAACACATTTTATTTGTGGCCTATAAGCCTTATTTGCCTTGAGCTGCGCTCATTGTAGGCTGTCCACACACATGTACTTCTTTGTACAACATTACATGGTTTGGATGTTATATTGAGCTCCATGACAAGGTCGTTGCATTCCGTCTCCTTTCATGGAATGCCCTTAGGATTGTCAGTCCGTCTCCTGACAACTTATGTCTAAACTAGGTGTTAGTTTCAACCCTTGTGTTTCTGTCACGTCATTTCATGCAACAATTGTTGATGCGAACACCCTTCAAGGATTGCTCCTGGGTGTTGTTAAGTTATGCCTTTACATCTGGTTCACACTTTTTGATATATCGAGTTAGCCACGCCATTTGCGTTCTTAACTGGCTTATTATCTTCTTCTGTGAAGATCAACATTTCCTAGTAGTGTAGGTACTCATTCTGGGAGTTTCATCCCGTTCATTGCACACTAATGTGTCCACATTAGGCATCTGCCTTGCCATGCACATGCTGGGTCTCCGTTCCAGCTATCATGTTTATCCCTAAGGATCCTTAAGACATGTACGATGTCTTTACATTACAGTTAGTGCACTTCGCACCTCCTGACTCTTAACATATCCTTGAAATGCATTCACTAATTCCTTTAGTCTCGTTAACTTGACTTGTTCCTTTACTTCAACCATTCATGGTAATCCTTAGCTCTTGTTTGTTTTATACTGCTGACCGTAGTACGGAGTCGACTACTTCCCGTGTTCCGGACTCTACTTGTATACACATGTGGGGTACCATTCTGATACATTGCTACTTACCCAACTAACCCATAAGTAGGTCTGTCAGGCCCACAAGCTCCTATCGGAGTGCGGTCGTCCCACATTTCAGTTGGTACACTCGTAGTGTCCGTCACACGCCTAGGTGAAGTATTCTGTTGTCAACTCCCTTATATTGTCCCGTGACAATATTCATTCCATGCTTCCCGAACTTAATCGAGGGAAAGTTTATCCATTGTTGAATTCTTATCAATTGCCCTTGGTTTTACTGGTTTGGTTTAGAAGAAGGTTAGAAAGAAGTATTGGTTTGAAAGAAAATTTGGTTTTGAAAAGAAAAGAGTTTGAATAAATCTGGGTTGAAAGAAAAAATTTCATGGTTCTACAATGTCTTCTTGCCTTAACCAAATCTAGCTTCTTGCTGACTGGTGTACGTCCAATTACAAGGGTCAGGCTGTTAAGCCCTTCCATGGTTATAATGATCACACTTAACTTCGTGGTATTTTACTAAGTACTTTGTAGTGGTTATAAATTTCCGAACAGCCCTGTTATAGCAGCACTTGCTATGGCAAGTGCGCCATGCTAGCTGGCTATCGGTTTAACACATACCGGTTGGGGTATTGTCTTTACCCGCACTGTCATCAGTGGCCTTGTTGGCCCTCACTGATTTACTGTCTTGGTAATAACTCTCCTAGGTGGCTTCTCACTGTCTTCACATGATATTCATTAACTAGGGTGTTTCCTATTCTGGGAGACCCCTTTTTCTTAGTATTGTATTCTCTTTGTAGCCCGTTCCACGTATTTGGGCACTACGTTGTAGTTCCCTTGTCGGTTGGTATACCGTTGGTGTATTATTTATCCACTGTGGTCCGTAGACACTCGTCTCGGGTTTTATTAATCCACTTCTTGCGTGTTGCACGATTAGTGCGTTGCAAGCTGGTTATTTCTCGACTGCTCGGCATGTCGACCAGGTTGCCGGAAATTCTATTCTCTTATACACCAAATGCTTCATTCCTCGCTATGAAATGCGGTTAACACTGTTTAGATGGAAACCGTCTCCGGGATTCCCAGTTTTCGGGATCTACCGTATGACAGGTCTTCCGTACTTAAAGGTATTTAATAGCAGCCAGATCGGGTATTCCCGAGTAAGAGTGGACTTCCATCTCTCTGGCGTCCTTTCCCAAGTTATAAAACAGGGATTGTGGAGGGTGGGAAGGATACTGTAGGTTTCCAGTATTCATTGGTAGTTCCTATCTAGCGTATCTCTCATGCTATCACTCAACCCTTAACCCAAATTACTTAAATCCTAACTCGGTACTTCCTAAGCTCGGTAATTCAGTCATCAGAGCGATACTTCGCTCTGATACCACTTTTGTAACACCCCATCCAACAACATACACATAACAACATTCTGCAGCGGAAAGTATACTACTTCACATAACTTAACTCGTTGGTGTTACACGCCGTTAGCCACCCACGTGGCTAACAAGGCTAATACATGTACATTGTATCGGTCTGATGGACTAGATTCCCGAGCAACTACACAATACAATCCTTATTCCATTTCCAACATTTATTATATACATACATTCCCACTGTACCGAGTGTTTACAAACTAATGCCGATAACAATTTCGGTCTTACTACTCTTACAATGCTTACGCCATTTAAATGGCTACCCATGTATAAACATCTACCCGTCCTACTCTCGAACGGCTTCCAGCTCCTTGTACCTGAAATAGAAAAGGAGAGAAAGGGTGGCCCCAAGGGGCTCAGCACCTTTGCTGGTATGGTAATCCCGCAGCCCACATGCTACCGGGCCACGCACAACTAATTGTCGTCTTAGCATGCAGTTGATTATATTTAAATCATGCATACAAACCATAAACACACAACACTTTGCATACACCCAACAATAGGGCTCAACATATATCCAACACATCCGCACTTAACAAATCATCCAATGATTCCTTTAACCCTAGAGTGGCTCTCCTCTAAAACGGAGCTACTTCCTTAATGAATGACACGTACCCATTAATCGGGTTATCCTTAAACGCCTCTTGTCACAAACTGGGATTCATTTCCATGATCCACACACTCCATATCCTACAACATATCTCATTCCTCACATAACAAAACATAACAAACCTTTCTTGTTTCGGCGTACACCTGATGACATCGCATTCCTTTTAAACACCTAACGTATACATATCATAGCATAGCAAGGGAAATTGCCTAGCACAATAACAACACAAAACACCATAAGATCGGTTCACACAAGGAACCTTCCACCATAGTTAGTATATATAGTGAGCCTAGAGATTATTGCCAATCTCATGCTAAGCTCGTTACCAACCTCGTTACCGTCCAGTTATATCGAACGGTTAACTTAAACCCAAGGTGTGTCGGATATAGTAATCCCAAGCCACCGAAATAACATTCGTATGCCCCTGTGGCCCGACGTGAGTCAGTAACTAGCTTTGGATAAGCTAAGGGAAGGTAGAACCAAATTGGAATACAACCTATACATACACCAAGAGAGCCGAACCGGATATGACATCGACTCCCGTCCATCACACGCGTGGCCGGAACAACCGGACTCCTCACCCCCATTAGTACATATATACTTATAAATAAGTAGTTAGAGATCCATTATGGAGCCTACCACATCCACACACCATACGGTATCATGACCGAGTTAAGCACACAGGGAGGTTCACACACTTGCATACAACAACAATATCCAACTAACTCACACATAGCCGTGGTTAGAACGTTCCCAAGGTTTGGGCCGTTAACTCCGAATACCGATCACTCATGTGTTCCTAGATTTGGTTAGCTAAGGTTTAACACCTATTTGAGGTTAAATGGTATCGGAGGCCAAATTCGCCACATAAATGAATTACTAAACTCATTACATGTTTTAATCTTACAAGGTGGCAAACACTCAGAAAAACATATTGGCATACAAGCCGGTGTAATCCGGTAGGACACAGGTTGCAAGAAAACCATACCTGTCGCCGGAGTCCACTTTACCACGTCCACTTATGTTCCTCGAGCAATTCTCGAACAACTGATAACATTACATATACGTTTATTAACATCGGGGTTGCATGATTATTTAATGTCTAATGCTTATAATTTTTCCCCGTTAGTTTAGTTACATAACTTTGCATTTCTAACTTGATTTACTTTCACATTTTATTACAACTTTTCACCTACTTAATTGTCATTAAAACTCACCTAACATGTCCTAAACAACCTTAGAACACCATTAACCATCAATCCCCAACATTACACATCATTTCCATACCTTAAACATTTAAATCATCTTACTTAACTTAATCTCTTAAGTCCTTTTATAATTATTTTTCTAATCATCAATACTCTCTTAATGGCATACCACTAATACCACTTAACATTATTAAAATTAATTAACTTTTTTTTTTTAAGGTCCGACCGACCCACCCCCTGGGTAGGTCGGCTGCAGGAACATCCCACTTCACAGTTTCAGCCCGACCGACCCAGACTGGGGTCGGTCCCCTGGGTAGGTCGGCTGTAGAAACTCTCCTAAAAATGCCTATCTTATTCCAAACTCCTCCACAAGTTCCCTTATATGTTCTAACACCATTTGGGCACTTAAACACCCTCTTAAATCATCCATTAAACTCATTAGTTGACCCACCATCAAGCTCCTTGATCATTCACTCAAATTCTTGCAAAATTCCTAACACTTGTAAGGTTTTTCCCTAAGTTCCTAAGTGGTGGTTTATACTTATGATAACAACTAACTAAAATGTTTTCTCACCTTCATAACATCATCTCCCAAGCATCATTTCTTACCAACCTAAACCCTAGTTGATGTCTAAGTCCTTTTGTTTACCTAACATCTTAAGACATTATTTCTCCTCATTTAAAATGCTTAGGCATTTCCAACACTTCTAGTTCACCAAAACTCGTTTAAAACATTAGAACTCCTTATACATTTTCCAAATTTTGCCATGGGTTCTCTTAGCACATCATCATTCCAAAACTCATGGTTTTCACCATTAATCATTCAAGAACACCTATATCCATCAGGAGTCTTCTCACACACAAAACTTCACCAAATTTACACTACATCACTATATGTGCATAAACTTAAATTGCTTGGCACTTAGGCCCTTAAATAGCATAAACCTTAAACACTGAATTTCCACATAGTATATTGCCTTTAACCTGCAAATACACTCAACATCACATATGCCCCTTAATAGTTTCCTTGAGAGCATTTTACTAGCTCATTTACCATTGGCTCCTTAGGTATTTTATTAAGCAAATCCAGCCCATTTTCCTAGGACACATAAAACTTCATTAAGATAGCTCATTTACCTCTCTTTCTTCAAAACTTTCACTTGTTTTTCCTTGCCCTTCTTGATTAAAAATTGGCAAGGTGTTTTTGATTGCTCGTCAAACTTCTAATCAATATACAAGTAAAGATAATGAGCATTAAGCATTATACTTAAGCTCATGAACAAACCCTAGATTAACATAAGTGTTTTAAACACTAAAATAGATATTTACCTTGGATTTAAATGAGAATTTGATTAAGTAGCAGAGAGGACTCCACCAAGTCCTTTGAAGTTTGGAATGAAGCTAAACAAAAGCAAGAGAAGACACCATTACAAGGTGATTCTCGGCCATGAATAAAAATGAGAGGAAATGCTAGTTTTCTTAGACTTTTATTACCTTAGAACCAAGAAGAACAACAAGGTGCAAGAAATGGAGCTTTTCCTCAATCAATGGAGATTCTCCATGGAATCAAACTTGAGCTCTTGAAGTTTTGAAAAGAGGGAAATGAAGGGCTTGGTCTAACTAGCACAAATATGCTCTTAGAATTTGATTTGGAGCATGGAGTTGGATTTGGCAAGGAAATGAAGTTGAAGAAGAGTGGTTGCTGTAGCATGAACGGTTTGGAGTTGGGAGAACCATGAGGAAGACGGTGGGAAAGAAAGGAAATGAAGAAAAGTGAGGTGAGAGGTAAAAGTGTGAGATATTTATGTTTATAAAGTAAATAGTCTTTTTACTTTATCCTTTCTTCTTTAATTGACTTTGCTGGCCAAGTGTGATGACTCACACTTCAAAAACCGTCCCCCCTTCTATATTAAAGATATATATGGCCTTGTTTGACCATTTAACATCTTATGTTGACTTATGACTTAAACTAGCACTATTTGAGCACTATTCACAAACTAAGGCACATAATTGTGAAATTTTTGATTTCCCATTGATTTAGACTTCCTAATGTGATACTAAGTAGTACACATGTTGATTAAAGAGTAATGATGGACATCTAGCCATTCAAAACTCATTTACAAGACAATTTTTCAAAAACGTGCTTTAAGACTCCTTAAAGCACTTTTTGTGTCTTAACTTGTTTTCAAGCTTGGTTTTCTTTGGTAATTGATTTAATATGTTCATCAACATATTTATAAGGCATAGGTATGACCATTAGGTCTTATACACATTTATCCCAAGCTTAGAGCACATTTTAGCCCATATTGACCTTAAGGTATTTATTTGTGTTTTGTTTGGTTTCATTGTCTACCAAGGTTTCCTAAGGACTTAATTAGCCTTATAAAATCATAATTTTATATTATCAAATCTTGGTAGGCTCTTTGGGTCCTAACCAAGTTCTCTCCAAGCTTAGAGCATGTTTTTGCTCAAACTGTGTCTTAGTGTTTTATTGTGTTTTACCAAGGTTTAAATGGTTCATTGATGTCTCTAAGGCACTTCTTAGCCTTTAAATACCATAGTTTAATATTTAAACAACATACCAAGGTTTGGGGTATTTCAATCTACCCCCCTTATAAAACTTCGTCCTCGAAGTTCACATTTCCACACATCATTGGATTAGAATACGGGAATTACTTTCGAAATTAACTTCCATTACCAAACACTCTTTACATCCAACCTCGGACTGGATGGTCCGGGCAACATATCCACATCCATACATAACCACCTCGTACTCATTGGTCCGGGTACCTTAATAACATTACACTTACATAACAACCCTCAGACTCTCAGGTCTGGGTAACAATACAACAGTTAGACTCATAGGTCTGAACAACATAACACTTTCGAAACTACCACATTAGGACTCAAGGTCTAAAATAATATTTCTTACTCATACCACACAACATGTCTTAGCATGTATAACAAACAGAAATACCTTTCCATCCATCTCTCCATGGGCTCGAGTCCCATGTTGAGTACATATACACTGTGATCCCGCAGAACCCGGTCGCGATGGACACCTTCTGGTCCCCGTTCCTTTGGGAGATCAAAACATTCACTTAATTTTTTAACATATGTACTTCTCATGTCACCGGTCCGAAGACAAAGGCTCATACGTCCTCAGCTCGTGAGCAAGTACTACAAAAATATTCTTTACTAGGTTAAGTATAAGAAGATCTTTTATTCAAATATTAATCGATTGTTTGAAAACACCAATTGAAAATCCTTTTGAAAACACCACACAACTCCAAGTCCAATTTATGCTCCTTGTATTTTTCTTAACATGGTTGTTTGTGACCACTTACAGGGAGCTTCAAGAGTCATCCAACCCTGATGTGATCAGCATCAGTGTTGAACTATCTTTCCACCCAATTTGTGTTCGGCTTCCCTTGATCTCATGATAATCAAGTTTCACCTCCCACTTCTTTTTCAATCAACAACTAATTCAAGCGTATCCCATTTTCTATCTTTAAATCCTTCTAGTCATAATCATTACATCTCCAAGGGATAGAACTCCGTCTATCAATCATCACCCAAATCCAACTTAATTCAAGTTACCTAGGGAATTTAATTCTCACTAGGTTCTATGTCGGTCTCATACCCCTTCATAAATCACAACATTGTATATATATACATATTTTTTTTATCAAAATACAATACATGGTTTACATTTATGCACCGTCGGGGTTTTAGTTCCCCGGGAGTTTCTTTACTCCCTTCCATTTGTACTCTCACACACCACTGTTAACAAGATAAACACACTTCCCACAATGGTATTCGCATCTTCTGTGCGCAATTACCACAATTTAACCACAAATAAATGCGTATGTTTATATAACACACGCGCCAACCATCATAACAAATCATTTTGTGCTATGCACAACCCCGTTCACGTACACTTGTACGGTAAAACACACTAAGTGGTTTTGCGCTCTACCCCCCTTAAAAGGGATTACGCCCACGTAATCAATCACTAAACCTTGGCTTAAAAATGTTCTGCCGTCGTGAAGTGTTTTAACTTCCACGCGGTCTATTACACAATGGATTCTGATTAGAGGATCTTAACCATATTAGCGGTTTAGTTCCTAAACCAAGAATTCTCATTGGAGTTTGTTTAAACTCTTAGTTGGTTTCGATTCTGGCCTGTTAGGCTTCTAGGCGTTAATAATTAGCCATTCACTCATGTTCACCATGTACATTCAACACTTGAATCACTGGCTCACTAGTTTCTGCTGTGAAACTCTAATAACTGTAGAGCTTAATTGCCCCATTTGTTATTCTTACTGTATTGTACATCCCCAATTGTCACCTTCATCTTGGTAACAATGGTTTCTCAACCGACGCGTGGTATCTCTTACCGTTAGCGAATTCGGTGAGTTATAAACTTTCTATCCACTTCCATAACAATTTACTGTGTATACAGCTATGTATTTCACAATGATTGACTTGTTCCCTTCCGACTTACTGTCGGTTGAGATTGAGCTACTACCTAGTGTGTAGTGCTCTCTCAGCTATTTACAACATTTGGGGTATATTCCATACCAATATTTGGCAGTTAGTGCTACTGTAGTCACTTACTGTTAATCATGCCTCCACATTTGGTTTTGTACAAGTACTCTTTTATTGGTGCGGCCTTGCGTTTCCTATGCATCGGCCATTATAACATTATTCCTCAACAATTAACATGTTTCCAATTCCTAGCTATCCCACTCGATCATCACTGCGCGCAAGTGCAATACCAAAACTCAGTCATACAGAGTGCAGAGGCGTAAACTCTTGACAGTAAATCCCTTATGCGATTCGCCATGGAATTCACACTGAGTTCCTCATCACACAGTACCTACCACTGGCTTATTGCCCAGTCTGTTTAACATCACTTACCTTGCATCTCCACTGAGTTTAACTCATAACTGGTCTTATCCGCCATATCATTATTTAACAACACTTATACAACGGTCGCTTGCCGCGTACCGTGCTCTTACTTCTTGTATAACACTAACTTACATGGTATTTGCTGTCACATTAACTTCCACACATATACTTACATTATTCACATTATGGTTCGTCATCATTTGGATGACTACCCAGTGCTCGTTGAGCGTTGTCCATCACACATTTAGCGTCCCACACGTACGGTGGTTGCTATTAGACTTATTACCCTTCTGGTCTTCCCAAGTGGTAGTAACCATATTGGTCCACTCTTAACGTATTTCTTGAGCTTGGTTCACATAACTACCGCTTTCACAGTATCGAGAGGTATCCCCACTCTTAATGCAGTGGTTCGTTTACCACTTTATTCACTTATACAACATAAACTTCTACAATCAATCTAATTCACATAACACATTTTATTTGTGGCCTATAAGCCTTATTTGCCTTGAGCTGCGCTCATTGTAGGCTGTCCACACACATGTACTTCTTTGTACAACATTACATGGTTTGGATGTTATATTGAGCTCCATGACAAGGTCGTTGCATTCCGTCTCCTTTCATGGAATGCCCCTTAGGATTGTCAGTCCGTCTCCTGACAACTTATGTCTAAACTAGGTGTTAGTTTCAACCCTTGTGTTTCTGTCACGTCATTTCATGCAACAATTGTTGATGCGAACACCCTTCAAGGATTGCTCCTGGGTGTTGTTAAGTTATGCCTTTACATCTGGTTCACACTTTTTGATATATCGAGTTAGCCACGCCGTTTGCGTTCTTAACTGGCTTATTATCTTCTTCTGTGAAGATCAACATTTCCTAGTAGTGTAGGTACTCATTCTGGGAGTTTCATCCCGTTCATTGCACACTAATGTGTCCACATTAGGCATCTGCCTTGCCATGCACAGGCTGGGTCTCCGTTCCAGCTATCATGTTTATCCCTAAGGATCCTTAAGACATGTACGATGTCTTTACATTACAGTTAGTGCACTTCGCACCTCCTGACTCTTAAACATATCCTTGAAATGCATTCACTAATTCCTTTAGTCTCGTTAACTTGACTTGTTCCTTTACTTCAACCATTCATGGTAATCCTTAGCTCTTGTTTGTTTTATACTGCTGACCGTAGTACGGAGTCGACTACTTCCCGTGTTCCGGACTCTACTTGTATACACATGTGGGGTACCATGCTGATACATTGCTACTTACCCAACTAACCCATAAGTAGGTCTGTCAGGCCCACAAGCTCCTATCGGAGTGCGGTCGTCCCACATTTCAGTTGGTACACTCGTAGTGTCCGTCACACGCCTAGGTGAAGTATTCTGTTGTCAACTCCCTTATATTGTCCCGTGACAATATTCATTCCATGCTTCCCGAACTTAATCGAGGGAAAGTTTATCCATTGTTGAATTCTTATCAATTGCCCTTGGTTTTACTGGTTTGGTTTAGAAGAAGGTTAGAAAGAAGTATTGGTTTGAAAGAAAATTTGGTTTTGAAAAGAAAGAGTTTGAATAAATCTGGGTTGAAAGAAAAAATTTCATGGTTCTACAATGCCTTCTTGCCTTAACCAAATCTAGCTTCTTGCTGACTGGTGTACGTCCAATTACAAGGGTCAGGCTGTTAAGCCCTTCCATGGTTATAATGATCACACTTAACTTCGTGGTATTTTACTAAGTACTTTGTAGTGGTTATAAATTTCCGAACAGCCCTGTTATAGCAGCACTTGCTATGGCAAGTGCGCCATGCTAGCTGGCTATCGGTTTAACACATACCGGTTGGGGTATTGTCTTTACCCGCACTGTCATCAGTGGCCTTGTTGGCCCTCACTGATCTTACTGTCTTGGTAATAACTCTCCTAGGTGGCTTCTCACTGTCTTCACATGATATTCATTAACTAGGGTGTTTCCTATTCTGGGAGACCCCTTTTTCTTAGTATTGTATTCTCTTTGTAGCCCGTTCCACGTATTTGGGCACTACGTTGTAGTTCCCTTGTCGGTTGGTATACCGTTGGTGTATTATTTATCCACTGTGGTCCCGTAGACACTCGTCTCGGGTTTTATTAATCCACTTCTTGCGTGTTGCACGATTAGTGCGTTGCAAGCTGGTTATTCTCGACTGCTCGGCATGTCGACCCAGGTTGCCGGAAATTCTATTCTCTTATACACCAAATGCTTCATTCCTCGCTATGAAATGCGGTTAACACTGTTTAGATGGAAACCGTCCCCGGGATTCCCAGTTTTCGGGATCTACCGTATGACAGGTCTTCCGTACTTTAAAGGTATTTAATAGCAGCCAGATCGGGTATTCCCGAGTAAGAGTGGACTTCCATCTCTCTGGCGTCCTTTCCCAAGTTATAAAACAGGGATTGTGGAGGGTGGGAAGGATACTGTAGGTTTCCAGTATTCATTGGTAGTTCCTATCTAGCGTATCTCTCACTATCACTCAACCCTTAACCCAAATACTTAAATCCTAACTCGGTACTTCCTAAGCTCGGTAATTCAGTCATCAGAGCGATACTTCGCTCTGATACCACTTTTGTAACACCCCATCCAACAACATACACATAACAACATTCTGCAGCGGAAAGTATATACTTCACATAACTTAACTCGTTGGTGTTACACGCCGTTAGCCACCCACGTGGCTAACAAGGCTAATACATGTACATTGTATCGGTCTGATGGACTAGATTCCCGAGCAACTACACAATACAATCCTTATTCCATTTCCAACATTTATTATATACATACATTCCCACTGTACCGAGTGTTTACAAACTAATGCCGATAACAATTTCGGTCTTACTACTCTTACAATGCTTACGCCATTTAAATGGCTACCCATGTATAACATCTACCCCGTCCTACTCTCGAACGGCTTCCAGCTCCTTGTACCTGAAATAGAAAAGGAGAGAAAGGGTGGCCCCCAAGGGGCTCAGCACCTTTGCTGGTATGGTAATCCCGCAGCCCACATGCTACCGGGCCACGCACAACTAATTGTCGTCTTAGCATGCAGTTGATTATATTTAAATCATGCATACAAACCATAAACACACAACACTTTGCATACACCCAACAATAGGGCTCAACATATATCAACACACACACTCCGCACTTAACAAATCATCCAATGATTCCTTTAACCCTAGAGTGGCTCTCCTCTAAAACGGAGCTACTTCCTTAATGAATGACACGTACCCATTAATCGGGTTATCCTTAAACGCCTCTTGTCACAAACTGGGATTCATTTCCATGATCCACACACTCCATATCCTACAACATATCTCATTCCTCACATAACAAAACATAACAAAACCTTTCTTGTTTCGGCGTACACCTGATGACATCGCATTCCTTTTAAACACCTAACGTATACATATCATAGCATAGCAAGGGAAATTGCCTAGCACAATAACAACACAAAACACCATAAGATCGGTTCACACAAGGAACCTTCCACCATAGTATATATAGTGAGCCTAGAGATTATTGCCAATCTCATGCTAAGCTCGTTACCAACCTCGTTACCGTCCAGTTATATCGAACGGTTAACTTAAACCCAAGGTGTGTCGGATATAGTAATCCCAAGCCCACCGAAATAACATTCGTATGCCCCTGTGGCCCGACGTGAGTCAGTAACTAGCTTTGGATAAGCTAAGGGAAGGTAGAAACCAAATTGGAATACAACCTATACATACACCAAGAGAGCCGAACCGGATATGACATCGACTCCCGTCCATCACACGCGTGGCCGGAACAACCGGACTCCTCACCCCCATTAGTACATATATACTTATAAATAAGTAGTTAGAGATCCATTATGGAGCCTACCACATCCACACACCATACGGTATCATGACCGAGTTAAGCACACAAGGGAGGTTCACACACTTGCATACAACAACAATATCCAACTAACTCACACATAGCCGTGGTTAGAACGTTCCCAAGGTTTGGGCCGTTAACTCCGAATACCGATCACTCATGTGTTCCTAGATTTGGTTAGCTAAGGTTTAACACCTATTTGAGGTTAAATGGTATCGGAGGCCAAATTCGCCACATAAATGAATTACTATAAACTCATTACATGTTTTAATCTTACAAGGTGGCAAACACTCAGAAAAACATATTGGCATACAAGCCGGTGTAATCCGGTAGGACACAGGTTGCAAGAAAACCATACCTGTCGCCGGAGTCCACTTTACCACGTCCACTTATGTTCCTCGAGCAATTCTCGAACAACTGATAACATTACATATACGTTTATTAACATCGGGGTTGCATGATTATTTAATGTCTAATGCTTATAATTTTTCCCCGTTAGTTTAGTTACATAACTTTGCATTTCTAACTTGATTTACTTTCACATTTTATTACAACTTTTCACCTACTTAATTGTCATTAAAACTCACCTAACATGTCCTAAACAACCTTAGAACACCATTAACCATCAATCCCCAACATTACACATCATTTCCATACCTTAAACATTTAAATCATCTTACTTAACTTAATCTCTTAAGTCCTTTTATAATTATTTTTCTAATCATCAATACTCTCTTAATGGCATACCTAATACCACTTAACATTATTAAAATTAATTAACTTTTTTTTTTTAAGGTCCGACCGACCCACCGACCGACCCACCCCCTGGGTAGGTCGGCTGCAGAGAACATCCCACTTCACAGTTTCAGCCCGACCGACCCAGACTGGGGTCGGTCCCCTGGGTAGGTCGGCTGCAGAAACTCTCCTAAAAATGCCTATCTTATTCCAAACTCCTCCACAAGTTCCCTTATATGTTCTAACACCATTTGGGCACTTAAACACCCTCTTAAATCATCCATTAAACTCATTAGTTGACCCACCATCAAGCTCCTTGATCATTCACTCAAATTCTTGCAAAATTCCTAACACTTGTAAGGTTTTTCCCTAAGTTCCTAAGTGGTGGTTTATACTTATGATAACAACTAACTAAAATGTTTTCTCACCTTCATAACATCATCTCCCAAGCATCATTTCTTACCAACCTAAACCCTAGTTGATGTCTAAGTCCTTTTGTTTACCTAGAACATCTTAAGACATTATTTCTCCTCATTTAAAATGCTTAGGCATTTCCAACACTTCTAGTTCACCAAAACTCGTTTAAAACACTTAGAACTCCTTATACATTTTCCAAATTTTGCCATGGGTTCTCTTAGCACATCATCATTCCAAAACTCATGGTTTTCACCATTAATCATTCAAGAACACCTATATCCATCAGGAGTCTTCTCACACACAAAACTTCACCAAATTTACACTACATCACTATATAGTGCATAAACTTAAATTGCTTGGCACTTAGGCCCTTAAATAGCATAAACCTTAAACACTGAATTTCCACATAGTATATTGCCTTTAACCTGCAAATACACTCAACATCACATATGCCCCTTAATAGTTTCCTTGAGAGCATTTTACTAGCTCATTTACCATTGGCTCCTTAGGTATTTTATTAAGCAAATCCAGCCCATTTTCCTAGGACACATAAAACTTCATTAAGATAGCTCATTTACCTCTCTTTCTTCAAAACTTCCTCACTTGTTTTTCCTTGCCCTTCTTGATTAAAAATTGGCAAGGTGTTTTTGATTGCTCGTCAAACTTCTAATCAATATACAAGTAAAGATAATGAGCATTAAGCATTATACTTAAGCTCATGAACAAACCCTAGATTAACATAAGTGTTTTAAACGCTAAAATAGATATTTACCTTGGATTTAAATGAGAATTTGATTAAGTAGCAAGAGAGGACTCCACCAAGTCCTTTGAAGTTTGGAATGAAGCTAAACAAAAGCAAGAGAAGACACCATTACAAGGTGATTCTCGGCCATGAATAAAAATGAGAGGAAATGCTAGTTTTCTTAGACTTTTATTACCTTAGAACCAAGAAGAACAACAAGGTGCAAGAAATGGAGCTTTTCCTCAATCAATGGAGATTCTCCATGGAATCAAACTTGAGCTCTTGAAGTTTTGAAAAGAGGGAAATGAAGGGCTTGGTCTAACTAGCACAAATATGCTCTTAGAATTTGATTTGGAGCATGGAGTTGGATTTGGCAAGGAAATGAAGTTGAAGAAGAGTGGTTGCTGTAGCATGAACGGTTTGGAGTTGGGAGAACCATGAGGAAGACGGTGGGAAAGAAAGGAAATGAAGAAAGTGAGGTGAGAGGTAAAAGTGTGAGATATTTATGTTTATAAAGTAAATAGTCTTTTTACTTTATCCTTTCTTCTTTAATTGACTTTGCTGGCCAAGTGTGATGACTCACACTTCAAAAACCGTCCCCCCTTCTATATTAAAGATATATATGGCCTTGTTTGACCATTTAACATCTTATGTTGACTTATGACTTAAACTAGCACTATTTGAGCACTATTCACAAACTAAGGCACATAATTGTGAAATTTTTGATTTCCCATTGATTTAGACTTCCTAATGTGATACTAAGTAGTACACATGTTGATTAAAGAGTAATGATGGACATCTAGCCATTCAAAACTCATTTACAAGACAATTTTTCAAAAACGTGCTTTAAGACTCCTTAAAGCACTTTTTGTGTCTTAACTTGTTTTCAAGCTTGGTTTTCTTTGGTAATTGATTTAATATGTTCATCAACATATTTATAAGGCATAGGTATGACCATTAGGTCTTATACACATTTATCCCAAGCTTAGAGCACATTTTAGCCCATATTGACCTTAAGTATTTATTTGTGTTTTGTTTGGTTTCATTGTCTACCAAGGTTTCCTAAGGACTTAATTAGCCTTATAAAATCATAATTTTATATTATCAAATCTTGGTAGGCTCTTTGGGTCCTAACCAAGTTCTCTCCAAGCTTAGAGCATGTTTTTGCTCAAACTGTGTCTTAGTGTTTTATTGTGTTTTACCAAGGTTTAAATGGTTCATTGATGACTCTAAGGCACTTCTTAGCCTTTAAATACCATAGTTTAACATTTAAACAACATACCAAGGTTTGGGGTATTTCATTATTGAAAGTTAGGGTGCAAACCGGAATTAAATTAAGTAAGTGGGCTGCATGAAATTTGGAAGAAGATCCGGGTTGAAATCGTGATTTAAATAACTATTATGTATAATATAAGGTTAAGTGTACAATTGTGAGTTCATATAACAAAGAGGGATGAATTACGAATAAAAGAACATTATGGGATGGTAAGTGATTTCCGAAAAATACATATGCATATATAAATGGGCTGGAGCGTAAATATATAAGTGTGGTGTATATAAATATACTAAGGTTGGAAAACCTTAGGTTATAATTAAATAGAAGAAGAAATGTGACAAAATAATATTTGATTGGTCTTGTAAATAAATAAAAAGAGATGGAAGAGAAACGTAATTTTTGAAAGATATACAAGTAAGGTACTGAACGGGCGTTACGTATATATTGTATATATATTGCAAGGTTGGAAAACATATGCTACAATTAAATAAGAGAGGAAGTGTGACAAGGATTGTAATTGGGTTGGCTTTTGTAAATAATTGGGAAGGAATGAGAACAAGAATGTGATTTCTGAAACTATATGGGCTGGTGGAGAATTTCGGAAATATAAGCTGAAAATAAGAATAACGTTTACAACGATATAAGTGACAATATGTCAGGATATAAAAAGATATGTTATAAGAAAATTATTAGAGCGTAAACATACCTCATAAACATTTACATCAAATGACGAATATATTCATCACGGGAAATGTTACAATTCATAGAACATGATTTCTAAGGAAAAGGGAACATATAATATGACCGACAAGTCAAGTACGATGTTATGCGGTTGGAAATAAAACCGAAACGCGATTAAAATAAATATAGCAGCAACTGTATACTAAACTCATGCATACGTAATTAACAACTATGCACCCACGTGAGAACGGGAGCGAAAATGATAAACATAATCAGAGAATTAAACTCCATGCAAACACGTATACGAAAAATGTATACATACATGTGAACAACCCTGTAATATGTAAGTTATTAAAGGATTTACTTCTCAATGGAAAAAACATTGTCGGATTACCAAATAATGCGTGTTCGCAAACTGTAACGTACAATACTATCTAAATCCCAAGAGTAATGGAAAATCAAGTCTAACGAATATCTGACTAAAAATTTATTACGGGATAGAGAAAAGGACTTATCTTGATACAGTGAGGTAGGCTCGGGATGTAAATACTAATGATGTACTACATTTCCAGTAGACCGGGTTGCGAGTGTCGAATTACAAAGGATTAGAGGGTGAGCGTGGTCCCGCACGCTAGCATTACATCGGTGTACGGTACGTTCTATATGGTCTAAGTGCTCCTGAGGGCTTCCTCGGGTTCTGGTATGTGTGTATGCATGACAAGAGTGATATGTTTGCTATGTGTTGTGGTTGTGGATTTAAATGTTCATTGTTTCGCGATCTTTATTGTACGCGACGGATTACAATTTGGAAATTGTATACGAAACTCGGATTGGATTGTGGATGGTAATATGGAAATGATAAAAGGAAAATAACTGTGATCTTATTATATAAATCTGAGGATGAACGCAGCCTAGGCGACGTCTAGGCGAAGGTTAACGACCTTAAAGGTCTTTACATTGAGAATACACTATACATAACCTAAGCATAGATCTTAGGTAAAGGTCACGGACCGAATTATATGGTGGAATTAAGTAAACTATTAAGATAAGGAAAAAGCCAGGGTAGTCACGGACTACATGGTTGCTCATGGGTGATCACCAAAGAGAGGGAACGGCCGGATAGGGTTCTCTCGCTATGGAAACTCCAACGAGCCGGATACGATCGTTGGTCAGAGGGCACTGTTGTTGGTGCAATGGCTCCGGCCGTCAGGCCTCTGCGGACTCCTGACAAACCGCACTGTTAAAGTGCATCAGAGCGACTGCTCCTGAAAAGGAAGTTTATACGGGTTGTCCTAACATGACGCCCACCTTAATTAAACAAATTAAGTAAAAGTTACGAAATGATATAAGGAAATATTCTTAGCCCTGAAAAACGAAACAAGAATGCCTCAAGGCCGTATAACAAGATTGTTCAAGAGAGTGTAACTCTCGCACCGTTAATTGATGTTGTTTATATACTTGCTTATTGCTTGTTGTGGATCGTTATGGTGATTGTATGAATTTATTGTATGACTTATATGTGTGATGATTATTGTTATACTGTTACTGTAAATGAAAATGGTACAACATGAAATTGGAACAACATGTTAACAATTGGGCTAAATAACTTGAGTAGTCTTAGGGTTCATGAAGGTTTTATAGTTCGTGCTCAGCGTTGGCTGAGCCTATACGGCCCCCACTTTCAGGATTGGAGCGGATTAAGTTCAAATGCGAGCGCGGGAGTTTGGGATAGTCGACGGTCTGCCTACATGCGACACTGTTACCTAAGTTTACTGTTTTTCGAACATTATGGAATTTAGATAGGTAGATGGCTCACTGTTCTTTCGTAATTTATTTGGTTTGTAATTTTAGTTGTATTAAATCTCTGTCATCATAGTGGTATTGTAGATTGGATAGATGGTAAACGCTTCGTTACTCGCATGGGTGGGTAACGGCGGGTAACACCTGGTTTCTTATGTGTACGTCTTTTAATTACCGTTACGAATCGACTGATCATTATGTTAGGAGCGTTAGTTAAACCGGATTTTAGAGTAGGGGTGTTACATCCGTTCTAGGAAATTACCCAACGAGCCCTAATTGGATCGTGGGTCAGGTGGTACCTACTGTTGGTACATGGCTACGGCCTTTATATGGACACCTTACGAGGTAAAGAGAATGACCATGGGCCTCCGGACCTCTGGCAAAATGAGCACCTTTGTGTGTACGGGAGGACTACTGTACATTGGTAAGGTTATCGGGTTGTCCCAACATGACGCTCAACTGGTAATTAATTAAACGTGATTTGGATGGATGGGGCCTTGAAGGCCAAATTAAATTAATTAAGGAAGACGTTCTCTATGGCGATTATACGGTACTATAATTCGATACATTCGCTTATACAACTGTTGTTTATGATATGTAATGAATGTTTGGATTGGATGGATGATTATGTATTTATGCATGTTTGTTACAGTATGATTATATCTGTAAAATGGTAAAGCATGAAACCAATCTAATAATAAGATGGTTAAAATGACTAAGTGACCAATAGGGTCCAGGCCCGGCATACTCAGCGTTTATCGCTGAGACTACACTCATTGTGCAGGTTGCTGATCATCGTTGAAGCCGAAGTGCGGGATCAGGGTAGTTAGGGTTTATTTTAATTACCGCACATGGAATTTATCTGTATAACAATATCGGTCTATGGTTTGTATTATTGTACGGTTGTATATATTCGGAATTGGGTAGATGCTCACTTGTCGACGGTTATGATTATGGACTTAGTATGATGTATAGGATTTATCTCGTTATCACAGCGGTTTAGTAGTGTTGTTTATGTTGGTTGTTGGATAAAGTTCTGCTTCGTTACTCGCATGGGCGAGTAATGGCAGGTGACACCCGAGTGAGTATTGATGTTGTTATTTATTCTTCTGCTGTAAGACGTTTTATTTATTTGAAATACCCCAAACCTTTACATGTTTTAAACATTTAAACTATGGTATGTAAAGGCTAAAAAGTGCCTTAGAAACATCAGTGAACAATTCAAACCATAGTAAAATGCAATAAAGCACTAAGATACGGTTTGAGCAAAAACATGCTTTAAGCTTGGAGTGAACTTGGTTAGGACCCAAATAGCCTACCAAGACCTAATAATATTCAATTATGATTTAATAAGGCTAATTAAGTCCTTAGGAAACCTTGGTAGACAATTAAACCAAATAAAACACAAGAAAATACCTTAAAGTCAATAAGAGCAAAAATGTGCTCTAAGCTTGGGATAAATTTGTATAAGACCTAATGGTCCTACCTATACTTTATAAGTATGTTAATGGACATATTAAGCCAATTACCAAAGAAAACGAAGCTTGAAAACAAGTTAAAACACTAAATGTGCTTTAAGGAGTCTTAAAGCACATTTTTGAAAAATTGTCTTGTAAATGAGTTTTGACTGGCTAGATGTCCATCATTACTCTTTAATTAACATGTGTACTATATAGTATCACATTTGGAAGTCTATATCAATGGGAATTCAAAATTTTCACTTCTATGTGCCTTGTTTTTATGAATAGTAACTTTTATAAGCTAGTTTGTAACATATGTTATTGTAAGTAAGTTAATTGGTCAACAAAGACCAAAATACCCTTCTTAATTATATGGGGGCCGGTTTTTCAAGGTGTGAGTCACCAACATGTAAAAGATCAAATAAGGAAAGTAAAGCTTATAAAGTAAAGTACTATTTTGCTTTATACATAAATATCTTAACAAGTGAACTCTCTCTCACCTCATTCTCTTCATTCCTTTCATTTCACACGGTTTCTTCATCTTCTACCAAGCTCCATTTACGATTTGCTATAGCAACTCTCTTCTCCATCTTCATTTCTTTGCCAAATCCAACTCCATGATCCAAATCAAATTCTAAGACCATATTTGTCTTAGTTAGACCAAGCTCTACACTTCTATCTTTTCAAATCTTCAAGAACTCAATTTTTGGTTCCATGGAGATTCACCATTAAGGAGCTTGAGCTCACCTTTTCACATATTATTGTTCTCTCTTGCTTCAAGGTAAGGAAACTCAAAGAAAATCCATGTTTATATGATGTCCGAAAATTCACCTCACAATGGTGTTTTCACCTTGCTTGTTTTGCTTCATTTGAATCTTCCAAGGGCTAGGAGGAGTCCTCTCTTGATACTTATTCAAGTTCTCTTCCAATTCCAAGGTAAAACAATTACCTTAATGTGTTAAAAAAATATGTGTAACTAGGGTTTACAATGAGAGGAAGCATAATGCTTGAATACTCATTCTATTATTTGTACATTGTTTAGAAGTTGACAAACAACCAAACATCCTACCGGTTTTACAAGGAAACAAGAAAGAAGTTTGTGAGGAAAAAGAGGTAAACAAACTATCTCAATGTAGTTTAAATGCCTTAGGAAAATGAGCTTGATTTGCTTAATAAAATACCTAAGGAGCCAATGGTGAATGACCTAGTGAAATGCTCTCAAGGAAACTATTAAAGGGCATATGTGTTGTTGTATGTAATTGCAGGTTAAAGGCAATATATATGTGGGAGATTCAGTGTTTAAGTTTAATGTATTTAAGGGCCTAAGAGCCATGTTATTTAAGGGCCTAAGTGCCAAGCAATTTAAGCTTATGCACTATATTGTGATGTAGTGCTAAATGTGTGAAGTTTGTGTATAAAAATGTGTTTGATGGATTTTAGGTGTTCTTGAATGAAATAAGGTAAAAACCTAAGTGTTTGGATGTGAGTATATACAAGAGAAGCTATGGCCAAATTTGGAAAATGTGTGAGAAGTTCTAAGTGCTTTAAGTAAGTTTTGGTGAACTAGGAAGTGTTAAAGGTGAACAAATGTTTTACTTGGGAAGAAAACATGTATTAAGGTGATTTAGAGTGATGCAAGGATTTAGGTATTATCTTGGAAGTTCTAGGAATTCAATGTGTGTTTTTGAGAATGTATTTAAGTCTTGGAGAAGTTTGTTTAAGGTTTAGGAATGTTGGT
This sequence comes from Limonium bicolor, assembly GCA_023374045.1. Classification (NCBI taxonomy): domain Eukaryota; kingdom Viridiplantae; phylum Streptophyta; class Magnoliopsida; order Caryophyllales; family Plumbaginaceae; genus Limonium; species Limonium bicolor. The sequence goes on from CM041779.1 coordinate 155,205,602, forward strand.
GTACAAGAAAGAAGTGATGTTTAGGTAAGATGTGAAAAAAAAGGAGATTTAGTTAGTAAGAAAAGAAGTTTGAGAGGTGATGTTAAGGTGTAGAGGAAACACCTTGGTATAGTGGTCATTATTGGTGAAATACCACTTAGAAATCTTAAGGAGAAAACATTCCAAGTGCTAAGAATTTTGTAAGAAATTTGTGAATGATAAGATGGTCTTGGTGTGTGATTTAAAGAGTTTAGTACATGGCTAAAGATGTGTTTGAAGTGCCCAAACGAGGTTAGGACATATTAGGATATATGAGGTGAAGTTTGGAGTTAAATGGGCAATGGAAAATAAAGGTCTGGGGCAGACCGACCTTGCGACCGAACTTGCCAAGGTCGGTCGAGCCCAGTTTACCCTGCGAGAATTGGTTTCTGGAATGGACCGACCTTGGGGACCGGACTTGCAAGGTCGGTCGGGCTTGTATTTTGTGTACGGATTAAGTTTCTGGAATCGACCGAACATGGGACCGGACTTGGCAAGTTCGGTCGGGCCTGAATTTTCAAAGGGAAGAAACTCTCGGGAATGGACCGAACATGCGACCGAACTTACAAGGTCGGTCGGAGTAGAAATTTTGACGGTAATGTGTTCTGGAATGGACCGACCTTGTGCAAGGTCGGTCGGTAAGGTCGGTCGGACCAAAAACATTGTTTAAGGTTATAAAATGATATGTAATGATGGGGATTGATTAGTAATGACGTTATAAGGTTGTTCAAGACATGTTAGGTGAGTTATAATGACAATTTAGTGAGGGAAAAGATGTATTAAAATGTACAAGTAAAACAAGTTAAAATGTGAAGTTATTTAACGAAGTTAACGGGGTTAAGTTATGAGCATTAGACATTAAACAATCATACTACCCCGATGTTAATAAAAGTACATGTAATGTTATCAGTTGTTCGAGAATTGCTCGAGGAACATAAGTGGACGTGAAAGAGTGGACTCCGGTGACAGGTATGGTTTTCTTGCAACCTGTGTCCTACCGAATTACACCGGCTTGTATGCCAATGCGTTTTTCTGTATGTTTGCCATGTTGTAAGATTAAACATGTAATGAGTTTACAGTAATTCATTTATGTGGCGTGTTCAACTCCAATACCATTTAACCTCGGAAGTGTTGACCTTAGTTAACTGAGTTTAGGATCACATGAGAGTTCGGTATTCGGAGTAAACGACCCGAACCATGGGACGTTCTAACCACGGCTATGCGTGTGTTAATTGTGTGATATGTGTATGTGAATGTAGGGATCTCTCTTGTATGTTTAACCCAGTTGTATACTTATGTGTTGTCATGTGATAGACTCCATAGTGGGGTTCTAACTAATATCTAAAGTAAGTATGTACTAACAGTGGTGAGGAATCCGGTTTGGCCGGTCCGCGTTGTTTGGGAGTGGGTATCCTTCTTAGCCTTACCCTCCTCTCTGTTATGGTTGTTTCCCTCACGGGTTATGATCTCCCATTAGCTTATTCCAAAGCTTAGCTATTCTGACTTATGATCGGTTTAGGGGGAACATGTGTTTGTGTGGTGTGTTCGGGCCTCCAAACCCAAACCATCTTAACTTAAGTTACTCGTCCGACTAATAGGACGGTAATGAGTGTTGTTGTCGTTGTATAACGAGCTTACCATGAGGGTGACACCATTCTCTAGGCTCACCAGTGAATTAACTATGTTTGGGTCGGTTCCTAAGAGGACAGTTCCCGTTATGTTATGTGATGTTGTTGTAATGCAATTTCTATTACGATGTTATCATGTGCACGTCGAAGCGTGGAAAGTGTTGTTAGGTTTTGTTATGTGAGGAATGTTATATGTTGTAAGATATGGAGTGTGGGATCATGGAAATGAATCCCAGTTTGTGATAAGAGGCGTTTAAGGATAACCCGATTTAAGGGTATGTGTCGTCTATTAAGGAAGTAGCTCCATTAGAGGAGGAACACTCTAGGGATAACGAATACCATGAGTGACTTATCAAGTAAGGATGTATTATCCGTTTGTTGAGCCCAATGAGGCGAAATGTTATGTGTTGTGTGTTTACAGTTGCATGCATGATTTAAATATAATCAACCGCATGCTAAGACGACAATTAGTTGTGCGTGGCCCGGTAGCATGTGGGCTGCGGGATTACCATACCAGCAAAGGTGCTGAGCCCCTTGGGGGCCACCCTTTCTCTTCTTTTCCTATTTCAGGTACAAGAGCTGGAAGCCGTTCGAGAGTAGGACGGGGTAGTTGCTGTACATGGGAAATCATTTAAGTTGTATATATACAGTAGGTGTAGTAAGACCGAAACTGTTATCGGCATCAATTTGTAAATACTCGGTACAGTTGGAAGGCTTATGTATCTTGGTTGTTGTTAATAAAAAGGTATAGTAATGTACAGTTGCTCGGGAATCTAGTCCATCAGATCGGTACAATGTAAATGTAATAGCCTTGTTAGCCACGTGGGTGGTTAACGGCGTGTAACACCAACGAGTTAAGTTATGTGAGGTAGTGTACTTTCCGCTGCAGAATGTTGTTAGGTGTATGTTGTTGGATGGGGGTTACATTATTATTACGTGAGGGATTATTACGTGTTTATGGAGATGGGTGTTACAAGAGTGGTATCAGAGCAGAGTACCGCTCTGATGACGAGATACCAGGTTAAGACAGTGAGCTTAGGACTTGGGAAATTACGGGAAATGTTTGTGAGGTACTAGACGACTCGTCTTAAAAGATATTGTGTTTAGTAATGCAAATTGCGTGATATATTAGTCTTAAAGGCAATTCAATATCCACTGGTTGTGTACGGTAAATTACCGAGTGATCATGCGACATTCTGTACTACAGATGTCTGGAGGAACTAGAGGCCGTGGTGCCGGTACAGGAGGAGGCGGTGACCCCGTGATTCCAGGAGTTGCAGAGACAATTGCTGCTGTTCCCGCACAGCTTGGTACTCAAATTGGAGGAACACCAGCCTACCCACCACAGTCCAAGGAGACGAACTGGCTGAAGTCAGTTACCGAGACCCGACCACCTACTTATTCAGGGGAGCCAGACCCCGTGGCCTTAGAGCGTTTATAGTAGAACATGAGAAGACCTACGAAGCTTTGCAAGTACCTACTGACAAGAGAGTCGTCATTGCTGCTTTCCATCTGAAGGATGAAGCCAGCACTTAGTGGAGGTTGGTCAAGGACCATCACCTGGCTACGCCCGACTTTTCGTGGGCTGCCTTTGTGGAGTTGCTGAGGGGGAAGTACTACCCGGCACATCTCAAGCAGAAGAAGCGCCGAGAGTTCGAGATACTCTCCCAAGGAGGTCTGACAGTGGATGAGTACTATGCTTGATTCATCGGTCTGCTGGACTTCATCCCCTGAGTTGATTACTCAGAGACCGTGAAGGTCGAGAAGTTCCGGGGGATTGTTGTTTCGCATCCAGATGGCGATGGGTGCTACCCTCTATTCTACTATCCAGGTATAAGCATGAATGCCATAAATTCTTTACTTACCACCTTACCGATTAACTTTGTGAGAACTTACCAATGAGATTCCAGGAGTGTTACAATGCTACCTCGAGGACGGAGCTAATGCTCCAGACTCGGGAAGAGACTCTTAGGACAAAGAAGAGAAAGAACCCTAAGGGAGAGTCTGAGGGTGGAGGAGTATCTCCAGGCGATAGCCAGAAGAAGGGAAAGTAAGGACTTATCCCATTCTAAATTGTTTACCGTATTAAACACCTTTATGAATGCTGACCCGAAACCTTAAACAAGAAATTCTTCCAGAAGAAAGGGCAGCAGGGTCACCAGGGAGCGGAGGGGAAAGAGCCCGTCCCTCGGTTGACCGGCCCAGCTATAGATACTCAGCCTTTGAGATCTGCGCCTCCTAATTGTGACAACACCTTCCTCTTAAATTAAATTGTAACCTTAGCCTTGGTACCTACAGCTATTAACTTAAACTAAATACTACCATCAGGCACCGGACAGCCCCAACGCCATTTCTATTGCAAGCGTTGCGGGAAGGATCATCCTGGGGTCGACTACAGTGGCCCAAGGTAGAGTGTCGGTACTGCAAGAAAGAGGGCCATCGGAAGTTCGAGTGTTGGATGAACCTTGAGGGCCGTAACTATAGGCCACCAAAGAATACTCAGTAGACCTCAGTTGGAGGATCTGGAGTACCACGAGGTGGTCAGCAAGGCCAGACATCTACTGATGCTAGATCCCAGAGAGGGAAGGGAGTCGATAGGGCATAAGTACCTTGGACTCCGAGATACCGCTAGTGGAACATTTTGACTTATTTTGTTATATACTTAGCCGATAATGTAAATAGAGATATATTGTAGGTATGTGGGAGTGAGTTAGTGACCACTCGCCTTTTTGTATGACTTTTGAGACTAGTTAAGTGTACTCGATACCAGTAACCTTAAACCTTGACGGATCATATGTATATATGAATGAAATTGTAATGTTTACACTATCATGTGTCCCATACTCAATGACGAAAGAGTCAACGAGACCGGTAATTGTTGAACAAATATCTCAACCAGCATGGCGCACTTGCTATTGCAAGCGCTATGACAATCAAACCACTGAAATTTCCATCTGCCTTGCGCACTTGCCACAGCAAGTGCTGCAACTACCACTAAATTTTAATCTCCTATTAAATACCAAAATTTTCATATCAACTTTTCATACAAACCTTAAGATTAGAGATCTGTGGAACCTCGAAAAGACCGTTAGTCCAACCACTGCAACTGAAGAAATTATATAGCCACTGTAATTGTAAACCACATCAGTTTAATTGTTTGAGAATTTTCAGACATGGCTTATTAGCCAAATACCATAAGTGTTTACCCGCATTTAATGCTAATCACTAATAGTGATGAATGTTTAGTCCTTATGGACAAGCATAACCTTGTGTGAAATAGAATAATACCCTTTGTAGATGCACCACCGTCAGTGAGGATGGTTGGGAAGTGAAGAGCCAAGTTGCTCAAGTTATTATGAAATCTGCAATATATCCAATTAAACGGATGAGGGAACGAATACGAACTATGGATGAGATGTGATCATGATTAAACAGGGAGAAAAGGAATATGTGTTGTACTCAATGAGATCGAGATAGGAGAACCAATTTTGCTAAATATAGCACGAATTTTTAATGTTTAACGGATTGACAACCAAGTACTACCTTCAGAAAGGAGTGCAAGAAGAAATATATTACTGAGGACATGAGTCCAGGGAGCAAAAATATTGTCTCCGACCACTTTACCACCCATGCCACTAGGGCAATAGTACTTACAATAAGATAACCGATAACGCGAACTAATAAACAACTAAAAGGACATCCATCAAAAGGGAGATTGACAACAGAATACTTCACAATAACCGTGTGATAGACATTACCGGTTTACTAAATGAGACGTGGGAGACCGCACTCCGATAGGAGCATGTGGGCCTGACAAACTTATTTATAAGTTAGTCAGGTAAGTAGTAATGTATCAGTACGGTACCCCCATGTATGTAGACAAGTAGTGTTCGGAACACGAAAAGTAGTTAACTCCGTGTCAAGGACAGTAATGCAGATTACCTCGAAGATGGACGAGAAGAGCCGCAGTTAAACCAACAGGCTAGAGAAACCAAGAACCTTCAAAAGAGAGTAGTAGACAGTATACAATGAAGACGAGGAAACCTCTCGAAGACGTGAACACTAAGGATAGAAACATGAAAACCCATTACACGGGAATATTATGTAGAACCCTCATAAGGATCGAGCAAATTCTTGCAATCCAGAGGAACCCACCAGATGATGTGAACATAAACGTTATGAGAATTAACAACCGACAAATCAACTGGGATGTGGTACGCGCAGAAGCGACCAACAGGAACAGCCATCAATAATAAATATGTGGGTGAACTTAGAAGAGTAAAACTCGCAGGGAATAATGTGGAATGGAAGATGAAGCTACAGAACTCTAATACGAGCACAACATATGGATTCCTCTGGCAGAAAGCAAGAAGAACCATACGAACGTTGATGCCAACCCGACACACGGGAAGATATAATGGATATCAACACTAAGTAAGTATCAAAGAACTACAACAGTGTGTTACTCCGAAACAAGACCACACGCATGTCATATTACAAGGCAACTGAGCCTATGTTCATGGGTCTGCACCTCAATACGGAGCGAGTGGGCCCATTAGAATGAATTCGAGAGAGAGCACAAATAGTTCAGTGCCTCACCCTTTATGTATTGTGGAGCCCGGAAGGGCTAGAGTCATACCCGTCTCTCTGATATGAGGATAATCCACTCCAAAGGTGGAAGATGCCACACGGGAGTTGGAGAACTCTATGAGAGCCAAGTATCCAGCGCTCCTTGTTGAGCGGCTGTGGTATACTTGTGGGGTACGGGGGCGTAACCCTTTTTAAGGGGGGTAGAGCCTCTTGGCTGTGCACATGTGTGCACTAAGTTTTGTTGTTTTGTATGCGGGGCATACAATAGTTTGTGGTATACGGGGCATACGATGTTTGTTTGTTTGTTTGTTTCGTATACGGGGCATACAGTGAATTGGTGGTATGCGGGGCATACGATGTTTTGTTGGTGATGCTTGGTATGCGGGGCGTACGTTGTTGATTTGTTTGTGTGTAATGTGCACTTGTATGTATGTATCTTATGAGATACCTGTTTGAATGATGTGTATACACCCATGTGTGTAGTACCATTCTTATGATACTTGTGATATAAATATTTAAATTACCTTGTAGATTGATTACATATGGTATCGCCTAGATACGAAATGGATCATTAGTTATGGAATGTGGAATGGTGGTGTGGTGAGGACACCTCGGGAGGTTGTCAGGGTTTGTAGAACTGATAGGAAATAGGTGCTGATGGATCACCTATATCCATATATGATTGAACTAACGCCACAAAGTGATGGCTATGTGCTGTATAAGCACAATACGATGTGTGTAAATGATATATCACATAGATATACATTTTGGGAATCATGGGTAGTTATATTTATATACATACCTATTTGAGAAAGCGACTTCGAGACGAAGTCTTTTTAAGAGGGTAGATTGGAATACCCCAAACTAATAAAAATTGATTAAACATCTAATCAAATTAATTAAGGCCTAAACATGCCTTAAAAGTCAATTGAGAACAACAATGGCCAACACAAAGCAAGAATTGCACCCTTTGACCGTTTAGGGTAAATACATACACAAATGAACTTCTTAGGACCTAAAATGTTGTCCTAAGCATATTAACTCATAAATGAACACAATAAAACCGTTCTCAAAGAAAACCAAGCTCAGAAACACCTTGGGACACAAAATGTGCACTAAAACACCTTAAAGCACGTTTTTGTGTATGAGCTCTAAGATATTGACTTTTTGTCACTTTAAGACCTAGATTACATTCTTTATAACATTAATGTGACATGATAGACTATATTATAAAGTCTAAATCATAGTTTAAAAATAAAATCAAAATGGGAGATTTTGGGTGAATAGTACCCAAAATAACATTTAATTACCTAACTTAAACCATGGTCAATGGTTATCCTTTGGTTTGACCACCCATTGCTGCCCACCTATACAGCCATACTCATCCATTAAGAAACCTCCAAACAAATATCTAGCCAATCTAATGACTCACCATTTACTATTTCATAAAGTAACTTACTTTACCTTATAATCAAAATTTGACTTTCTCTTTCCTTCTACCCCATTCCAAACGAGTTCATCCAGCAACCAACCCTCCCTTCCTTCATTTTAGAGCTAGGAAGCAGCCAACTTCAAAGAGGAACTCCCATGGCATAAGCTAAACATTCAAAACATGTTATATGTCATTCTATTCATCTTTTCTTCCTCTTTCCATTACGATAACTTCCAACCACTTCCATCCACTCATATAGCACGAGTTTGTGTTCAAAGGGAAGGTTAAATCTCGGCTTAAACTCAAAATAAAGGGGGAGTAAGGCAAGAACACTTATTAAGGTAAAAATGTGCTTTAAGCACTTAATTCCTTCTCTACTTCAAATCTGGTTGATTTCTTTTGTTCCCTTGGCTTATAATCCTTCATTTATCATGATTGATCAGTAGCAATTGCAACCACTTCATTTGGTGGCTGATTCCAAGCTTAAACTCCATTTTAAGCCATTTAATCAAGGTAAACCCTAGCTTTCTTCTACCTAGATCATTGGCTGTTTATAGCTGAGTTTAAAGAGTGTTTTGATGCCTCCTTTCTGTTGGAAAAATAGGCCGAGATCAGCTTGGGATAACCTTGAGATTTCAAGGTAAAAGTCCATGTTTTTCATGACTTAAATTACTCTTATGGTTAGTTCAGGTTTGGGACCTAACCATATCATTATATTGCTTTTAGAACACGTCTAAGAAGTTGTGGGAATTTTCCTCTAAAGTTTCGTGGCCAAACAAGGCCTAACCTTGGCCAAAACAGGTATAAATCACTTAAAACTCAACTTTGATATATTAATATATGTTTAAGCTGGTGTATATATATTGCCATGAGTGAATATGGGTTAAAAGGTCATATTTTGACCTTAGGTGGTTAAGGAATGAGTCAGTAAAATTATCTAAGTAATTAAGTAACATAAAGGTCAAATTAAGACTTTATGTGGAAGATTGGCAATTAATGGAAAATACATGGTGAGGCCGAGAGTTTAATGCATTTTTGAGCATTTATGTGTAATTTATTTTATAAGCTAATGTTTATAATAAAGCCATGTACTTTAGGCCATTTTATTTAAGTATATTAAGTTTAAATTAGATTTTAGGTAACAAATATATATTACCGCAAGGTATAAGGGGTGAAACCATAATTAAATTAAATTTGGGGGCTATATAATAATAAAGCCAAACATTAGGTGTTAAAAGTATTTAAAATAAAAATTATAAGGTTTTATAAAGTTTTGGGGTTAATTGGTAATTTCTGGAAAATTATGGGTATAAACTGTAAATAAGGGAAAGTAATGGTCAAGGCAATATTAAGGAGGTCAACCTTGACCATATGGTAGGTTTTGACCAAATTAGATAAGTTAAATAATTTATTAATGGTTATATAATAAGTTAAGTATTTAATTGTAACATTTTTATAACATATGGGGTATGTATGGTGATTACCGAAAGTTAAGGGTGTAAAATGGTATTTTAAACACCCATGGGCTATTAGGAATTTTTAGGAATTTATTGGGTTGATTTTGGAATTAAAATAAACTATATATGTATAATATATAGTTATTATGTCATTGTTACATTTTGGATAAGTAAGTGGGGTGGAAACGTAATAATCGAGAGTTTAGGGGTTAGGAATAATATTTATAACCCTTTGGTTAAGTTTGGTGATTTTCGGAATTATATAAGTGTATTCAATAAAATAAGTGTATAATATATAGTTTTAATGTTATTATAAAACTATATGTTATAAAGTGGGTCACATTGTAATTATAGAATGTTGGTGGGTTGAAAAATAATTTAGAACAGATATGGGGTCTGTTCGGAAATTTAAAACATATATAACTATAGGTTATATTAATATTAAGGTTTAAAATGTTATAATATATGATATATATAACATAACATAATATATGGGGTCAAATTGTAAATTTGTAAAGTTAAAGGTGCTGGAAAGTAAATGTGAACAAGACATGGTCTGTTCGGTTATTTTAATTAAAATAACTATAGGTTATACCTTTTTATAAAGTTAAAAATGTTATATTATATGGTATATATAACATGGTATAAATTATGGGGTGTTATTGTAATAAACATAAAGACATGGAAGTTAATGAAATTAAAGTATAAGTATGTGCCTATGCGGCATTAAAAATAGTTTTGTATAAAAACTATAGGTTATAAGTTAATAGAAATAAAAATATCATATTATATGATATTAGTATATGGTATAACATTACATAATGTTATGTGGTCAAAATGGAATTTAAACAAAGTATAGTGCTGTACCGAATATATTAAGGTTGGAAAATGAATTTTAGACTATGGTCTACAATGTTATAAATGTTATAACAATTGTATGGTATTAATGGGATTTAGCTGGAATTAATATAAGTAAGGATATTCACATTAAATAATGTGACAAACTATAGATAAATAAGATTTATAAACTAAGGTATATATTGAATAAACCTTAGGGGTTGTATATATACAACATAAAATGTTACATAATATTAGGATAAGGATCTTAATATAAGTTGTATAATATAATACAATTAATGGGAATAATCATCTCATATAAGATGATAAAGATGTAACATATAATATAAGAGTTTTACAACTCATGAAACTTACCTATATTGGTAAATATATACATATGCGAGAATAATGTATATAAGGATGGATATATATTATGGTTGGAAACCATATAATATAATGGTGGAGGTTATTATATGAAAATAGTTATAAACTGTAAGTTATAAGTTTTTGAATTCAAATGTAGTTTATTAAAGGATTAATGGATTATATAATACAATGTATTATAATGGATGGTGGGAAAATAATACTATATAATAAACCATGTATGTATGCATGCAACTATAGGTTATATACCTAAGTTCAATAATGGACAAGATTAGAGAAATATAATGAATTAAACTCAACAGTCGAAATATTACGACCTACCTAAGTAACAAAGCCGACTGGTTTAGAGGAACCCGTAATAATTAACTGATGAAATCCGGGGATGAACTGTCGGGGTTACCTGTTATTCGGAAATACCGGATCTAGTTAGTCATGGAGACTGACTTATAGTATTATTACAGTTTAGATCGTACTTCAGACAAAGGCGCCTGACGAGCTTAGTGGACTACACTGTGCATCCTAGGTCTGAGGTGTACGGTATGTAAAGGGGTTTGATCCGGGTTGTCCTGAGGAATTCCTCGGGCTCGGATTTGGTTGATATATAACTTGCGTGTTATGTGTGTGGATACGTGTATGCGATTATGTGTTACTGCATTATTTATTTATGCACGAGCGTCCTACGGGACTAACACTACGTCGACTATAGATCGACTTATATAAACATACATATGCATTTAATGTGATGACATGACGGTTACTTAATATAATACCCTTAGTATTAATATTAAGTATATGGTAACCTAAGTAAAACACTCAGGTGCGAGACACGACATTGTCGGTCTCTAGAGCATGAATCTCGAACATGAATATAACCTAGATTACTTTTAGGTATGCGTGAGACCTATTGGGCAGCTAATTAATAAATTGTATTCTCCATAAAACTAAGAGTTTATCTTAATCATATGAGAGCATGGGTATGAGATGAGGGGAGGAATCCTAGTAGTTTACGAACTACCGGGTTGCGCATTTGTGATCACTAAGGGGTACCCGATCGGGTTCCGCTCCAGGAAATTACCCAACGAGCCCTAATTGGATCGTGGGTCAGGTGGTACCTACTGTTGGTACATGGCTACGACCTTTATATGGATGCCTTACGAGGCAAAGAGAATGACTAGGGGCCTCTGGACCTCTGGCAAAATGAGCACCTTTGTGTGTACGGGAGGACTACTGTACATTGGTAAGGTTATCGGGTTGTCCCAACATGACGCTCAACTGGTAATTAATTAAACATGATTTGGATGGATGGGGCCTTGAAGGCCAAATTAAATTAATTAAGGAAGACGTTTGCTACGGCGATTATACGGTACTATAATTCGATACGTTCGCTTATACAACTGTTGTTTATGATATGTAATGAATGTTTGGATTGGATGGATGGTTATGTATTTATGCATGTTTGTTACATTATTGATTATATCTGTAAAATGGTAAAGCATGAAACCAATCTAATAATCACCACTAGTAGAAAAAATGCTTTTAATGACGGCGTTTAAACCACGGTTAAAAGGAAAACCGTGGTTTAAAGTTTATAAACCACGATTTTCATAGAAACTGTCGTTTAAGGTACACGCCAGAGTTCATATACCACGGTTTTTGGAGAACCGTCGTATATAGGTTACTGATATTCCACGGTTTTCCGGGCAACCGTGGTATGTAGTACATGCCAGAATGAATATACCACGGTTCTTTGGGAACCGTCGTATATAGGGTACCTATATACCATGGTTTCTAGGCAACCGTCATTTATATTGCACATCTTACTATATTAAACCATGGTTTTTTGTCAACCGTGGTATATAGTCTAGGCGAGATTTTTAATTTTCGGCCCAAATTTAACGCGGCTCTTTCTATCTATTCTCTTATATTCTCACGCTAATTTTGGAACCCAAACCGACGAAACTCTCAAACTCTTCTTCTTCATTCTCTTCAATGTCATGGTAATTTTGGAACCCAAACCGACGAACATGCTGTGCAACTCTTCTTCATTCTCTTCAACCTCACGGTAATTTTTGCAACCCTCACCGGCGCACAAGGAACATGCTCCGTCCTCACTCATTCTCTTGTTTTTTGGTATTTTTTGCAGCTTACAACTAGAACAAGGAACACATGCTCTACATCATCTCCACTCAGTGCAATTTTTGCAACCATAACCGGCAAACAAGGAACATGGCCTCCATTCTTCATTCTTCCCACGGTAATTTTGCAACCCACCGCGAACAAGGAACATACTACACCAGAGTTCTTCACTCATTATTTTGCAACCCTAAATCGCAAACAAGGGACATACATGTTCTATAGCCTCTTCATTCTCTTCTGTTGCTCTGTTTGAGATCTGTGAAGCGACGCTACTAAATTGCCGATGATTTTGAAAAAGAGTTCATAGACTATAAACCACGGTTATATGTATAACCGTGGTTTATTCGTTGATTTTATAGATAATATACCACGGTTTTGACATTTAACGGTCATATAAAATGGCTTTATACCACGGTTCTGAACTTGACCGTCGTTTAAAACCGGTGAGGACCGCATCCAAAAACGGCCTTAAACGACGGTTATGTGCAAACCGTGGTATATAGTCTTCTTTTAAACGACGGTTTTCAACCGTGGTATATAGGCAATTTTCTATATACCACGCGAGCATAAACCACGGTTCCTAACCGTGGTATATAGGCAAAATAACCGTGGTTAAAAACATTTTTTCTACTAGTGAAGATGGTTAAAATGACTAAGTCACCAATAGGGTCCAGGCCCGGCATACTCAGCGTTTATCGCTGAGACACACTCATTGTGCAGGTTGCTGATCATCGTTGATGCCGAAGTGCGGGATCAGGGTAGTTAGGGTTTATTTTAATTACCGCACATGGAATTTATCTGTATAACTGTGAGCCTCGATTTTAAACCCTATCCTATGTTGATTAAAGTTGATTAGGATCTAACCGGGTTTTAGGTCCACTTATAACCTAAGATTAATAACTATGTCATATAACAAAAATTATTAAAACCTAAGCTAGCTCACTGGAACCTATTAAGAGTCGCCACCTAATTTTAACCTGGATCAAATTAGGAAAGGAGAGTTCGGGTTCAGGGGCTTGATATTCGACTTAATTAGGGTTCAATTACTTTCATTACCCCTAGAAGTCGTTTTTCCTCTACTTAGTCTAATTACGGCTTATTACGAGTCGTTTTTAACCTAAGTGCGCGAGCTTCTGTTTTTTTGTGTTTTTTAGCATTTTTTGACAGAAAACTAAAGTGAAATTGAAAGATACCTAAACTAGGGTTTCGGAGGCAGAATTAGGTCGAATTTTGCTTACGTCCGTAGCCACGGACCCCATGTCCGAGACCACGGACCCTAGTTAACCTAATTATACAGAAGAGTCGAAATTAAAGGAAAACAAAAAATTGCAAAGTCCGGGGCCACGGACAGGCTGTCCGTGGGCCCGGACATTGTTAGAAAAACCTAAATTTTGAATTTTTTAAAATCCCCCGCCGTCCGTGGGTGTCCGGGCTTACGGACAGGGAGTCCGGGACCCCGGACATGACGTCCGTGGGTGCGGACCGCCCTCGGACGGCGGCGTTGAGGCTGTTCCCGAGGGTGTTTTTGGCTCAAATTTTATGGGTGTGTAGCCTGAAAGATGTACAAGACGTTAGTGATTGAAAGTTCTCAATTTGAATTCGAATTAAGCACGAAACTTGGTAAACAAGTTATTGGACAGAAGCTTAAACAAACAGCAATACAGAAGCGTAAAAAGGTTAGTTTGAACCCAAAATTTGACAGAGAGTTAATAAGGTCGTGGGGAATTAGAAAGTAGAATTGTAACCTGTTTTACCTTCGAATTCAAGAGAGTTCTTCACGTCGGGATTCTTCGGAGGCTCCGATGGTGCCGGTTCTGGATTGTGTTCGACCCGAGCTTCTGGTTGTTGATTGTTGAAGGTGTTCTTCACGTTTTGGAGGTGGTTTGGTTGATGTTTGATGATTGATGATGTTGTAGAAGTTGAAAAATATGTTTTGGTGTTGATTTTGGTGAGATTTCGGTGTTTGATTGTGGCTCTGGAGTTCAAAAACGTGGAGAGAGAGAGACGGCTGCCTTCTTTGAGAGTCTAGGGTTCTTGAGGTTCTCTTTTGATCATGGGATAAGGTTCCTTATATAGGCTTCCTTAAAGATAGAAAAATCTGGTAAAAACCGAGATTTACTGACGTTTTAGCTCAAGGGCTTCCAAAAGGAATTTGATTATGAAATTTCACACATGGGTAAAGGATGATATTTAAGATTTTTCTAAAGTGGAATCGAATTTTTTGGATATTGGAATGTTTTTAAATTCAATTTCTCGTCAGATTCAATCAGAAATTGCTAGGAAATTATTGGAAATTCGAAAAATCAAAATTTCAACGCCATTATGCATCAAATGTCATCCTCTGTCATGGGTTAAAACTTTAAAGCATTTTGAATTGATTTGACCCTTATTTGGAGGAGAGAGAAAGCCTATAGGGGGCTTAGGAGCCTCGAAAAATTACGAAAATGCCCCTGGAGATGACTAAGCTGTCCCTAGTACTCTGAAATGTGCCGATCGAACTGGGAACCCTCGCTACTAGCCTATTAGTAGAGACTCTCTTCCGGGGGGTTGAAATTTTGGGTATAACAGATTGCCCCCCGTCAACTAGACTTTGTAATGGAAATGAAAAGGCTAGTTGATGCTTGAGTGATACCCCAAAATTTTGGATCTTAAAAGACCGCACGTGCAATCCGACAAGTTGCGTCGAGCTATTCTAAGGCGCTGACTACCTGTGAGTAAAGTGGAAGGGTGTCGAGCGGTTCTAAGGCGTCGACCACCTAAAGGTAACAATGAAGTAATGTAGACTATTCTAAGGCGCCGACTACCTATGATATGATGTCAAGCTATTCTAAGGCGTTGACTACCTATAATGAATGAGATGATGTCAAGATATTCTAAGGCGTTGACTACCTATAATGAATGAGATGATGTCAAGCTATTCTGAGGCGTTGACTACCTATAATGAATGAGATGATGTCAAGCTATTCTGAGGTGTTGACTACCTATCAGTGACTGAAAATTGGTGTTGGGTCGAGTTCTTCTATTCGGGTGAGTTCTGCTGCTCTAGTGAGTTCTGCTGCTCTGTGAATCTGAATCTTTGGCTGAGAATTTGTATCTCTGAAAGGTCTGTACCTTCGGCTGAGAATCTGTATCCCTGAAGAATATGTACCTTCGGCTGAGAATCTGTATCCCTGAAGAATCTGTACCTTCGGCTGAGAATCTGTATCCCTGAAGAATCTGTACCTTCGGCTGAGAATCTGTATCCCTGAAGAATCTGTACCTTCGGCTGAGAATCTGTATCCCTGAAGAATCTGTACCTTCAGCTGAGAATCTGTATCCCTGAATTGTGACGAGGAGTCTCATATGAATAGATGCAATGGTCATGATGAAAGTTGATTATGAAAGTGCCAAACGTGGCAGTGAGGATGTGCATGTCAAAATACGATCAAAGTGTATGTAGGAAATTTTTCCAAAATAAGAAATTGTTGAAAGAGGTGCCAAACGTGGCAGTGTTTGAAGAATAATCTGTTTAATGAAAAGGAAAGCGAAATTATCATTTCCTGACCATAGACTTCGGACTTGTAATTTATCTCCTAGGAGATGAACATGCCATCGGTGGGGTATGGTGTATGATGTAAAGGTAAGGGCTTATGTGGGCCTGTGGTGTTTGATGTGGAGGTAAGGGCTTATGCGGGCCGGTGGTGTGTGATGGTGGTGGTGATGTTTGAGCTCTGGGTTCCAATTGGTGTTGTCATAGCAATTGTTGGAACCAACAATTGCCCCTAGTATTTTTCCCTTAAGACAATCTGAGCTAGAGTTCATGGCAATTGATCGTTCCAATCGATTGCCCCCAGTATTTTCTTTTATCAAACGTGCGAACGAGTCTCGTCCTCACAGGGTCAGGGCTTATGTTTTTATGTGGTGCTTCCTAACCTACACTCGGCGTGTTCGGTGCTTGCACTCGTTCCTCACCAACAGTCACAACTTCTAGACCATTGAATTTGATATTTGATGGATTTACGCATTTGATCTGTTACTTTCACGTGATTGGACACACAACTATCAAGTCGGAAGTCTTTAAAGCTTATAACGTGGTCACGGGGTGTGATGAAGGGCAACGGGACCATGGAGGGATATTTGAGGTATGTGGAGCTTAAGTGGGTGACCAAAGCTGCAACTTGCGTCTTCTCTCAGATTCATCTTCCTTGTCTTGAAGTCGTCTAACTGCTTCATGTTGACGTTGTTTTTGAGCTTCTGGACTTGGACTTTTGAAGTTGTCCTTTACACCATTTCTCTTTTCGTCTTTTGGATTTCTTCGAGGCACTTCGGTTTTGCCTCTTTGTTTGATCCTTTCTTGACTTTGCCTTCGGGGTTCTTGTGTTTCCCGGTTTTGAGTTTTGAGAGCTATTTTGATGTGAGCTCTTTTGATCCTGTGTCACTTGGGACCATTTGCGGATCACTTCGTCATGCTGATAGCGGCTTTGCTTCTCTGGACTGATGAAAACGTTATCTGAGAGTCAGGCTCCTCGCTTCCTTTGGTCACCGGGTTGGTTATTCATCACGGGCTGGCTTGCTCTGTGGAGCTTTGCAACATCGAAAAGGGATATATGAAAGGCTCAGCGGGGGTGCCTAGGGTTTAATGTCAGGGTTTACAAGCTTTTAG
The DNA here is from genome assembly GCA_023374045.1 of Limonium bicolor. Lineage (NCBI taxonomy): Eukaryota > Viridiplantae > Streptophyta > Magnoliopsida > Caryophyllales > Plumbaginaceae > Limonium > Limonium bicolor. The sequence continues at coordinate 155,222,726 of CM041779.1, forward strand.
CTATGTGGTGTTGTACCTAGGTGCTTCGTCATTCCTGATAGTTGTGTATCCATTCTTTGTTACTTTTCGCAGGTCTAAGAGTAAATTTACAAATTATCTCCTTCGGTCAGAGTTATACCGTTTACCTTACCTTTGAATGTGGTCTCGCCGGAGTCGTGTAAAAATGACACGCTCGTTCACTCTTGGTTTTTCCGCTCTAGTCACTCTCGTGAATTCTCACTCTGAGAATTGTTCGCATATTTAGACGAAAGGTGAAAGATGACAAACTTAAACTCAGATTGCCCCCAGTATTTGTCCAGGGTTTATAACAACAATTTGACAAATGCAGACTTGAATCGCTTCGTGGGTTGTTTGGATGTTTTGGGGTGTAGTGGTGTTTGGTTGGACACGTTCATCTTTTAAACAAAAGACAAGTCGTTTTGTTTAGTTGCCAAGAAATGACCGTTCCATAAACATTAGTTTTGAGCAAGATGATTTGGTTGAAGGTGTGAGGTGAACGAACACATTTCTTTTATTATCATTTTTGTGATTACAAACTGAAAAAGCCAAACAACTGAAATTTTAAAATCTAAACTTCATTAAAATGGAAATGTGATCAACTTCTTACAAAATTGAAAAAGTAAACAAAACACTACTAGACTTTTGCCTACTCAACAAACTGGAGTCCTTGCTCGATAAGGTCTTCGATCTTGTGCTTCAATGCTCTGCAGTTGTCAGTACTGTGTCCTGGTAGTTGATGAAACTGGCAGAACTGATGGAGATGTTCCCCGGCTTGGGTGATCCCAGGACTAGGTGTGAGAGGCTGTAGTAAGTCTAGCTCTTGTAGCTTCACGAGTGCTTGACTGAGAGGCCGGCCAATGTCGGTAAACTGTCTCGGTGCAGAGAACCTCTTAGATCGAGGTGAGGCCTTGGCGCTCTGCTTTGCAGCACTGGGTTTTTGTATGGTGCTCACTTGGTACGAAACTTGAGCTGCTTTGGCCGGTCCTGACTTAAAGGTCTTGATGCTCACACCCTGGGCTTTGGGTTGTCCCAGCTTCAGCTCGCCTTTGTGAATCTTTTCTTCCATGACTCTTACCTGCCCCATCAGCATGTCGAAATTAGGGAAGTATGTGCAACTCAGCTCGTTGTTGTATTGTCTCTGCATATTGTCCACAATCATTCGAATTTGTTCTTGCTCATCCATTTTTGTAGGCATAGCAGCGGCCTTCATCCTCCACCGTTTGATGAAGTCGGACATTGATTCACTGTTTCCCTGTCGGGTACTGGCAAGGTCGGACCTGGTGACTTCAAGATTCTTAGCATACTCGAAATGGTGCAGGAAAGCCTCACAAACTTCTTCATAGGTCTTGGTGTTCATCCTCTGAGTCTAGTACCAACGTTGAGGTATTTCATCGAGATAACGGGCGAAAACCTTGGCCTTCTGCATGTCATTCAACCTGAGGATGGACATTTCCCTATCGAACATCGCCAGATGGACCTGGGGGTCTGAGGAACCCTTGTACAGAGCAAGTGTGGGTAGCTTCAACTTTAGAGGGAGATTAACCTCGGGGTACGATTCCATAGAAGAGTAATCGAAACCAGCTGGCTTGCTTGCTTTTTCCATGCGCTCGATCCTTTTCAGAGCCTTCTTGAGTTCTGCAGTTAGTTGGTGGTCCGGGGCGGCTTCCCCTACAAATCTTTGTGCATCGTGGGCCCCAACGGAGTTAACCTCGATGTAGTCGTGCTCGTTCCAGAGTCAGCAATCTTTCCTGAAATGTTTCCCTGATGACCAACCTCAAGGGAATTGATTTTGCTTTTCAACTCTTCGATGATAGTGACATACTTAGCCTCCATGTCATTAGTGGTGGACCTATGTTTCTGTTCCATGGCTTCAAAGGCAGCAATGTACCTTTGCTCTAGGGCTGCAAACTGGGCCTCCATACTGACTAGGTTTCCTCCCTCTGCCATACTTGGGATTCGGGCTTATCTGTTGGAAAACAAAAGTGGATTGAGCTAAAATTCTGGACCGTGAAGAAGTTTTAGGTAAAAACTTGTTTGGGCTGCAAGAAAAGCACATGAGCTGGAATGTTTCAAAGATTGTGGTTCTTGAGCCGGAATGTTCTGAGAATTGGGCGCTTGGGCCAGACCATGTTCTGGGTGTGATTGGAATTTGGGCCGAGTGATTATGATTGGGCCTGAAGATGATACCCGTGTCTAGGATCGTGGGTCAAAACCCGAGTGAAAAGTCTTCCTGTACTAGAATGGGCCTCGAAAAGGAAAAGCCTGAGGGATTTTTATGGATCGCTCATGGGCCTAGAGCTCAAATTGGGCCGAAAGAGAGAAATCACCTAAGTCTAAACTTTTGGGCCGAAGTCAAAATGTTTCGCATATCAAACCAAACAGGGCCTCTGGGCCGCAAACAATAAAGCCATAGATTCGGGTTGAGCTAGGTTGATGAAGGAGAAGTTTCTATCAATCCCTAGGCTGGGTAGTGGGCCGATCATATCAGCAAACAAGGCCCACACAAATTCAACATGTCCTCACTAGACGTTTAAATTAGTTTGGGTATGGATCGATCCGGAGAGGTGCTTGGGGCTTGGGCCCAGGTCACCACAAAGGAATAGGGCTTCCCCACTTTTTTCACATCACTGTTAAGTGTGCGTCTACGGTCGGGTCTTTGAATGACCAAACATTGGGCTTGGTAAGGGCACTGCCAGGAAAACGCTTGGGGCTAAGGCCCAGGTATTAAGGGGGTGTGGTTAGACGACACCCTCCTCTTTTCCCCCGCTTATTCACATCACCTTAAAGGTGTGAGTCCTTGACAGGGACCCTCAAACGGGTCCCGGGGTGAAATCGGTTTGCGTGGACCCTCGCTCTCATATGATGCAATGGTGCAAGAAAAATTAAAGTGCGCACAAAAGTAAACAGACAGAGTAATAAAGCCATAAATAAACGTTTTCGAGTTAAGCCCTCTTTCTTAAAATTAAACAAGTTAAAATTAAGAATTTTGTCCCCAGCAGAGTCGCCAGTCTGTGAGCCTCGATTTTAAACCCTATCCTATGTTGATTAAAGTTGATTAGGATCTAACCGGGTTTTAGGTCCACTTATAACCTAAGATTAATAACTATGTCATATAACAAAAATTATTAAAACCTAAGCTAGCTCACTGGAACCTATTAAGAGTCGCCACCTAATTTTAACCTGGATCAAATTAGGAAAGGAGAGTTCGGGTTCGGGGGCTTGATATTCGACTTAATTAGGGTTCAATTACTTTCATTACCCCTAGAAGTCGTTTTTCCTCTACTTAGTCTAATTACGGCTTATTACGAGTCGTTTTTAACCTAAGTGCGCGAGCTTCTGTTTTTTTGTGTTTTTAGCATTTTTTGACAGAAAACTAAAGTGAAATTGAAAGATACCTAAACTAGGGTTTCGGAGGCAGAATTAGGTCGAATTTTGCTTATGTCCGTAGCCACGGACCCCATGTCCGAGACCACGGACCCCAGTTAACCTAATTATACAGAAGAGTCAAAATTAAAGGAAAACAAAAAATTGCAAAGTCCGGGGCCACGGACAGGCTGTCCGTGGGCCCGGACATTATTAGAAAAACCTAAATTTTGAATTTTTTAAAATCCCGCCGCCGTCCGTGGGTGTCCGGGCTTACGGACAGGGAGTCCGGGACCCCGGACATGACGTCCGTGGGTGCGGACCGCCCTCGGACGGCGGCGTTGAGGCTGTTCCCGAGGGTGTTTTTGGCTCAAATTTTATGGGTGTGTAGCCTGAAAGATGTACAAGACGTTAGTGATTGAAAGTTCTCAATTTGAATTCGAATTAAGCACGAAACTTGGTAAACAAGTTATTGGACAGAAGCTTAAACAAACAGCAATACAGAAGCGTAAAAAGGTTAGTTTGAACCCAAAATTTGACAGAGAGTTAATAAGGTCGTGGGGAATTAGAAAAGTAGAATTGTAACCTGTTTTACCTTCGAATTCAAGAGAGTTCTTCACGTCGGGATTCTTCGGAGGCTCCGATGGTGCCGGTTCTATATTGTGTTCGACCCGAGCTTCTGGTTGTTGATTGTTGAAGGTGTTCTTCACGTTTTGGAGGTGGTTTGGTTGATGTTTGATGATTGATGATGTTGTAGGAGTTGAAAAATATGTTTTGGTGTTGATTTTGGTGAGATTTCGGTGTTTGATTGTGGCTCTGGAGTTCAAAAACGTGGAGAGAGAGAGACGGCTGCCTTCTTTGAGAGTCTAGGGTTCTTGAGGTTCTCTTTTGATCATGGGATAAGGTTCCTTATATAGGCTTCCTTAAAGATAGAAAAATCCGGTAAAAACCGAGATTTACTGACGTTTTAGCTCAAGGGCTTCCAAAAGGAATTTGATTATGAAATTTCACACATGGGTAAAGGGTGATATTTAAGATTTTTCTAAAGTGGAATCGAATTTTTTGGATATTGGAATATTTTTAAATTCAATTTCTCGTCAGATTCAATCAGAAATTGCTAGGAAATTATTGGAAATTCAAAAAATCAAAATTTCAACGCCATTATGCTTCAAATGTCATCCTCTGTCATGGGTTAAAACTTTAAAGCATTTTGAATTGATTCGACCCTTATTTGGAGGAGAGAGAAAGCCTATAGGGGGCTTAGGAGCCTCGAAAAATTACGAAAATGCCCCTGGAGATGACTAAGCTGTCCCTAGTACTCTGAAATGTGTCGATCGAACTGGGAACCCTCGCTACTAGCCTATTAGTAGAGACTCTCTTCCGGGGGGTTGAAATTTTGGGTATAACAATAACAATATCAGTCTATGGTTTGTATTATTGTACGATTGTATATATTCGGAATTGGGTAGACGCTCACTTGTCGACGGTTATGATTATGGACTTAGTATGATGTATAGGATTTATCTCGTTATCACCACGGTTTAGTAGTGTTGTTTATGTTGGTTGTTGGATATAGTTCTGCTTCGTTACTCGCATGGGCGAGTAATGGTAGGTGACACCCGAGTGAGTATTGATGTTGTTATTTATTCTTCCGCTGTAAGACGTTTTATTTATTGCTACGTGAGGGATTATTACATGTTTATGGAGAGGGGTGTTACAAACAACGTCAAAGCGTTGCAAGAGTTTATGAAGTTGAAGCCACTGTCCTTTGATGATAGCTGTAACACCCCTCTCGTTAAACTTGTAATAATCACTCTCGTAGCATAATTAAAAACATCTCGTAGCGGAAATTAAATTACCCTTGACACACTCAGGTATCAGCAATCATATATTACAACTCCTAACTATAATCACTATGATGATCGAGATATTTACAACCACTAAAACGTATTAAATCCTAAGTTGAATATACAAGACAAGTGAACGACTATTATTTCCTGAATACTTACAACATAATACATACCAAAGTTCAAAGTGCGTAAATTACAATAACAGGCCTCTCTACCTGAGGCTAGGGGTGACAATTTTTACCCAACATGATAACCTAACCCATACTCAACCCGAAAATAACAGGTTTGGGTCACGATTATTGACCCATTTAATTATTGGGTCGGGTATGGGTTGCCTATTAAATTTGTGGGTTGGGTATGTTTAATACCCCGGATCTAAAAATGGTGATTAAATTACTCTAATGTGATTAAATTACTCTAAGAGAAAACGCTTGAAAAGCGAAAAACGCTAAAACACGCGTTAAATGGGTATAGGAGGTATAAGACCTCGGTTAGGGTCCGATATGGATTCCTAAGGCTTATTTAGGCCTAATTAGTATACGAGAGTGATTCGCGAAGAAAACGGATCCAAATAATGGATTAAAACGCTAACGGAGTTTTGAAGCACGTTTTTCGAGAAAACCCGAAAACGTGACTTTAAGTGGTCAAACCAACCCGTGAAAATTATAGTTGACTAAATAACAATAATTAAGAATTAATGGAAGCTTAATAACCATTGAAAATAAAGAAACGAGAATTCCGGAAAACGGGCCCGGTTAGTAAATAGTGCTAAAACCGGGTAAATAAACGAGCGTTTTCTGTAAAAGACGAAAAACACTCCAGTTCACATGCTATAAGGGGGCCGGTTTTTATTGTTGACCATCCCTCTCCATTTGACCTTAATAAGTAAAGAAAGAAAGGAAAGAAGAAAGAAAAGGGGAAAAAGTATAAAAGGTGAGTGCTACCCTCTCTCCTCTCATTTCCTTTCTTCCTTTTCTCTTTCCTCTCTTTCTCCTTCCCAGCCGTCCTCTCTTCTTCCTCCATGGCTGCGATTTCTCTCTTCTTCTTCCATGGCTACTCAAGCCTTCCTCGTCATGCCCAAGCTTTGTAAAAGCTCCAAACTCAAAAATAATTACATATTTGTGATCCCCTCATCAAGCTCCACACTTCTCTCTTTTCAAAATTAAAAAAGGATGAGTTTCATTTTCGTGGGTGTTGGCCATTTGAAGAGAAAAGCACACCATTTTGAAGCTTCCTCTTTGATCCAAGGTAAAAATATCCAAAGAAAAATTCATTATTCTTCACCCTCTTGTGTTGGCCAATTTTGGCATGTTTTAATGCCTTGCTTCTTCTTGTTTTGAGCTATTCTTCAAGTCTGCAATGGAGGGTTGGAGCTCCTCCTTTGATTCATGCCAAAACCAATCCTATGGTTTCCAAAGTTAATGTCTAATTTCATGCCTTAAGCCCCTTTTTCAATTCATGAATTATCCTCAAAAGCTAAGAGAGCTAATTAGTGCTCCCTATGTCCAATGGTACATTGGTCTAGAGAAATGGGCAAGTGATTTGCCATGACCGATTTTGGGTGGATGAGAAGAGGAGAAGAGGAGAAAAGGAGAAGAGTATTTAAAGGAAACTTAAGAGAATTCACGGTAAGAAACCAACCCTAATGTATATTCTATATGTATTAGAATTTGGGATGGGTTAATAAAATGAATGAACGCCACATGAGTGTGGTAATAATGTGCTTGTATAGAAATAATGCAAGTGAGAAAGCATTTGTGAATTTAGTGTTTGATTTAAGAGCTATGCATTTTATGAATTATGCATTGTGTGGTATTTGGAAAATTGATGAGTATTTATGGATTTATGTGCTTGCTGATAGAACCCTTGTGGTTTGGCTAGTTTTAGGTTGATTTAAATGGTGGTATGAGTTTTGGGTAATGTTAGAAAAGTAGCCAAGTTATGGCAAAATTTGTGTAGGAATTTAAGTAGTTTGAGTTGTATTGTGAGTAAGGAATGACCTAGAGAAACTAGGTGTTGATGGAGATTGACTTGGGTTAGGAAATCACCATGGAAATACTTATTTAAGGAGAGAGAATGAAAAATTGTGAATTTGAGCAAGAAATTGAGTAAGGATTAAACCTATGTTTTGAAGAGGTTTAGAGCATGTTTTGAGATGATTAAACATGTAGGAAACATGTGGAATGGTTAAGGAATGATTAGAGGTGAATTAGGGGTTGAAAACAGATCAAAAACTATAAATTTTGATAGTTCCAAGGGTGGTCCGGGTTTACAAATTGGTACACAAACCCGGACCACATCAAAACTGCACCCGAGAGTGAATTCAGAGATTGGTCCGGGTTTATATCCTAGGACACAAACCCGGACCACATGAAAATGTAGGCAGAAACTTAATACCGTGTCTGCTCCGGGTTTGTAACCCCGGACACAAACCCGGACCAGTGTAAAAATGTACCAGAAAGTGTTTTTAAGTGCCCTAATGATGGGGAAATGAATGGTAATGGTTTTAGATGATGTTTAGGGACATGTAAAGGTCCTAAGAAGTGTAAACAAGTGCTAGGAGTTAATGAGAAGTAAGAACCTTATTTGGCAAGAGCAAAACTAAGTGTAACGGGACAACGGGGTAAGTACGGGAGTAGCATTTAATTATGTACCGTATGAGCTTTGTATTAATAATAATGATTGGAACATTATCAGAGGATCGTGTGTGAACCGAGCATGGTGAGATGACACGGTAAACGTAAAAACCCCGGTGAAAGGTATGATTTTCTCATACCCCGCGTACTAACCAAGTTACGTCGATTTGTGTGTTTGTGTGCCGGCTTAATCAAGATTAAAGCATGAAAATAATCCATTGTTTGATTATGTATGCCTTGTTGTATGTTATATGAGCTAACATACTTGTATGCCGGTGTGGTCTAACATAGTGCATAGACCGACTCATAGCGAGTATCGATTGACTAGAATCCTGTAGATCGGGTAGTCTCATAAACAATGGAAATATGCAAACACACACAAGCTATCGATTAAAGTTAACAATAATGCAAACATATGAACTCCCTAGAATGTGAGGAGAAGTACGGGTTGAGTAAATACCCGATAATGGTTAGAAAACCATATTGAAACAATCCACGAAATAGATAAGAGTGGAGAGAAAAATGAACCTTCATCGAGAGGATTGAAGTTGGTCCAATGATGGGAACTTATAAGAAAGGTAAAAGAGACCTAAGGGACTAAGTAACTCCCTTGAGACATGGTCGACCTCCTATATGAGGATTTTACCCGGTATAAAAGAATAACCATAAGTGTAAGTATTTGAAATGGATGGGTAACCCTTGAAACTAAGATTACCCGAATTTAAGTAATGTTCCCTAATCATTAGGAACATCGAGAGAGATGCTCCTAGACTAATATGTCTAAATATATTATAACTCCGAGAGAGGAGTGTATGGGGAAGTGAGAAGTCCGAGAGTAGTCGGACCTATGCGAAAGTAGTAGGAACTAAGAGTAAGTTCCGGGAGCTAGTAAAACTAAGCTCGAAAGCCATGGGTTTTGGCTTAAGTATGTATTAAGAGAAATAAGTGAGAAGAGCGTAGGAGACCCGTAGTGTCTCGAGAACTACGTGAGCTTGAGTATGAGTAACTCGAGAGAATGGGTGAGTATAAGTATGAGTAACCCGAGAGATTGGGTGAGAAAAAACATAAGTAACCTAAGAGAATAGGTAAGTGTAAGAATGAGTAACCCAAGAGAATGGGCGAGAATAAGAATAAGTAACCCGAGTAAGTGGGTGAGTTATTGAACAAGTAACCAAGGCATAGTGAGGTATAACCCTCAAGGCCTAAGATTAAATTAATGTAACTAACAACCTTGTTATGTTAGTTAGGGGTTGTATCCCTTGATCGATTGTCGAATCTTTGTGCAGTGTACATATATAATGTATTTCTATACGCATTTTGGATGATTTAAAATGAACTCCATGCTCTCGAGAAAAGTAGTCGGTGTACCCCGGTTAGTGCTAGGGGTATGCGAATTTCATATGCAGCGTAAAGCTGAGCCCCTAAGGGCATCGTTTTTATTTTTCAGGTACACCGAAGATGATACCGTTAGAGAGTAGGACGGGGTCGGTGGATAGCATGGGTAGTTAGATTTAATTACTTATGTATTGAATGAGGTGTAAGACCGAATATGTTATCGGCAACCGTATATTGTAGACTCAGTATAGTAAAGTAATGAATTGAGTATTGTATTGTATTGTGTACACAGTTGTTTCATTCCATCAGACCGTTACTGTATGTGAGATAGGCCTGGTTAGCCATATGGGTGGCTAACGACGTTGTATCACCCTCTGTTGTATTAGAGTTCCGCTGCGAGTTTAATGGTAAATTGTGACAGTTTAAGAGGTAATGACGAGTTTAGCAGTTGGGGTGTTACAAAAATGGTATCAGAGCGAAGTATCGCTCTGATGACTGGAAATACCTAGCTTAGGAAATACTGAGTTAGGAATTAGAGACTTAGGGCTAAGGGTTGAGTGATAGCGTGAGAGATGCGCTAGTTAGGAACTTCCAGTATGACCTGGATACCTACAATACCAGACCCGCCCTCCATAACCCCCGTGTTAAAAACTCGGGAAAGAATACTAGGGAGACAGGGAAACCCGATCTGGCAGTTATTAAATAATTCAATATGAACCAGAACCTGTCATGCGGTAGATTCCGAGAACCGGGAATCCCGGAGGTGGATCCCGTTGGAACGACAATAGCCGTATTGAATGACGAAAGGTTGAGACATCCTATCCAAAAGAGACCGGAATTTGTGGCAGCTTGGGGCGACATGCATGGCAGTCATGAGAACCTGGCTGGCCAAGCAGCAGCGGGAGGAAAGCACCAACCATGCAACAAGGTGGACTCAAGAGAAATAACAAAAACCGGGACACGTGTCTACGGACCGCCATAGTTAAATAATACCACCAACGGTATATTAACCGACTAAGAATCTAGTCAAGAGTAGATACACCCACCCTACCACACCCAAAAAGGTTGGACAGCTACGAACACCATTACGGGACATACCCGAATAGGACTACCAAAGTAGTGCCTAAATGACTTAAACCTCGGTAACCACAGTAAAGACGTGGGAACGAGCAACGGGGAACTAAGTAATTAAGGAACTCCAAGAGTGGAGAAGCACCTAAATGAGTGACAATCATGTCAAGAAGAATGAGAAGTAGCTCTAAGGAGTAGTTATCCAACTAAAGGATCAAGGAAGAGCCGACAAGGCTACCTAATATAATGTGAACAATACCGAAACCGGTACGAGTTATCCCAAAAACCGCCTGTACCGTGCACTTGCCACGACAAGTGCAGTAAAAATGGGACCATTAAGAAGAGCTTTGACAGGCGACCTGTACTTAGCAAGTACCAAAGTGGCGAGAGAAGCCAATATGGCAAGACAGCCCTAAGAATTGTGAAGCACAGAGTATTAAATATAGACATTGGATATGTCTCAGGAAATACATAATAACGGGAATGAATACCAGCGTAAGCAATACGGCGAATGCCTAAAATGAACATATTAATATTTATGAATGGGATAGAATTCCCACAGTATAAGGACCTGACCAAGATGGTAAAGGGAAAATACCAATGACCTACCCAATAACGGGAGACGTTACAACCCTAAATGGGACAATCAAAGTATATAACCGCAAGGCGGGGTAAGAAAATGAACATACCCATGAGTTCAAGCCAGATGTAATGGCGCAATTCAGTAACACCCAGGAGCAATCCGTGAAGGGTGCCGGAATCAACAATAGTTGAATGAGGTATCGTGTTGTCAACACAGGTGTTGAAACGAACAATTGGGTAGAACCCGAAGGGATCCCACGTAACTCGGGATACCCTAAATTGCCAGAGGGCATAAATTAATATCAAGATATTTAAAGGGCCTTCCATGTACGGAAGTGTGGTGAAACAACATATCAAAAACCCAGTAATACCTCCAAACCATTTAATGGTGTACGGAGAAGCAGAAACTTGTATAAATAGCCGCACAGAGTATGGCTCGAGGCAAGGTGGCTTGTAAGCCGGAAAATCAACTACCATTCGTAGATTTAAACGTTGCAAACCTATGCATAAATGCATAAGAGAAACAATGGAGAATGAACCACTACCTTACAGTGGGGATACCCCTCGTTATTGTGGAGCCTAAGGAGCGGCAATTGCGTGAATCCTCCAGAGAAAGGCTACCACCTAAGTATGTAGAAACTTGTATAAACTTGAGCATGTGTTGATTGCCAAGGAGTGATTTGAACAGAGACAGTATGTAGAAAGGCCTTGATAGCAGTGGAAGGAAACCGAGAGAGTAATCAGTTGAGTAGTAAACACAGTATGTGTGCAATATGAATTGTAGAGTAAACAATACGCAATAAACGTAGAGAGTTTGGAGCAGTATATTCTATTGAGCCAAGTAAATGGCAAGCCATAGTGTTATACCCAAAATTTCAACCCCCTCGGAGTAGTCTCTAGACATACATGTTACAAAGGGCAAAATGGTCAAAATGCACCAATGCAGGATTTCCCAAGGACATTCTCGAGATTTTCTATTTTCATATGAATTTTTCATTATCTCCAAACACTTCCAAATATCATAGTCATTATGAAAGGTAATTCATGATTTTCTGATAATATTTATTCTGGAAATTAAGCTTTTAATAAGCTAGTTTCTTTAATAATTAACACATGAAATAGCCTCAAAATAGAAATATAAGGGTTTTCAAAATTAAAATAAAATTGTCACATGGTTAGCATGACTACATACAGTCATAAACCTGAAATTATTTTATTTGGAACCTTATCCCAAAATTTAAAAGAGAAATTCAATCATTTTTGCAATTTTCTCTCTCCTCTGGAAAATACCGAAATCAAAACAAAATGTCATGAAATTTTAACACAAGATAGAGGATGATTTTTAGAGACTAATGACGTTGGAATTTCGTTATTTTTATTTTCCAATAATTAGTTATAAATTATGGGAGATTCTAGATTGTGGGATTTTTATCTAATCGGTTATTTATCAAACTAACCCGATTCCAACTCTCAAAATTCTTAAAACGCATCCTTTACCTTCAGTTAAAATTTCATAATTTTTCTCGGCCTGCAGCATATCCTAAAAAATCAGATTCTCTTAGAGCACAAAATCAGGATTTTAGATAAAAATTTTGTTCTATCGACATGGCCTTGCTCTCTCTATAAAAGGACCTTCCAAAAATGACCTAGGGCAGAGGGGAACACTTCCAAAGTCAGAAAACACAGCCACAAACCTTCTCCCCACGTTTTTATACTTCCAAGCCTCAAATCAATACCGAAACACTGTAGAAATCACCCCGAAATCACCAAAAACTCATCCTTTCTTCTCCCATTGAACTTCCAAGCACCAAAAACACACAAAACCACCACAAAAACAGAAGAGAAACGTCCTTAGAAGCATAAAGAAGAAGGAGTCAGAAGCTAAATTCGAAGTCAATCCAGAACCAGCATCAACGAAGCACCATAAGATCCCCGATGTGAAGAGTCTCATTAAATCCGAAGGTAAAACAGGTTGAAATCATGTTGTTCTGAATTTGTTCAACTTTAACTACTCTGTGTTAAAATTTGGAGTCGAATTGACTTTTCACTGCTTCTGAATTAGCGTTTGTTTTCGCTTCTGCCCAATAACTTGTTTGCTAAGTTTCGTGTTTAATTCGAATTCAAACTGTAAACTTTCGATCACTAACGTGTTTAGAATATTTCAGGCTACCTACCCATAATATTTGAACCAGAAACACCGCCGGGAGCCACCCAAACGCCGTCGTCCGAGGGCGATCCGCACCCATGGACGCTATGTCCGGGGTCTCGGACACTCTATCCGAAAGTCGGACGCCCCCGGACGGTGGCAGGATATTTTTATTTTCAAAATTTAGGGTTTTATAAAATATGTCCGGGCCCAGGATGTCCTGTCCGTGGCCCCGGACTGAAATACCCCAAACCTTGATATGTGGTTTAAATAACAAACTATGGTATGTAAAGGCTAAAAAGTGCCTTAGTAACATCAGTGAACAATTTAGACCATAGTAAATGCAATAAAGCATTAAGACACAGTTTGAGCGAAAACATGCTCTAAGCTATGAGTGAACTTGGTTAGGACCCAAAGACCCTACCAAGACTTAATAATATTCAATTATGATTTAATAGGGCTAATTAAGTCCTTAGGAAACCTTGGTAGTCAGTTAAACCAAATAAAACACAAGGAAATACCTTAAAGTCAATAAGAGCAAAAATGTGCTCTAAGCTTGGGATAAATTTGTATAAGACCTAATGGTCATACCTATACCTTATAAATATGTTAATGAACATATTAAGTCAATTACCAAAGAAAACCAAGCTTGAAAACAAGTTAAAACACAAAAAGTGCTTTAAGGAGTCTTAAAGCACGTTTTTGAAAAATTGTCTTGTAAATGTGTTTTGAATGGCTAAATGTCCATCATTACTCTTTAATTAACATGTATACTATATAGTATCACATTTGGAAGTCTATATCAATGGGAAATCAAAAATTTCACATCTATGTGCCTTGTTTTAGTGAATAGTAACTAAAATAAGCTAGTTTGTAACATATGTTGTTATAAGTAATTAAATTGGTCAACAAAGACTATTATACCCTTCTAATAATAAGGGGGCCGGTTTTTGGTAGTAATGAGTCACCAAACATGTTAACTTGTTAAGTAAATAAAGGTGACTCATAGGTTACTATTTGCTTTAAGTTATAAATATCTTCAAAAAAAGCAAAACCAATTTCATTTCTCTCATTCCTTTCTTCATTTCACACGGCTCCACTCTCTTCAACCTCTCTTCTTGCTGTTCTCTCACGTTAAAACAGCACCACCACCATGGAAGTCCATTTTTGAATCCCTTGTAAAATCTTGCTCACTTAACCAAATCAAAAACAAACACCACCAATCTCTTCCTCTCATCAAGCTCTTCATTCCTATCTTCTCAAAACTTCTAGAGCACCATTTTGGTGCCATGGAGAATCACCATTGATGGAGCTTGAGCTTGTGTTTCTACACATTATTACTCTCCTTTGCTTCTAGGTAAGGAATCTCAAAGAAAAATCAAGTTTCCTTCATGTTTTTGCCTTGACCGAAAATACTCATTTATGGAGCTCCTTGTGTGACCTTGTTCTAGCTCCATTTGAATCTTTCAAGGACTTGGTGGAGTCCTCTCTTGGTAGATATTCCAATTCCCTTCAAAGACCAAGGTAAAACAACTATCTTAATGCTCTTTGAACAATGTAAAACCTAGGGTTTACAATGAGATTAAGCTTGGAGCTTGAATACTCATCACATTGTTTGTGTAATGTTTAGAAGTTGACAAGCAACTAAGCTTAGCCAATTTTTAAACAAGGAAACAAGAAAGAAGTTTGTGAGGAAAAGAGGTAAATATGCTATCTCAATGTGGTTTAATGCCTTAGGAGAAATGAGCTTATGATGCTTGTTAAAACTACCTAAAGAGCAAATGGTGAATGACTTAGTAAGGTGTTCTCAAGGAGACTAGTAAAGGAACATATGTCTTGGTGTGTGTAATTGCAGGTCAAAGGCTTATGTATTGTGGAAATTCAGTGTTTAAGGTTTATGCAATTTAAGGGCCTAAGAGCCATGTTATTTAAGGGCCTAAGTGCCAAGCAATTTAAGTTATGCACTATATTGTGATGTAGTGCTAAATGGGTGAGGTTTGTGTATAAAATGTGTTTGATGGATTTTAGATGTTTTGAATGAAATAAGGTAAAAACCTAAGTGTTTGGATGTGAGTATATACAAGAGAAGCTATGGCCAAATTTGGGAAAACGTGTGAGAAGTTCTAAGTGTTTTAAGAAAGTTTTGGTGGACTAAGAAGTTGTTTAAGGTTTAGGTAAGATGTGAAAGAGGAGGTTTAGTTAGTAAGAAAAGAAGCTTGGGAGATGATGTTAAGGTGTAGAGGAAACACCATGGTATAGTGGTCATTATAGGTAAAATACCACTTAGAAATCTTAAGGAGAAAACAATATAAGTGTTAGGAATTTTGGTAAGAAGAGAGTAAGTGTTTAAGGAGTTATAAAATGAGTTTTATGGATGTTATATGAAGGTTTAAGGGTGCCAAATGATGTTAGAACACATTAGGAGGCTTGAGGAAAAGTTTGGAGAAAGTTTGACAAGTTTTGGACAACTTCTGATGTGGTCCGACCCAGTGGTCCGACCCAGGGTGGGTCGGACAGCCTCTGTTTAGTCACCCGTTGATGTTTCTGGAATGGTCCGACCCAGAGGTCTTGGGTCGGACATGGGTCGGACATGTGTGCTCTAGGTCTCTGGAATGGTCCGACCCAGATGGTTGGGTCGGACATGGGTCGGACGTGAGTATTTTAGCAGACGGGAAAAGTTTCTGGAACGGTCCGACCCAGCTGTGGGTCGGACGGTGGGTCGGACGGCCCAAAATTATGCAAAAAAAAAAGACAATGTTGTAAGGTGAAACAAAGTGATATTTTGGTATTATAATATGCCTAAGTTAATGTGTGAAGTTTGGGTAATTAATGGATGAAGAGAACAAGTTGAACAAGGGTAGAAAAATGCAAATATAGCATTCTGTAGCTTGGGTCCGGGACTTGGTTAATGGTTGAAGTCCCGGACCATATATCAAAAACAGGCCGAGAGTTGTTCCATGTTGTGGTCCGGGACTTGGGGTGAGTACAAGGTCCCGGACCACCCTATTAAAATTGGCCGAGAGTACTCCAATGTGTTGGTCCTGGACTTAAGGTAAGGACCAAGTCCCGGACCACTCTAAAAATGTTGTTTAAGGTTGGAAAGTGATATCTAGTGATGGAGATTGATGGATAATGATGTTATAAGGTTGTGTAGGACATGTTAGGTAAGTTATAGTCACAATTTGGTGGGTGAAAAGTTGAAGTAAAATGAAAGAGCGAAACATGTTAAAAATGTAAAGTTATTTAACCAAGTTAACGGGGAAAAGTTATAAGCATTAGACTTTAAACAAACATGTTACCCCAATGTTAATAAAAGTACATGTAATGTTGTCAGTTGTTCAAGAATTGCTCGAGGAACATAAGTGGACGTGGTAAAGTGGACTCCGGTGACAGGTATGGTTTCTTGCAACCTGTGTCCTACCGGATTACACCGGCTTGTATGCCAATGTTTTTCTGTATGTTTGCCACGTTGTAAGATAAAACATGTAATGAGTTTACAGTAATTCATATATGTGGCGTGTTCAACTCCGATACCATTTAACCTCGGCAGTGTTAACCTTAGTTAACTGAGTCTAGGATCACATGAGAGTTCGGTATTCGGATTAAACGACCCGAACCATGGGGCATTCTAACCACGGCTATGCGTGAGTTGATTGTGTGATATGTGTATGTGAATGTAGGGATCTCCCTTGTGTGTCTAACCCAGTTGTAATACTGTATGGTGTGTAGTTATGATAGACTCCATAGTGGGGTTCTAACTAATATCTGAAGTAAGTATGTACTAACAGTAGTGAGGAATCCGGTTTGGCCGGTCGCGCGTTGTTTGGGAGAGGGTATCCTTCTTAGCCTTACCCTTCTCTTTGTTATGGTTGTTTCCCTCACGGGTTATGATCTCCCATTAGCTTATTCCAAAGCTTAGCTATTCTGACTTATGATCGGTTTAGGGGGAACATGTGTTTGTGTGGTGTGTTCGGGCCTCCAAACCCGAACCGCCTTAACTTAAGTTACTCGTCCGACTATTAGGACGGTAATGAGTGTTGTTGTTATCGTATAACGAGCTTATCATGAGACTGGCAACATTCTCTAGGCTCACCAGTGTATAAGCAATGTTTGGGTCGGTTCCTAAGAGAACCATTCCCGTTATGTTATGTATTTTGTTGTGATGCAATATCTATTGCGGTGTTATGTTGTACACGTGGAAACGTGCAAAGTGTGGTTATGTGTGTTATGTAGTGTATGTTATATGTTGTATAATGTGGAGTATGTGGATCATGGTTATGAATCCCAGTTTGAGAAAAGAGGCGTTTAAGGATAACCCGATTTAAGGGTAAGTGTCGTCTATTAAGGAAGTAGCTCCATTCGAGGAGAAACACTCTAGGGATAATGAATACCATGAGTGAATTATTAAGTAAGGATATATTATCCGTTAGTTGAGCCCGTTGAGGCGAAATGTTATGTGTTGTGTGTTTACAGTTGCATGCACGATTTAAATATAATCAATCGCATGCTAAGACGACAATTAGTTGTGCGTGGCCCGGTAGCATGTGGGCTGCGGGATTACCATACCAGCAAAGGTGCTGAGCCCCTTGGGGGCCACCCTTTCTCTTCTTTTCCTATTTCAGGTACAGAGAGCCGGAAGCCGTTCGAGAGTAGGACGGGGTAGTCATTGTACATGGGTATTCATTTAAGTGTATATATACAGTAGGTGTAGTAAGACCGATATTGTTGTCGGCATCAGTTTATAAATACTCGGTATAGTTGAAAGGTGTATGTTGTTGTTGTTGTTAATGGAAAGGGATAATAATGTGTAGTTGCTCGGGAATTTAGCCCATCAGACCGGTACAATGTATATGGATTAGCCTTGTTAGCCACGTGGGTGGCTAACGGCGTGTAACACCAACGAGTTAAGTAATGTGATGAGGTTTGTATTTCCACTGCAGTTTATTGTAAGTGTGTTAATGTTGGATGGGGTGTTACACGGACTTTTCAAAATCTCGTTTCTGTTTAAATTTGACTTTTCTGTGTAATTAGGTTAATTAGGGTCCGTGGTTTCGGACATTAGGTCCGTAGCCACGGACGGAAACAAAATTTGACCTAATTCTGCCTCCGAAACCCTAGTTTAGGTATTTTAATTTCCACTTTAATTTTCTGTCAAAAAACGTTAAAAAATAAAAAAACAGAAGCGCGCACTTAGGTTAAAAACGATTCGTAATAAGCCGTAATTAAACTAAGTAGAGGAAAAACGACTTCTAGGGGTAATGAAAGTAATTGAACCCTAATTAAGTCGAATATCAGGCCCCCGAACCCGAACTCTCCTTTCCTAATTTGATCTGGGTTAAAATTAGGTGGCGACTCATAATAGGTTCCAGTGAGCTAGCTTAGGTTTTAATAATTATTGTTTTATGACATAGTTATTAATCTTAGGTTATAAGTGGACCTAAAACCCGACTGGATCCTAATCAACTTTAATCAACATAGGATAGGGTTTAAAATCGAGGCTCACAGAATGGCGACTCTACTGGGGACACACTTCTTAATTTTAACTTGTTTAATTTTAAGAAAGAGGGCTTAACTCGAAATTGTTTATTTATGGCTTTATTACATTGTTTGTTTACTTTTGTGCGCACTTTAATTTCTGCACCTTTGCATCATATGAGAGCGAGGGTCCACGCAAACCGATCTCACCCGGGACCCGCCTTAGGGTCCCTTGTCAGGAACTCACACCTTACTAGGTGATGTGAATAAGGGGGGAAAAGAGGGGATGTCGTCTGACCACATCCCCTTAATACCCGGGCTTTAGCCCCAAGCATTTTCCTAGCAGTACCCTTACCTAGCCCATTGTTTGGTCAGTCAAAGACCCGACCATAGACGCACACCTTTTGGTGATGTGAAAAGAGTGGGGAAGCCCAAAGAGAATAGTGTGCAAGCCCTATTCCTTTGTGGTGACCTGGGCCCGCGCCCCAAGCACCTCTCCGGATCGATCCATACCCGGTTTGACTTGAACATCTAGTGAGGACATGTTGAATTTGTGTGGGCTTTGTTTGCTTGTGTGATTGGCCCACTACCCAGCCTAGAGATTGATAGGAACTTTTCCCTACGTCAACCTAGCCTAACCCGAATTGGCAGCTTTATTTGTTTACGACCCAAAGGCCCTATCTGGTTTGATATGTGAGTCATCTAGGCTTCGGCCTAAAAGTTTAGACTTAGGTGATTTCTCTTTCATCCTAGTTTGAATTATCAATCTAGTTCCAGGCCCATGAAAAACAAATCTACCTAAAGCAGTCCATAAGACATGAAAATCAATCAGGCATTTCCATTTCGGCCCAAGGTCTATTCTAGTCTAGGTAAACCTTTTGTTCGGGCCCTGACCCAAAGTCCTAGATCTAGGTGTCATACCTTTTAGGCCCACTCAAAACCCTTTGTTTAGGTTTCAACCCATTCGAATTCAAGATAGTTTTTCGTAACTCATTCATCAAACAAATCTTAGACTTCAAAGTTTCTCTCTCGGCCAGTGGCCCATTCACAGTTCATGTGGCTTCCTTCAGCCTGTATGTATCACTACCAGATTAAGGGCATTCAGGCCCACACATCCATTATAGTCAAGAAGTCCCTCTGGCCCATATGTCTTACTTCAACCCCAAATCATTCCGGCCCAAGTGCCACCTTCCCAAACACATTCTGGCCCAAGCGCCACATCCTCAAACACTTTTCGGGCCTAGCGCCACACTTTCAAATACTTTCTGGTCCAAGTGCATCATATTCTAAACATTCCGGCCCAAGTGCAACAGTCTCACAACATGTTCTGGCCCTAGTGCCGCATCCTCATTCCGGCCCGGGTGCCAACCCGCTTACGAATCATTCTGGCATGTGTGCCTCACTTTCAATTCATCCAGGCCCGAGTGCCTATCCACATCCATGAAAATCATCCAGGCCCGAGTGCCTAATCCACATTCATGAAACCGTTTCAACCCATGCACCTCACATCCAGGCCCAAGTGTCCCATGCGTCATCCATAGGCATTCCTAGGAGCGTACTAAGAGTCCAAGAAGAAGACGATCACAGTCATCTTAGCGACATCCCGGCGGTCAAGAGCTCGAGTTCAGCATGCCGACTTCAGACGGTTCAGCAGGATTTGGATTCAACAGAAATTTTAGGGTTCCCATGCATTCTACTGATAAACCTGCCATAACACTCATCTTTCAAATGCACCTCTCATATTTTTCAAAGAATGATCGTTTTCAAACCACTAATAAGAAGCATCGATCTTGTTAATATCTTCTTCCTCATGTTCACAAATGGATGACTTTTTCAAGTCTAAATGATAACACAAAAAAAAGAGAGAAGGTTTTGTTTCACACAAGTTTCTTTGAGAAAGTGGTCATGAATTAATTATCTCCCGACAATGGAATACAAAGACTTGTATTTTGTTTCTGAAGTTTTGAACATGCCTTACCAAACCCCACAGCTTATCCCAAACATCCAAATAACCCCCAAAGCGGTTCCAAATCCATATCTTTTAAATTGTTGTCATTAACCCCAAATCAATACTGGGGGCAATCTGAGTTTAGGTTCGTCATCTTTCATCTTTCGTTTAAGCGTGTGAACTAGTCTCTGAGTGAAATTCACGAGAGTGTCTTGAGCGGAAAAACCATGAGCGAACGAGCGTGTCATTTTTACACAACTCCGATGAGACCACATCCAAAGGTGAGGTAAACGGCATAACTCCGACCGAAGGAGATAATTTGTAAATTTACGCTTAGACCTGTGAAAAGTAACAAAGAACGGATATACAACTATCAGGAATGATGAAGCACCTAGGTACAACACCACATAGCCAAAAGCTTGTAAACCCTGTCATTAAACCCTAGGCACCCCTGCTGAGCCTTTCATATATCCCTTTTCGATATTATGAACTCCACAAAATAACCCAGCCAATGATGAATGTCCGACCCGATGACCAAAGGAGGCGAGGAGCCCGACTCTCAGATAACATTCTCATCAGTCCAAAGAAGCAATGCCGCTATCAGCATGACGAAGCGATCCGCAAATGGTCCCAAAGTGACACAAGATCAAAAGAGCTCACATCAAAACAGCTTTCGAAGCCCAAAACCGGGAAACACAAGAACCCCGAAGGCAAAGCCCGGAAGGGATAAAATAAAAGGCAAACCCGAAGTTCCTCGAAGAAATCCAAATGACGAAAAGAGAAATGGTGTAAAGGACAACTTCAAAAGTCCAGGTCCAGAAGCTCGAAAACAACGTCAACATGAAGCAGCCAGACGAATTCAAGATAAGGAAGATGAATCCGAGAGAAGAGGCAAGTTGCAGCTTTGGTCACCCATTTAAGCTCCACATACCTCAATATCCCTCCATGATCCCGTCGTCTTTCATCACACCCTATGGCCACGTTATAAGCTTTAAAGACTTCCGACTTGATAGTTGTGTGTCCAATCACGTGAAAGTAACAGATCGAATACGTAAATTCATCAATATCAAATTCAATGGTCTAGAAGTGTGACCGTAATGAGAAACGAGTGTAAACACCAAACACGTCGAGTGTAGGTTAGAAACGCACCAAATCAAAACATAAGCCTTGACCCTGTGAAGACGAGACTCGTTCGCACGTGTTAATCAAAATACTGGGGGCAATCGATCGTTCCGATCATTGCCATGAAGTCTAGCTCAGATTGTCTTAAGGAGAAATATGGGGCAATTGTTGGTTCCAACAATTGCCATGACAACACCAATTGAAACCAAAGTGAACACCACATCCACACAAGGCAACACATAAGCCTTACTCCAAGTCAAACACATCAGGCACATAAGCCTTACCTCATAAACAAAGCCATTCACCACATAGGCTCACATAAGCCCTTACCTCCACACCACCACTACACAGGCCCACTAAGCCCTTACCTCCACATCAAACACCACACCACTGGTAGCATGTTCATCTCCTAGGAGATAAATTACAAGTCTGAAATCTTTCAGAAGGAAATGGTAATTTCAATTTCCTTTTCAGTACACAGAATTTTCTTCAAACATGCCCATGTTGGCATTCCTAGCAATTTCTTGCTTTCGACAAATCTGCATCATCGCCTGTTGCACATTCTAGCAATTTCTTGCTTTCGACAAATCTGCATCATCGCCATGTTTGGCACATTCCTAGCAATTTCTTGCTTTCGACAAATCTGCATCATCGCCATGTTGGCATATTCCTAGCAATTTCTTGCTTCGACAAATGCATCATCGCCATGTTTGGCACATTCCTAGCAATTTCTTGCTTTCGACAAATCTGCATCATCGCCATGTTTGGCATATTCCTAGCAATTTCTTGCTTTCGACAAATTTGCATCATCACCATGTTTGGCGTATTCCTAGCAATTTCTTGCTTTGGACAAATCTTTTTCATAGCCATGTTTGGTATATTTTCTAGTTATTTCTTGCTTTGGACAATTTTCACACCTCATAATTGCCACGTTTGGCACTTTCATAATTAGCTCTTATCATATGTGAGAATCCAATCAAACCTCAGGTTCCCGACACCTTATAATGCTCGGCGTATTCCAATCAAACCTCAGGTTCCCGACACCTTATAATGCTCGGCGTATTCCAATCAAACCTCAGGTTCCCGACACCTTATAATGCTCGGCGTATTCCAATCAAACTTCAGGTTCCCGACACCTTATAATGCTCGGCGTATTCCAATCAAACCTCAGGTTCCCGACACCTTATAATGCTCGGCGTATTCCAATCAAACCTCAGGTTCCTGACACCTTATAATTCTCGGCGTATTCCAATCAAACCTCAGGTTCCCGACACCTTATAATGCTCGGCGTATTCCAATCAAACTTCAGGTTCCCGACACCTTATAATGCTCGGCGTATTCCAATCAAACCTCAGGTTCCCGACACCTTATAATGCTCGGCGTATTCCAATCAAACTCCAGGTTCCCGACACCTTATAATGCTCGGCGTAATCCATTCAACCCCAGGTTCCCGACACCTTATAATGCTCGGCGTAATCCATTCAACCCCAGGTTCCCGACACCTTATAATGCTCGGCGTAATCCATTCAACTTTAGGTTCCCGACACCTTATAATGCTCGGCGTAATCTATTCAGCTTCAGGTTCCCGACACCTAATAATGCTTGGCGTATTTCATTCAACCTCAGGTTCCCGACACCTTATAATGCTCGGCGTATTCCATTTAATTTTAGGTTCCCGGCACCTTAGATGCTCGGTCTAGATTATTCACTCTTAGTTCAGTCCACTTTCCACATTTTAGGTAGTCAACGCCTTAGAATCGCTTGACACGTACTTCATCATTTAGGTAGTCAACGCCTTAGAATCGCTTGACATTTATTTCATCATTTCGTTTTTAGGTAGTCAATGCCTTAGAATAGCTTGACATCATTTTCATCTTTTTAGGTAGTCAGCGCCTTAGAATAGCTCGACAGCATATCATCATTTCAGGTAGTTGGCGCCTTCGAATAGTTCAACAACATCTCCTTCCTCTTTTGGTAGTCAGCGCCTTCAAATAGCTCGACACAACCCGCTAGGTTTCAAGCGGCATGCAGGGTCTTTTAAGGTTCGAAATTTTGGGGTATCACTCAAGCATCAACTAGACTCTTCATATCCATTACAAAGTCTAGTTGACGGGGGGCAATCTGTTATACCCAAAATTTCAACCCCCTCAGAGTAGTCTCTAGACATACATGTTACAAAGGGCAAAATGGTCAAAATGCACCAATGCAGGATTTCCCAAGGACATTCTCGGGATTTTCTATTTTCATATGACTTGTTCATTATCTCCAAACACTTCCAAATATCATAGTCATTATGAAAGGTATTTCATGATTTTCTGATAATATTTATTCTGGAAATTAAGCTTTTAATAAGCTAGTTTCTTTAATAATTAACACATGAAATAGCCTCAAAATAGAAATAAAAGGGTTTTCAAAATTAAAATAAAATTGTCACATGGTTAGCATGACTACATACAGTCATAAACCTGAAATTATTTTATTTGGAACCTTATCCCAAAATTTAAAAGAGAAATTCAATCATTTTTGCAATTTTCTCTCTCCTCTGGAAAGTACCAAAATCAAAACAAAATGTCATTAAATTTTAACACAAGATAGAGGATGATTTTTAGAGACTAATGCCGTTCGAATTTCGTTATTTCGACTTTCCAATAATTAGTTATGAATTATGGGAGATTCTAGATTGTAGGATTTTTATCTAATCGGTTATTTATCAAATTAACCCGATTCTAACTCTCAAAATTCTTAAAACTCATCCTTTACCTTCAGTTAAAATTTCATAATTTTTCTCGGCCTGCAGCATATTCTAAAAAATCAGATTCTCTTAGAGCACAAAATCAGGATTTTGGATAAAAATTTTGTTCTATCGACATGGCCTTGCTCTCTCTATAAAAGGACCTTCCAAAAATGACCTAGGGCAGAGGGGAACACTTCCAAAGTCAGAAAACACAGCCACAAACCTTCTCCCCACGTTTTTACACTTCCAAGCCTCAAATCAATACCGAAACACTGCAGAAATCACCCCGAAATCACCAAAAACTCATCCTTTCTTCCACCATTGAACTTCCAAGCACCAAAATCACCAAAAACGCACCCCGAAATCACCAAAAACTCATCCTTTCTTACACTAACGTGTTTAGAATCTTTCAGGCTACCTACCCATAAAATTTGAACCAGAAACACCGCCGGGAACCACCCAAACGCCGTCGTCCGAGGGCGGTCCGCACCCACGGACGTTATGTCCGGGGTCTCGGACGCTCTGTCCGAAAGCCGGACCCCCCGGACGGTGGCGGGATATTTTTATTTTCAAATTTTAGGGTTTTATAAAACATGTCCGGGCCACGGATGTCCTGTCCGTGGCCCCGGACTTTTCAAAATCTCGTTTCTGTTTAAATTTGACTTTTCTGTGTCATTAGGTTAATTAGGGTCCGTGGTTTCGGACATTAGGTCCGTAGCCACGGACGGAAACAAAATTTGACCTAATTCTGCCTCCGAAACCCTAGTTGAGGTATTTTAATTTCCACTTTAATTTTCTGTCAAAAAACGTTAAAAAATAAAAAAACAGAAGCGCGCACTTAGGTTAAAAATGACTCGTAATAAGCCTTAATTAAACTAAGTAGAGGAAAAACGACTTCTAGGGGTAATGAAAGTAATTGAACCCTAATTAAGTCGAATATCAAGCCCCCGAACCCGAACTCTCCTTTCCTAATTTGATCTAGGTTAAAATTAGGTGGCGACTCATAATAGGTTCCAGTGAGCTAGCTTAGGTTTTAATAATTATTGTTTTATGACATAGTTATTAATCTTAGGTTATAAGTGGACCTAAAACCCGACTAGATCCTAATCAACTTTAATCAACATAGGATAGGGTTTAAAATCGAGGCTCACACATAGTATAATGGCGGGAGTACATGAGCGGAAGATAAATTAGTAGCGGATGCCATATAAGCAAATGTTATTTAGTGAGTAAGAGCATGGTACGCAGCGAGCGACCATTGTAAGAGTATACTCAGATAATGATATGAAGCTGATGAGGAAAGATGGTAAAGGTTACATATTCCTACCTATTGCACAAGAGATTTACTGCCAAGGGTTTACGCTTATGTACTCTGTATGACTGAGTGTTTTGGTATTGCACTTGTGCGGTAATGATCGAGTGGGAGAGCTAGGAATTGAGAAATGTCAATGAAGCCTACTGAGCGGGAATCTAGAGAAATAACCGTGCGGCCATTGGCCAAAGATGCACGAAGAATGTGGGCCGTAACCCACAGGTCCCAGGACCGATGCATTGTAAATGTAGAGTAATATGAATGAGGAATTCTTGTATAAAACAAGTAAACAAACATAATTCAGAAGCCACTATTAAACGAGGAAGCACTGCATACTAAGTAGTAGCTTGACCTCAACTGACAATAAGTCGGGAAAAGTAAAGTGAATAATCAACGAAGGTATACAGTGCTATACGAAATAGATTTCCAGAGAGCTGGAGAGAAAATCTGTAACTCATCGAATTTGCATACGGTAAGAGATACCTAGCGACGATTGACAAACCTTTATTCCCAAGACATAAAAGGATAAAAAGGGAGTAAATAACACATTGAGAATATAAAAAAGGGCGAATTAAGCTCTAGTTATCAGGTCACGCAGCAGAAGCTAGTGGGCCGTAATTCAAAGGTTAAGTATACCTGGCAAATGTGAGTAATTGGCTAATCATAAACACCTTGAAGCCTTAGAGGCTAGAACCGAACCCAGTTAAGAATTAATTTACCGCATCGAAGTTAAAACACTTCATGATGCCCAAATTAGTGAACTAATGTTCAATGATGACATATGGTCGATTACGCGGGCGTAACCCTTTTTAAGGGGGGTAGGGCGAGAAACCGCTTAGAGTATGTTTTACGTATAGGTGCGTAAACTACTATATGCATAGCACAAAAAGAATTGTTTTGATGGCTGGAACTTATGTTACATAAACATATGTATCCATTCACTGTGTAATTATGGTTATTGCGCATGAGAGATGCGAGTAATGTGTATATAAAATTATGAAAAGAGGAGTAGAGAAACTCTTGGGGAGTGAGAATCCCTATAGTATATGTCTATTGAGACTAGACATGAGTATGATGAGTATGAATCGGTATGAAACCGATGTGTAACCTAGTAGGAAGTGAGTTTCCCTAGGTAATTTTATTTTGAGAATGATTGATGGAGTGAGTTCCATCCTTTGGAGTTGATTGATGTATGCTTTAAATTAAGTAACAATTTGACTAATGAGGCCATAAGTATGGGATGCCTAGATAAAGTAGGGAAGCAATGACAATGACGGATGACCTAAGTTCTAGGAATTTGAGATAAATCAATGGATTTTCTTATGAATATGACTAGAAAGAGTAAAAGATAGAAAACGAAAATGTTTGACTATCTGATTGTATGAAACTGACGTGGGAGGTGGAACTTGATCTGCTAGCGATCAAGGGAAACCGAACACAAATTGGGGTGGAAGGATAGTTCAACACTGATTGCTGATCACATCAGGGTTTGCATGATTCTTGAAGCCCCCTATGAGTGGTCACAAGTAATCACGCTAAGAAAAGATAAAACGCTACATAACCGATTAGGAGTTGTGTTGTGTTTTAAAATATTTTCAAACCAAATTTGAAAAAGGATTTTCTTCGAGCATGAAGGCGAAAAATGGTTTTGAAACCATGAACTCTCCGTACGTGCGGCGGTCCTAACGTGCCGGTTGGTGGTGACAGTGTGTGATTTCTCCAAAGGCAGCAGGACGGCGAAGTACCTGAGAATGTCCTGTGTTGAGTGAGTCAACCCGAGTGTGCCCGAGGATATGTATATGTGAACGTTTTGATCATAAACCGAAGGGAACGTGTCCCAGAGAGAGTAAGTGCCCATGGTCATGAAACGGCCGTGAACCAGAGAGCGTAAGTGTTCAACGTGACCGGTACCTGAGGGCATCAGTAGTGTATTACTCGATATGGGTCGAGGACTGTAATGCTCTTGTCTTCGGACAGATTCCCATGGAGAGAGTAACAAAGAGTATTTTTTATTGGCTATACATGCTGTGATATGTGTATGGTATGTGTAGTGTGAAATTAGACTTACTTGTGAAGTCTGTAGGGTTATACGTGTATTATAACCTTGACATAGAGTACCTATGTGAGTAACAATACTAGATTCACCAACTTTGAGGACAAAGTTCTTAAAGGGGGTAGATTTTAATACCCTGGATCTAAAAATGGTGATTAAATTACTCTAATTGATTATTAAAGGCCTAATGGTGCCTAGAGAGTATTGGTAAAGAGAATTAAACCAAAAGAAAAGAGAAAACGCTTGAAAAGTGAAAAACGCTAAAACACGCGTTAAATGAGTATAGGAGGTATAAGACCTTGGTTAGGGTCCGATATGGATTCCTAAGGCTTAGTTAGGCATAATTAGTATACGGAGTGATTCCCGAAGAAAAACGGATCCAAATAATGGGATTTAAAACGCTTAACGGAGTTTTAAAAGCACGTTTTTCTAGAAAATACTGAAAATATTTGACTTTAAGTGGTCAAACCAACCCGTAAAAAATTATAGTTGACTTAACTATAATTAATAATTAATGGAAGCTTAATAACCATTAAAAAATAAGAAACGAGAAAATTCGGAAAATGGGCCCGGTTAGTGAAATAGTGCTAAAACCGGGTAAATAAACGAGCGTTTTCTGTAAAAAGACGAAAAACGCTCCAGCTCACATGCTATAAGGGGCCGGTTTTATTGTTGACCATCACTCTCATTTGACCTTAATAAGTAAAGGAAAGAAGGAAGAAAGAAGCAAAAGGGAAAATGTGAAAAAAGTAGAAAAAGGTGAGTGCTACCCCTTCTCCTCTTATTTCCTTTTCTTCCTTTTCTATTTCTCTCTTTCTCTCCTCCAGCCGTCCGCTCTTTCTCCTCCCTCAATGGCTCAATTTCTCTTCTCTCTTCTCCTTGGCTACTCAAGCCTTCCTCGTCATGCCCAAGCTTTGTAAAAAAGCTCCAAACTCAAAAATAATTACATATTTGGTGATCCCCTCATCAAGCTTCCACAACTTCTCTCTTTTCAAAATTCAAAAAGGATGAGTTTCATTTTCGTGGGTGTTGGCCATTTGAAGAGAAAATAACACCATTTTGAAGCTTGAAGCTTCCTCTTTCATCCAAGGTAAAAATATCCAAAGAAAAATTCATTTTTCTTCACCCTCTTGTGTTGGCAGATTTTGGCATGTTTTAATGCCTTACTTCTTCTTGTTTTGAGCTATTCTTCAAGTCTCCAGTGGAGGGTTGGAGCTCCTCCTTTGATTCATGCCAAAACCATTCCTAGGGTTTCCAAAGGTAATGTCCAATTTCATGCCTTAAACCCCTTTTTGAATTCATGAATTATCCTCACAAGCTAAGAGAGCTAATTAGTGCTCCCTATGTACAATGGTACATTGGTCTAGAGAAATGGGAAAGTGATTTGCCATGACCGATTTTGGGTGGATGAGAAGAGGAGAAGAGGAGAAAAGAAGAAGAGTATTTGAAGGAAACTTAAGAGAATTCAAGGTAAGAAACCAACCCTAATGTATATTCTATATGTATTAGAATTTGGGATGGGTTAATAAAATGAATGAACCCCACATGAGTGTGGTAATAATGTGCTTGTATAGAAATAATGCATGTGAGAAAGCATTTGGGAATTTAGTGTTTGATTTAAGAGCTATACATTTTATGAATTATGCAATGTGTGGTATTTGGAAAATTGATGAGTATTGATGAATTTATGTGTGTGCTGATAGAACCCTTGTGGTTTGGCTAGTTTTAGGTTGATTTAAATGGTGGTATGAGTTTTGGGTAATGTTAGAAAAGTAGCCAAGTTATGGCAAAATTTGTGTAGGAATTTAAGTAGTTTGAGTAGTATTGTGAGTAAGGAATGACCTAGAGAAACTAGGTGTTGATGGAGATTGATTTGGGTTAGGAAATCACCATGGAAATACTTATTTAAGGAGAGAGAATGAAAAATTGTGAATTTGAGCAAGAAATTGAGTAAGGATTAAACCTATGTTTTGAAGAGGTTTAGAGCATGTTTTGAGATGATTACACAAGTAGGAAACATGTGGAATGATTAGGGAATGATTAGAGGTGAATTAGGGGGTGAAAACTGATCAAAAACAGTAAATTTTGACAGTTCCAGGGGTGGTCCGGGTTTGCAAATCAGTACATAAACCCGGACCACATCAAAAATGCACCCGAGAGTGAATTCAAAGATTGGTCCGGGTTTATATCCGAGGACACAAACCCGGACCACATGAAAATGTAGGCAGAAACTTAAAACTGTGTCTGGTCCAGGTTTGTAACCCCGGACACAAACCCGGACCAGTGTAAAAATGTACCAGAAAGTGTTTTTAAGTGCCCTAATGATGGGGAAATGAATGGTAATGGTTTTAGATGATGTTTAGGCCTTGTTTGGGGACATGTAAAGGTCCTAAGAAGTGTAAACAAGTGCTAGGAGTTAATGAGAAGTAAGACCTTATTTGGCAAGAGCAAAACTAAGTGTAACGGGACAACGGGGTAAGTACGGGAGTAGCATTTAATTATTTACCGTATGAGCTTAGTATTAATAATATTGTTTGGAACATTATCAGAGGATCGTGTGTGAACCGAGCATGGTGAGATGACACGGTAAAAGTAAAAACCCCGGTGAAAGGTATGATTTTCTCATACCCCGCGTACTAACCGAGTTACGTCGATTTGTGTGTTTGTGTGCCGGCTTAATCAAGATTAAAGCATGAAAATAATCTATTGTTTAATTTATGTATGCCTTGTTGTATGTTGTATGAGCTAACATACTTGTATGCCGGTGTGGTCTAACATAGTGCATAGACCGACTCATAGCGAGTATCGATTGACTAGAATCCCGTAGATCGGGTAGTCTTATAAACAATGGAAATATGCAAACACACACAAGCTATCGATTAAAATATAACGATAATGCAAACATATGAACTCCCTAGAATGTGAGGAGAAGAATGGGTTGAGTAAAATACCCGATAACGGTTAGAAAACCATATTGAAACAATCCACGAAATAGATAAGAGTGGAGAGATAAATGAACCTCCATCGAGAGGATTGAAGTTGGTCCAATGATATTGTAACACCCCATCCAACAACAAACACATAATAACATTCTGCAGCGGAAACCCAACTCATCACATTACTTATTCCAATGGTGTTACAACGCCGTTAACCACCTACGTGGCTAACAAGGCTAACATATGTACATGTGTATCGGTCTGATGGACTAGATTCCCGAGCAACTACACAATACAATACTCAATCCATCTTCAACATTTATTATATACCTACACTTCCCCTGTACCGAGTATTTATAAACTGGTGCCGACAACAATATCGGTCTTACTACGCCTACTGCATATGCACACTTAAATGTTTACCCATGTACAATGACTACCCGTCCTACTCTCGAACGGCTTCCAGCACTTCGTACCTGAAATAGGAAAAGAAGAGAAAGGGGTGGCCCCAAGGGGCTCAGCACCTTTGCTGGTATGGTAATCCCGCAGCCGCATGCTACCGGGCCACGCACGACTAATTGTCGTCTTA
This sequence comes from Limonium bicolor, assembly GCA_023374045.1. Taxonomy (NCBI): domain Eukaryota; kingdom Viridiplantae; phylum Streptophyta; class Magnoliopsida; order Caryophyllales; family Plumbaginaceae; genus Limonium; species Limonium bicolor. The sequence continues at coordinate 155,253,878 of CM041779.1, forward strand.
GCATGCAGTTGATTATATTTAATTCATGCATACCAGCCATAAACATACAACACATAATATTTCGCCTCAATGGGCTCAACCTATAACCAAAGCATCCGCACTTAACCAACCATCCAACGATTCCTTAAACCCTAGAGTGGCTCTCCTCTAAACGGAGCTACTTCCTTAACGAACGGCATGTACCCATTAATCGGGTTATCCTCAATGCCTCTTGTCGCAAACTGGGATTCATTCCATGATCCACACATTCCATATCCTACAACATAACTCATCCTACACATAGCAAAACATAGCAACCCTTTCTTGTCTCGGCGGTCACATGACCACATTGCATTCATTTAAAACATCCAATATATATATATAAGCCAAAGCATAGCAAGGTATTTTGCATATCACAACAACAACACACATCACCTCGAGAACGATTCACATTAAGATCCTTCCACCATAGTTAGTCCATCCATGAGCATAGAGATTGTTGCCAACTCATACCAAGCTCGTTAATTACCTCATCACCATCCTGTTATTTGAATGGTTGACTTAAACCCAAGGTGTGTCGGATATAGTGATCCCAAGCACACCAAACAACACAGTATGCCCCTATGGCCCGACGTGAGTCAGTAAACTAGCTTTGGATAAGCTAAGGGAAGGTTGAAACCAAATTGGAATACCACCTAAACATACACTAGGAAGCCGAACTGGATATGATAACGACCCCCACCATCACACGCGTGGCCGGAAACAATCCGGACTCCTCACCCCCCATTAGCCATAGACTCTTATAAATAAGTAGTTAGAGATCCATTACGGAGCCTACCACAAACCCACACCATACGGTATCATAACCGAGTTAAGCACACATGGGAGGAGAGAGTCATACATTCACATACAAACATCACGCACAAACATCACATAACCAACTCACGCATAGCCGTGGTTAGAAGTTCCTTAAGTCGGAAACGTTATTACCGGATACGCTATCTTACGTTTACCTAATAGTGGTTAATAGCCCTTCAAGCGCATTAGAGGTTACCGGTTATCGGCACGTAAACATACAATAGCAATAACGACTGTAAACTCGTTTCATGATTTATATCATAACGTGGCAAACATACAGAAAAACACTTGGCATACAAGCCGGTGTAATCCGTTAGGACACAGGTTTGCAAGAAAAACCATACCTGTCACCGGAGTCCACTTATCCTGGCCATTTATGTTCCTCGAGAATTCTCGAACAACTGTTAACATCAACGTGTTTTTCATTAACATCGGGGTTTGCTTGATTATTTAATGTCAATGCTTAATTTTCCCCCGTTAACTAGTTATATAACTTAACATTTTTTAACTTGTTTTACTCCCACATTTTAATACAACCTTTAGCCCACTTTATTGTCATTAAAACTCACCTAACATGTCCTTAACATCCTTATAACATCATTACCTACCAATCCCCATCATCTCATACATTTCATAACCTAAACCATGTTTTTGGTCCGACCGACCACCGACCGACCCACCTCTGGGTCGGTCCATTACAGACCCTTTTACTTCCTTATAAACATGCCCGTCCGACCCACGTCCGACCCACCATTCTGGGTCGGTCCATGTGCGAACATTTCTCCACCTTTGAAACTTGACCGCCCGACCCATGTCCGACCCAACCTTGGGTCGGTCCATTACCGAACATATTCCTAACATTTAACAGAGGCTCGACCGACCCACAAAACTGGGTCGGCCCTGGGTCGGTCGCCTCCTAAACTTACCCAAACTTTATCAAATCTTCACCAAACTTCTCCTAAGGCTCTTAATGTGTTCTAACATCATTTGGCACTTCAAACACACACCCTTAGATATTCTTAAACACTCACAAAACTTTTTCCTAATTCCTTAAACCTTTACTTACATCTCCACAAATTCCTAACACTTACAATGTTTTCTCCTTATGATTTCTAGGTGGCATTTCACCTATAATGACCACAATACCAAGGGTTTCCTCTACACCTTAACATCATCTCTCAACTTCTTCTTACTAAATAAATCTCCTTTTCAAACTTCTTAAAACTCCTTACTCAAAACCTTACCTAACACATCATTTATTCTTTGAACACCAACCTTACCTAAAACCTTAAACAACTCCTCCAAGACTTAAATACCTCTTAAAACACCCATAGATTTCTAAACTTCCAAGATATGCCTAAATCCTGCATCACTCTTAATCACCTCAATACATGTTTTCTTCTCAAGTAAACATTCATTCACCTTTAACCCTTCCTAGTTCACCAAAACTCACTTACAACACTTAGAAACTTCTTACACATTCCCAAATTTGGCCATAGCTTCTCTAGTATATACCCACATCCAAACACTTAGGTTTTCACCTTAATTCATCCAAGAACACCTAAGATCCATAAACACACTTTATACACAAACTTCACCATTAAGCACTACATCACAATATAGTGCATAACTTAAATTGCTTGGCACTTAGGCCCTTAAATACATGGCTCTTAGGCCCTTAAATTGCATAAACCTAAACACTGAATTTCCCACATAATAATGCCTTTGACTGCAAATACACCCAACAATTCATATGCCTTAATAAACCCCTTGAGAGCATTTTACTAGCTCATTCACCATAGGCTCCTTAGGTATTTTAACAAGCATTATAAGTTTATTCCTCCTAAGGCATTAAACCACAATAAGATAGCATATTTACCCTCTTTTCTCCCAAATTCCTTCTTGTTTCCTTACAAAACCGGTATAGGGCATTTGGTTCCTTGCCAATAACTAAACAATATACCAACATTGAAATGAGTATATAAGCTTTAAGCTTATCTCATTGTAAACCCTAGTTACATATATTATCTTAAGGTATTAACATGATTGTTTACCTTGGAATGGAAAGAGAGCTTGAATATATATCAAGAGAGGACTCCTCCCTAGTCCATGAAAGCTTGGAATGAGCTAGTAGAACAAGGCAATATAATGACTCCATTAAGTGATGATTTTCGGACATGACAAAACATGAAGGAAATGTCATTTTTCTTTGAGTTTCCTTACCTTGAAGCAAAGGAGAACAAGAATATGTGAAAAGATGAGCTCAAGCTCCTCCCATGGGTGGTTTCTCTTGGCACCGAAATGGAGGCTTTGAAGTTTTGAAGAGACAAGGTTGTAGAGCTTGGCTTACTTAACTAAGAGAATGGTGGTGTTTGTTTTGATTTGGTTAAGTGAGCTAGGTTTTACATGTGGTCAAAGATGGACTTCCATGGTTGTAGTGATATATTACCGAGAGAGAACAAGAAGAAGAGAGGAAGAAGAGAGTGTGGAACCGTGTGAAATGAAGGAGGAAGGAAGAATGAAGATAGAATTTGCTTTTAAGATATTTAAGTCTTAAAGCAAATAGTAACTATGAGTCACATTTATTACTTAACAAGTTAACATACTTGGTGACTCCTCTCTACAAAAACCGGCCACCATTATGCCTAGGAGGGTGTTTTGGCTTTGTTGACCAATTTTAATCACTTATAACATTATATGTTACAAACTAGTTATAAAAGTCATTCACCTATAACAAGGCACATAGAAGTGAAATTTTTGAGTTCCCACTAATATGGCCACCCAAATGTGATACTATATAGTACACATGTTAATTAAGAGTAATGATGGACATTTAGCCATTCAAAACTCATTTACAGACAATTTTTCAAAAACGTCTTTAAGACTTCTTAAGCACATTTGTGTTTTAACTTGTTTTCAAGCTTGGTTTTCTTTAGTAATTGATTTAATATGTTCATTAACATATAAATGAGGCATAGGCATTGTAACACCCCATCCAACAATAACATACTTACAACAAATTGCAGCGGAAGAACAACCTCATCACATTACTTAACTTGCTGGTGTTACACGCCGTTAGCCACCCACGTGGCCAACAAGGCTATATACATACACAATTGTACCGGTCTGATGGGCTAAATTCCCGAGCACACTATACGTTATTATTTCCAAACAACAAAATATACACCTGAGAAACTATACCGAGTATTTTAAACTGGTGCCGACAACAATATCGGTCTTACTACACCTACTGTATACATACTTAATGAATACCCATGTACAATGTCTACCCCGTTACTCTCGGACGGCTTCCAGCTCTCGTACCTGAAATAAGAAAAGAAGAGAAAGGGGTGGCCCCAAGGGGCTCAGCACCTTTGCTGGTATGGTAATCCCGCAGCCCAACATGCTATCGGGCCACGCACAACTACTTGTCGTCTTAGCATGCGGTTGATTATATTTTAATCATACATGTAACAACGAACGCACATCACATAAAAAACACACAACACTTAACATTTCGCCTCAATGGGCTCAAATCGGATAATACATCCTACTCGATGAGTCACTCATGGTAATCACCATCCCTAGAGTGCTCCTCCTTTAATGGAGCTACTTCCTTAATACGACACATACCCTTAATTCGGGTTATCCTTAAACGTCTCTTATCACAAACTGGGAATCATATCCATGATCCATACACTTCACCTTTTACAACATATAACATACACCACATAACAACACTTAACAATACTTTGCACGTTTCCATGTGCACAACATAACACCGCAATAATATTGCATCACAACAAAACACATAACACAACGGGAATGGTTCTCAGGAACCGACCCAAACATCACCAATACACTGTTGAGCCTAGAGATTGTTGCCAGTCTCATGATAAGCTCGTTACATAACTCGTTACCGTTTCGTTAAATGAACGGTTAACTTAACACAAGGTGCCCCGGATATAGTGATCCAAGCACACCGAAACAAACATAACAATAGTATGCCCCTGTGGCCCGACGTGAGTCAGTAATAGCCTTGGTTAAGCTAAAGGGAAGGTTGGGAACCAAATTGGAAAACAACCATAACATACGGAGAGGATCGAACCTGCTATGACAACGACCCCCATACTCACACGCGTGGCCGGAACAGACCGGACTCCTCTTTCCCCCCCTTAGCACTTATTAGTAGTTCAACTTTGAACTTTATCAAACAAATCACAACATTGAGTTAAGTCTTGTCAGACATACACAAGGGAAGAGAGAGCCATACATTCACATACAACATCACACACAAACATCACATAACCAACTCACGCATAGCCGTGGTTAGAACGTTCCTTAAGTCGGAAACGTTATTACCGGATACCGTTCTCTTACGTTTACCTAATAGTGGTTAACTAGCCCTTCAAGCGCATTAGAGGTTACCGGTATCGGCACGTAAACATACAATAACAATAATGACTGTAAACTCGTTTCATGATTTATATCATAACGTGGCAACATACAGAAAAACACATTGGCATACAAGCCGGTGTAATCCGATAGGACACAGGTTGCAAGAAAACCATACCTGTCACCGGAGTCCACTTATCCTCTCCATTTATGTTCCTCGAGTAACTCTCGAACAACTGTTAACATCACATGTGTTTTTATTAACATTGGGGTAACATGTTTGTTTAAAGTCTAAGCTTAACTTTTCCCCGTTAACTTAGTTAATAACTTACATTTTAACTTGTTTTACTTCACATTTTAATACAACTTTCAACCCACTTATTGTCATTAAAACTCACCTAACATGTCCTTAACATCCTTATAACATCATTACCTACCAATCCCCATCATCATCATCATTTCATAACCTTAATCAACATTTTTGGTCCGACCGACCCACCGACCGACCCGCAACTGGGTCGGTCCATTACAGACCCCTTTTACTTCCTTACAAACATGCCGTCCGACCCACGTCCGACCCACCATTCTGGGTCGGTCCATGTGCGAACATTTTCCCTCCTTTGAAACTTACCGACCGACCCATGTCCGACCCACCCTTTTGGGTCGGACCATTACCGAACACATTTCTAACATTTTACAGAGGCTCGACCGACCCACAAACTGGGTCGGCCCCTGGGTCGGTCGCCTCCTAAACTTACCCAAACTTTGTCAAATCTTCACCAAACTTCTCCTAAGGCCTCTTAATGTGTTCTAACATCATTTGGCACTTCAAACACACCTTTAAGATATTCTTAAACACTCACAAAACTATTTTTCCTACTTCCTTACTTCAACCTTTACTTACATCTCCACAAAATTCCTAACACTTACAATGTTTTCTCCTTATGATTCTAGGTGGCATTTCACCTATAATGACCACAACACTAAGGTGTTTTTCTACACCTTATCATCACCTCTCAACTTCTTTCTTACTAGCTAAATCTCCTTTTTCACATCATACCTAAACATCACTTATTCCTTGAACATCAACATTACCTAACCTTAAACAAACTCCTCCAAGACTTAAACACATCCACTAAACACACATTGAATTCCTAGAACTTCCAAGACAACACCTAAATCCTTGCATCACTCCAAAACACTTTAATACATGTTTTCTTCTCAAGTAACATTGATTCACCTTTAACACTTTCTAGTTCACCAAAACTCACTTACAACACTTAGAACTTCTTACACATTTTTCCCAAATTTGGCCATAGTTTCTCTTGTATATACTCACATCCAAACACTTAGGTTTTTACCTTATTTCATTCAAAACACCTAAAATCCATCAAACACATCCTTATACCCCAAACTTCATACATTAAGCACTACATCACAATATAGTGCATAACTTAAATTGCTTGGCACTTAGGCCCTTAAATAACATGGCTCTTAGGCCCTTAAATTGCATAACCTTAAACACTGAATTTCCCACATAATAATGCCTTTGACCTGCAAATACATACACCAAAACATATGTTCTTTTACTAGTCTCCTTGAGAACATTTTGCTAGGTCACTCACCATTGGCTCCTTAGGTATTTTATCAAGCAAATCAAGCTCATTTTCCTAAGGCATTTAAACTACATTGAGATAGTTTGTTTACCTCTTTTCCTCACAAATTTCTTTCTTGGTTCCTTGTAAACCGGTGGGGTGTTTGGTTGTTTGTCAACTTCTAAACATTATACAAACAACATAATGAGTATTCAAGCATTATGCTTCATCTCATTGTAAACCCTAGTTACATATATTGTTTAAACACATTAAGGTAATTGTTTTACCTTGGAATTGGAAGAGAACTTGAATGAGTATCAAGAGAGGGCTCCTCCTAGCCCTTGAAAGATTCAAATGAAGCTAAAACAAGCAAGATAAATACACCATTGTGAGGTGAATTTTCGGACAACATGTAAACATGGAGGAAACTTGATTTTTCTTTGAGTTTCCTTACCTTGAAGCAAAGGAGAACAAGAATATGTGAAAAGGTGAGCTCAAGCTCCTCCCATGGTGGTTTCTCTTGGCACCGAAATGGAGGTTTTGAAGCTTTGAAGAGACAAGATTGTAGAGCTTGGCTTAACTAAGAGAATGGTGGTGTTTGTTTTTGATTTGGTTAAGTGAGCTAGATTTTACATGTGGTCAAAGGTGGACTTCCATGGTTGTAGTGTTATATTACCGAGAGAGAACAAGAAGAAGAGAGGAAGAAGAGAATGTGGAACCGTGTGAAATGAAGGAGGAAGGAAGAATGAAGATAGAATTTGCTTTTAAGATATTTAAGCCTTAAAGCAAATAGTAACTATGAGTCACATTTATTTCACTTAACAAGTTAACATGCTTGGTGACTCCTCTCTACAAAAACCGGCCACCATTATGCCTAGGAGGGTGTTTTGGTCTTTGTTGACCAATTTAATCACTTATAACATTATATGTTACAAACTAGTTATAAAAGTCACTATTCACCTATAACAAGGCACATAGAAGTGAAATTTTTGATTTCCCACTAATATGGCCACCCAAATGTGATACTATATAGTACACATGTTAATTAAAGAGTAATGATGGACATTTAGCCATTCAAAACTCATTTACAAGACAATTTTTCAAAAACGTGCTTTAAGACTCCTTAAAGCACATTTTGTGTTTTAACTTGTTTTCAAGCTTGGTTTTCTTTAGTAATTGCTTTAATATGTTCATTAACATATAAATAAGGTATAGGTATGACCATTAGGTCTTTTACACATTTATCCCAAGCTTAGAGCACATTTTTGCTCATACTGACTTTAAGGTATTACCTTGTGTTTTGTTTGGTTTCATTGTCTACCAAAGTTTCCTAAGGACTTGTTTAGCCTTATTAAATCATAATTAAATGTTATCAAGTCTTGGTAGGCTCTTTGGGTCCTAACCAAGTTCACTCATAGCTTAGAGCATGTTTTTGCTCAAACTGTGTCTTAATGTTTTATTGCATTTATTATGGTTTAAATTGTTCACTGATGTTACTAAGGCACTTTTTAGCCTTTACATACCATAATTTGATATTTAAACCACATATCAAGGTTTGGGGTATTTCAATCTACCCCCCTTAAAAGAACTTCGCCCTCGAAGTTCACACTTTTCACACATCATAGATTTGAACACAATAATCACTTGGAAATAAACTTCCTTAACCAAACACACTTTACATCACAACCTCGGACTTAATGGTCCGGGCAACACATTCACATCCACACATAACATAACATATCCAAATGATAACCTCGGACTCTATGGTCCGGGTATCTTAACAACATTTACACATACATAACAACATTTGGACACATAGGTCCTGATAACATAACAGTCTTTAGACACGTAGATCTATCTAACACCACACATTTAGACTCATAGGCCTTGATAGTATACGCTTTAGGAAATCCAAGTCAAACAACATTCATTACACATACCACACAACATGTCAGAGCATGTATAACAATCAAAAATATCTTGATATACATTGTGATCCCGCAGAACACGGTCGCGATGGACACCTTCCGTCCCCGTGCCTTTAGGAGATTAAAACATCACTTAAATTTAAAATTTCTTTGAGTTAAGTAAGAGAACTTTAATTACGTAAAGTATCCATCAACGTTTTATAAATACCAATTTAAAATCCTTTTGAAAACACACACAACTCCAAGTCCAACTTAAGCTCTTTGCTTCATTTCTTAGCGTGGTTATTTGTGACCACTTATAGGGAGTTTCAAGAGTCATCCAACCCTGATGTGATCAGCATCAGTGTTGAACTATCCTTCCACCCCAATTTGTGTTCGGCTTCCCTTGATCGCATGCAAATCAAGTTCCACCTCCCACTTCATTTTCAAGCATCAAGTAAATCACTCATTTCCAATTTTCTATCTTTTGAATCATTCTAGTCATGATCACAACATCTCCAAAGGATAGAACTCCGTCTATCAATTACCTCCATTCACTTTTAATCCTGTTGCCTAGGGAATCTTATTCTCACTAGGTTCTATGTCGGTATCATGCCCTTTCATGCATCACTATAAAGTATATATATATATATATATATACACATATATTTTATCCAAAATACTACACCTGGTTTTACATTTATACACTGTCGGGGCTTTTGTTCCCCCGGGAGTTTATCTACTCCCCACACTTGTACAATCACACATAACTGTTAACAAACACACACACTTATCACAATGGTATTCGCATCATCTGTGCGCAATTACCACAATTAATCCATGAATGAATGTGTATGTTTACGTAACACACACACCAATCATCAAAACAAACAATACTTTTGTGCTATGCACAATATGAGTCACACACACTACGTACACTTGTACGGTAATATACACCAAGGGGTTTTGCGCTCTACCCCCCTTAAAAGGGATTACGCCCACGTAATCAGTCACTAAACGTTGGCTTAAATGTTCTGCCGTCGTGAAGTGTTTTAACTTCCACGCGGTCTATTACACAACTGATTCTGATTAGAGGATCTCAACCATATTGGCGGTTTAGTTCCTAAACCAGGAATTCTCATTGGAGTTGTAACTCATAACCGGTTTCGGTCCTGGCCTGTGAGGCTTTTAGGCGTTAATAATTAGCCATCCACTCATGTTCACCATGTACATTCAACACTTGAATCACTGGCTTACTAGTTTCTGCTGCGAAACTCTAATAACTGTAGAGCTTAATTGCTCCCTTTTATTATTCTTACTGTATTGTATATCCCCAATTGTCACCTTCATCTTGGTAACAATGGTTTCTCAACCGTCGCGTGGTATCTCTTACCGTTAGCGAATTCGGTGAGTTTCACAATTTTCCATCCACTTCCATAACAATTTACTGTGTATACAACTATGTATTTCACAATGATTGACTTGCTTCTACCGACTTACTGTCGGTTGAGATTGAGCTACTACCTAGTGTGTAGTGCTCTCTCAGCTATTTCCAACATTTGGGGTATATTCCATACCGATATTTGACAGTTAGTGCTGCTGTAGTCACTTACTGTTAATCATGTCTCCACATTTGGTTTTGTACAAGTACTCTTTTATTGGTGTGGTCTTGCATTTCCTATGCATCGGCCATTATAACATTATTGCTTCACAATTAACATGTTTCCAATTCCTAGCTATCCCACTCGTTCATTACTGCGCAAGTGCAATACCAAAACACTCAGTCATACAGAGTGCAGAGGCGTAAACTCTCGACAGTAAATCCCTTCTGCGATTCGCCATGGAATTCACACTGAGTTCCTCATCATATAGTACCGACCACTGGCTTATTGCCCAGTCTGTTTAACACCACTCATCTTGTTACGTTATCATTTAACAACATTTATACAACGGTCGCTTGTTGCGCACCGTACTTATTGTATAACACTAACTCAAATCGTATTTACTGTTACATTAACTTCCACACATAAATTTACATTATTCACATTACGGTTCATCCCTCATTGGATGACGACTGAATGCTCCTTGAGCATCGATCATTCGAGTCACAAGCCGGCGTTATTCAGCTCGGTGTTTCACTTTATACACACTTGCTATCAAGCTAACTGCTCTTTTTCAATAATAACGTCGTCCATCCTTAACATATTTCTTGAACTTGATCCACATGACTACCGCTCCTGCGGTCTCACAATATCGAGAGGTATCCCCACTCTTAATGCAGTGGTTCGTTTACCACTCTATTCGCTTATACAACCTAAACTTCTACCATCAATCGAATTTATGTGACATGTCTTACTTATGGCTTATGAGCCTTGTTTGCCTTGAGCTGGGCTCATTATAGGCTGTCCACACACATGTACTTCTCTGTACAATATTACAAGATCGTTGCATCACGTTTCCTTTCATGGGATGCCCCTTAGGTTTGTCAGTCCGTCTCCTGACAACTCATGTCTAAACTGGGTGTTAGTTTCAACCCTTATGTTTCTGTCATGCATTTCATTCAACAATTGTTGATGCAAACACCCCTCAAGGATTGTTCCTGGGTGTTGCTAAGTTATCATTTACATTCCGTTAGTTACGCCTTTCGCGTTCTTTACTGGTTATTATCTTCTTCTGTGAAGATTAACATTTCCTGGTAGTGTAGGTACTCATTCTGGGAATTCATCCCGTTCATTGTACATTAATGTGTCCACATTAGGCATCTGCTTGCCATGTACAGGCTGGGTCACCATTCCAGCTATAATGTTTATCCTTGAGGATCCTTAAGACGTATTAGATGTCTTTACATTGCCGTTAGTGCACTTCGCACCTCCTGACACTTAAACATTTCCTTGAAAGGAATTCACTAATCCTTTTAGTCTTGCTAACTTAACTGAATTCTTTAACTTCAACTATTCCTTGTAATCCTTAGCTCTCGTTTGATTTATACTGCTGACCGTAGACGGAGTCGACTACTCCCCGTGTTTCGGACTCTACTCGTATACATATATGGGGTATCATACTGATACATTGCTACTTACCCAACTAACCCATAAGTAGGTCTGTCAGGCCCACATGCTCCTATCGGAGTGCGGTCGTCCCACAACACAGCTGGTACACTTGTAGTGTCCGTCACACGCCTAGGTGAAGTATTCTGTTGTCAACTCCCTTATATTGTCCCGTGACAATATTCATTCCTTACTTCCCGAACTTAATCGAGGGAAAGTTTATCCATTGTTGTATCCTTGTCAACTGTCCTTGGTTTTACTAGTTTGGTTTAAAAGAAGGTTGGAAAGAAGTGTTGGTTTGAAAGAAAATCTGGTTTTGAAAAGAAAAGGGTTTGAATAAATCTGGGTTGAAAGAAAAATTTTCATGGTTTCACAACATCTTCTTACCTTAACCAAGTCTAGCTTCTTGCTGACTGGTGTACTTACAATCACAGAGGTTAGGCTATTAAGCCCTTCCATTGTTATGACAATCACATTTAACTTTATTGTACTTTTCCAAGTACTTCGTAGTGGTTGTAAATTTCCCGAACAGCCCTGTTATAGCAGCACTTGCTATGGCAAGTGCGCCATGCTAGCTGGCTATCAGTTTAACACATACCGGTTGTGGTATTGTTTTTACCCATATTGTCATCAGTGGCCTTGTTGGCCCTCACTGATCCTACTGTCTTCATATGACGGTCATCAACTAGGGTGTTTCCCATTCTGGGAGACCCCTTTGTCTTAGTATTGTATCCTCTTTGTAGCCCGTTCCACGTATTTGCCGTGGTTACTGAGACTTGTCTCTTGTTTGGGCACTACGTTGTAGTCCCCTTGTCGGTTGGTACACCGTGGGTGTGTTATTTATCAACTGTGGTCCCGTAGACACTCGTCTCGGGTTTCTTTAATCCACTTCTTGCCTGTTGCACGGTTGGTGCGTTGCAAGCTGGTTGTACTCGACTGCTCTGCATGTCGACCCATGTTGCCGGAAATTCTATTCTCCAATATACAAGATCCTTCACTCATTGCTATGAAATGCGGTTAACACTGTTTAGATGGAGACCGTCTCCGGGATTCCCAGTTTCCGGGATCTACCGTATGACAGGTTCTCCGTACCCTAAAGGTATATAATAACAGCCAGATCGGGTATTCCCGAGTATGAGAGTGGACTTCCATCTCTCTGGCGTTGTTTCCCCAAGTTATATACAGGGTTTGTGGAGGGTGGGAAGGATATTGTAGGTTTCCAGTAGTCACTGGTAGTTCCTAACTAGCGTATCTCTCACGCTATCACTCAACCCTTAACCCAAGTACTTAAATCCTAACTCGGTACTTCCTAAGCTCGGTAACTCAGTCATCAGAGCGATACTTCGCTCTGATACCACTTTTTGTAACACCCCATCCAACAATAACATACTTACAACAAATTGCAGCGGAAGAACAACCTCATCACATTACTTAACTTGCTGGTGTTACACGCCGTTAGCCACCCACGTGGCCAACAAGGCTAATACATACACAATGTACCGGTCTGATGGGCTAAATTCCCGAGCAACTATACGTTATTATTCCTTTCCGTTAACAACAACAATAATATACACCTGATCAACTATACCGAGTATTTTAAACTGGTGCCGACAACAATATCGGTCTTACTACACCTACTGTATACATACTTAAATGAATACCCATGTACAATGTCTACCCCGTCTTACTCTCGGACGGCTTCCAGCTCTCTGTACCTGAAATAAGAAAAGAAGAGAAAGGGGTGGCCCCAAGGGGCTCAGCACCTTTGCTGGTATGGTAATCCCGCAGCCCACATGCTATCGGGCCACGCACAACTACTTGTCGTCTTAGCATGCGGTTGATTATATTTTAATCATACATGTAACAACGAACGCACATCACATAACAAAACACACAACACTTAACATTTCGCCTCAATGGGCTCAATAATCGGATAATACATCCTACTCGATGAGTCACTCATGGTAATCACCATCCCTAGAGTGCTCCTCCTTTAATGGAGCTACTTCCTTAATAGACGACACATACCCTTAATTCGGGTTATCCTTAAACGTCTCTTATCACAATCTGGGAATCATATCCATGATCCATACACTTCACCTTTTACAACATATAACATACACCACATAACAACACTTAACAATACTTTGCACGTTTCCATGTGCACAACATAACACCGCAATAATATTGCATCACAACAAAACACATAACACAACGGGAATGGTCCTCTCAGGAACCGACCCAAACATCACCAATACACTGTTGAGCCTAGAGATTGTTGCCAGTCTCATGATAAGCTCGTTACATAACTCGTTACCGTTTCGTTAAATGAACGGTTAACTTAACACAAGGTGCCCCGGATATAGTGATCCAAGCACACCGAAACAAACATAACAATAGTATGCCCCTGTGGCCCGACGTGAGTCAGTAATAGCCTTGGTTAAGCTAAAGGGAAGGTTGGGAACCAAATTGGAAAACAACCATAACATACGGAGAGGATCGAACCTGCTATGACAACGACCCCCATACTCACACGCGTGGCCGGAACAGACCGGACTCCTCTTTCCCCCCCGTTAGCACTTATTAGTAGTTCAACTTTGAACTTTATCAAACAAATCACAACATTGAGTTAAGTCTTGTCAGACATATACAAGGGAAGAGAGAGCCATACATTCACATACAACATCACACACAAACATCACATAACCAACTCACGCATAGCCGTGGTTAGAACGTTCCTTAAGTCGGAAACGTTATTACCGGATACCGTTCTCTTACGTTTACCTAATAGTGGTTAACTAGCCCTTCAAGCGCATTAGAGGTTACCGGTATCGGCACGTAAACATACAATAACAATAATGACTGTAAACTCGTTTCATGATTTATATCATAACGTGGCAAACATACAGAAAAACACATTGGCATACAAGCCGGTGTAATCCGATAGGACACAGGTTGCAAGAAAACCATACCTGTCACCGGAGTCCACTTATCCTGTCCATTTATGTTCCTCGAGTAATTCTCGTACCACTGTTAACATCACATGTGTTTTTATTAACATTGGGGTAACATGTTTGTTTAAAGTCTAACGCTTATAACTTTTCCCCGTTAACTTGGTTAAATAACTTTACATTTTAACTTGTTTTACTTTCACATTTAATTAAACCTTTCACCCACTTATTGTCATTAAAACTCACCTAACATGTCCTTAACATCCTTATAACATCATTACCTACCAATCCCCATCATTCTCATATCATTTCACAACCTTAATCACATCTTTGGTCCGAAGACCACCGACCGACCCGCAACTGGGTCGGTCCATTACAGACCCTTTACTTCCTTACAAACATGACCGTCCGACCCACGTCCGACCCACCATTCTGGGTCGGTCCGTGTGCGAACATTTTCCCTCCTTTGAAACTTGACCGACCGACCCATGTCCGACCCACCCTTTTGGGTCGGACCATTACCGAACACATTTCTAACATTTTACAGAGGCTCGACCGACCCACAAACTGGGTCGGCCCCTGGGTCGGTCGCCTCCTAAACTTACCCAAACTTTGTCAAATCTTCACCAAACTTCTCCTAAGGCCTCTTAATGTGTTCTAACATCATTTGGCACTTCAAACACACCTTTAAGATATTCTTAAACACTCACAAAACTATTTTTCCTACTTCCTTAAACCTTTACTTACATCTCCACAAAATTCCTAACACTTACAATGTTTTCTCCTTATGATTTCTAGGTGGCATTTCACCTATAATGACCACAACACTAAGGTGTTTTCTCTACACCTTATCATCACCTCTCAACTTCTTTCCTTACTAGCTAAATCTCCTTTTTCACATCATACCTAAACATCACTTATTCCTTGAACATCAACATTACCTAACCTTAAACAAACTCCTCCAAGACTTAAACACCTCCACTAAACACACATTGAATTCCTAGAACTTCCAAGACAACACCTAAATCCTTGCATCACTCCAAAACACTTTAATACATTTTTCTTCTCAAGTAACATTGATTCACCTTTAACACTTTCTAGTTCACCAAAACTCACTTACAACACTTAGAACTTCTTACACATTTTCCCAAATTTGGCCATAGTTTCTCTTGTATATACTCACATCCAAACACTTAGGTTTTTACCTTATTTCATTCAAACACCTAAAATCCATCAAACACATCCTTATACCCCAAACTTCATACATTAAGCACTACATCACAATATAGTGCATAACTTAAATTGCTTGGCACTTAGGCCCTTAAATAACATGGCTCTTAGGCCCTTAAATTGCATAACCTTAAACACTGAATTTCCCACATAATAATGCCTTTGACCTGCAAATACATACACCAAAACATATGTTCTTTTACTAGTCTCCTTGAGAACATTTTGCTAGGTCACTCACCATTGGCTCCTTAGGTATTTTATCAAGCAAATCAAGCTCATTTTCCTAAGGCATTTAAACTACATTGAGATAGTTTGTTTACCTCTTTTCCTCACAAATTTCTTTCTTGGTTCCTTGTAAACCGGTGGGGTGTTTGGTTGTTTGTCAACTTCTAAAAAATTATACAAACAACATAATGAGTATTCAAGCATTATGCTTCATCTCATTGTAAACCCTAGTTACATATATTGTTTTAACACATTAAGGTAATTGTTTTACCTTGGAATTGGAAGAGAACTTGAATGAGTATCAAGAGAGGGCTCCTCCTAGCCCTTGAAAGATTCAAATGAAGCTAAAACAAGCAAAATAAATACACCATTGTGAGGTGAATTTTCGGACAACATGTAAACATGGAGGAAACTTGATTTTTCTTTGAGTTTCCTTACCTTGAAGCAAAGGAGAACAAGAATATGTGAAAAGGTGAGCTCAAGCTCCTCCCATGGTGGTTTCTCTTGGCACCGAAATGGAGGTTTTGAAGCTTTGAAGAGACAAGATTGTAGAGCTTGGCTTAACTAAGAGAATGGTGGTGTTTGTTTTTGATTTGGTTAAGTGAGCTAGATTTTACATGTGGTCAAAGGTGGACTTCCATGGTTGTAGTGTTATATTACCGAGAGAGAACAAGAAGAAGAGAGGAAGAAGAGAGTGTGGAACCGTGTGAAATGAAGGAGGAAGGAAGAATGAAGATAGAATTTGCTTTTAAGATATTTAAGCCTTAAAGCAAATAGTAACTATGAGTCACATTTATTCACTTAACAAGTTAACATGCTTGGTGACTCCTCTCTACAAAAACCGGCCACCATTATGCCTAGGAGGGTGTTTTGGTCTTTGTTGACCAATTTAATCACTTATAACATTATATGTTACAAACTAGTTATAAAAGTCACTATTCACCTATAACAAGGCACATAGAAGTGAAATTTTTGATTTCCCACTAATATGGCCACCCAAATGTGATACTATATAGTACACATGTTAGTTAAAGAGTAATGATGGACATTTAGCCATTCAAAACTCATTTACAAGACAATTTTTCAAAAACGTGCTTTAAGACTCCTTAAAGCACATTTTGTGTTTTAACTTGTTTTCAAGCTTGGTTTTCTTTAGTAATTGCTTTAATATGTTCATTAACATATAAATAAGGTATAGGTATGACCATTAGGTCTTTTACACATTTATCCCAAGCTTAGAGCACATTTTTGCTCATACTGACTTTAAGGTATTACCTTGTGTTTTGTTTGGTTTCATTGTCTACCAAAGTTTCCTAAGGACTTGTTTAGCCTTATTAAATCATAATTAAATGTTATCAAGTCTTGGTAGGCTCTTTGGGTCCTAACCAAGTTCACTCATAGCTTAGAGCATGTTTTTGCTCAAACTGTGTCTTAATGTTTTATTGCATTTATTATGGTTTAAATTGTTCACTGATGTTACTAAGGCACTTTTTAGCCTTTACATACCATAATTTGATATTTAAACCACATATCAAGGTTTGGGGTATTTCAGGCATGACCATCAGGTCTTATACACATTTATCCCAAGCTTAGAGCACATTTTTGCTCTTATTGACTTTAAGGTATTACCTTGTGTTTTGTTTGGTTTCATTGTCTACCAAAGTTTCCTAAGGACTTAATTAGTCTTATTAAATCATAATTGAACATTATCAAGTCTTGGTAGGCTCTTTGGGTCCTAACCAAGTTCACTCATGGCTTAGAGCATGTTTTTGCTCATACCGTGTCTTAGTATTTTATTGTGTTTACCATGGTTTAAATGATTCATTTATGTTTCTAAGGCACTTTTTAGCCTTTAAATACCATAGCTTAACATTTACACAACATACCAAGGTTTGGGGTATTTCAATCTACCCCCCTTAAAAGAACTTCGTCCTCGAAGTTCACATTTCCTCGCATCATTGGATTAGAATACGGGAATTACTTATATCCATAAAACTTCCATTACCAACCACCCTTTACATTCAACCTCGGACTTAATGGTCCGGGCAACATATCCACTTCATTTGGACACCTAGGTCCCCATAACATAACAATCTTTAGACACATAGGTCTATGTAACAACACACATTTAGACTCATAGGCCTTGATAGTATACACCTTAGGAAATACAAGTCAAAACAACATTCATTACACATACCACACAACATGTCAGAGCATGTATAGCAATCAAAAATATCCTTGATATACACTATGATCCCGCAGAACCCGGTCGCGATGGACGCCTTCCGTCCCCGTGCCTTTGGGAAATTAAAACAATCACTTAAATTTAAAATTTCCTTGTGAGGTTAAGTATAAGAAGATCTTTTATTCAAAATATTAATCGATTGTTTGAAAACACCAATTGAAAATTCTTTTTGAAAACACCATACAACTCCAAGTCCAGTTTATGCTCCTTATATTTTTTTCTTAACATGGTTATTTATGACCACTTACAGGGAGCTTCAAGAGTCATCCAACCCTGATGTGATCAGCATCAGTGTTGAACTATCTTTCCACCCCAATTTGTGTTCGGCTTCCCTTGATCCCATGGTAATCAAGTTTCACCTCCCACCTCATTTTCAACCAACAACTAATTCAAGCATGTACCATTTTCTATCTTTGAATCCTTCTAGTCATAATCATTACATCTCCAAGGGATAGAACTCCGTCTATCAATCATCATCCGAATCCAACTTAATTCAAGTTACCTAGGGAATTTAGTTCTCACTAGGTTCTATGTCGGTCTCATAACCCTTCATAGATCACAACATTGTATATATATATATACATATATTTTTATCAAAATACAATACATGGTTTATATTTATGCACCATCGGGGTTTTAGATCCCCGGGAGTTTCTTTACTCCCTTCCACTTGTACTCTCTCACACCACTGTTAACAAAATGACACACTTCACACAATGGTATTCGCATCTTTTGTGCGTAATTACCACAATTTAACCACAAATAAATGACCACTAATAAATGCGTATGTTTATATAACACACGCGCCAACCATCATAACAATCATTTTGTGCCATGCACAGCAAGTTCGCGTACACTTGTACGGTAAAACACACTAAGTGGTTTTGCGCTCTACCCCCCTTAAAAAGGGATTACGCCCACGTAATCAATCACTGAGCTTTAGTTGAAATGTTCTGCCGTCGTGAAGTGTTTCAACTTCCACGCGGTCTATTACACAATGGATTCTGATTAGAGGATCTTAACCATATTGGCAGTTTTTAGTCCCTAAACCAAGAATTCGCATTGGAGTTGTAACTCATAACCGGTTTCGGTCCTGGCCTGTGAGGCTTTTAGGTATTGATAACTAGTCATTTATTCATATTCACCATATGTATCCGATACCTAACGCATGGGCTCACTGGCCTCTGTTGCGCAACCCTGATAATTATAGAGCTGGTTTGCCCCATTCGTTACTGTTAATGTGTTGTACATCTCCATGTATTGCCCTTATCTTGGGAACAATGGGTTCTCAACCGACGCATGGTATCTCTTACCCTGAGCGAATTCGGTGAGTTTCACAATTTTCCATCCATTTCTCCAGTAGGTTACAGCGTAAACTACTAGGTAATTCAAAATGATTGACTTGCTTCTACCGACTTACTGTCGGTTGAGATTGAGCTACTACCTAGTGTGTAGTGCTCTCTCAGCTACTACAATATTTGGGGTATATTCCATACCGATATTTGGCAGTTAGTGCTACTGTAGTCACTTACTGTTAATCATGTCTCCATGTTTGGTTTTATACAAGTACTCTTTTATTGGTGCGGCCTTGCATTTCCTATGCATCGGCCATTATAACATTATTCTTCCACCATTAACATGTTTCCAATTCCTAGCTATCCCACTCGATCATTACTGCGCAAATGCAATACCAAAACACTCAGTCATACAGAGTGCAGAGGCGTAAACTCTTGACAGTAAATCCCTTATGCGATTGCGATAGGAATTTTCACTGAAATCCTTATCATTTAACACCTGCCACCGGCTTACTGCTCGGTTCGTTTGCTATCGCTTAATGTTGTACCTCCACTGGGTTCAACTCACAACTCTGCTTACTCACCATTTTATCATCTAACCATCCTCATACAACGGTCGCTTATTGCATCAACTTATACTGCATCCGCTATTATACTAGCTTCTGCTGTTATGCTGGGCTTATCTGGCCACTTATTTGGTTGATTCTTGAATATATCATTATCTTTCCCTTGAGCGTTGTTCGCTACTCATTTAGCTTCACACACCTATGGTGATTGCTATCAACTTATCACACTTCCTGTGTACACAACTGGTACAAATATTTCCTTTCGTATTATTCTTATTCAAATCATCCTGGGGTAATAACAACATGGTCCGTCCTCCACATATTTCTTGAACTTGATTCACATAACTACCGCTCCTGCGGTCTCACCATATCGAGAGGTATCCCCACTCTTAATGCAGTGGTTCGTTCTCCGCTCTATTTCCTTGTACCACATAAACTTCTACAATTAATCACATTTTACATAACATATCTTGTTTGTGGCTTATAAGCCTTATTTGCCTTGAGCTGGGCTCATTGTAGGCTATCCATACACATGTACTTCTCTGTACAATATTATATGTTTAGAGGTTATAGTGGGCTCCATGACAAGGTCGTAACATTCCGTTTCCTTTCATGGGATGCCCCTTAGGTTTGTCAGTCCGTCTCCTGACAACTTATGTCTAAACTGGGTGTTAATTTCAACCCTTGTGTTTCTGTCATGTCATTTTGTTCAACAATTGTTGATGCGAACACCCTTCAAGGATTGCTCCTGGGTGTTGCTATGGTATGCCATTACATTATGCTTGCATCTATGGGTAAATTCAGTAAACTACACCTTCCTATGTTCGTAGCTGGGTACTCACTCCAGCTATCATGTTTTATCCCTTAGGCTTATCAAGACACATGTGGTGTCTTTCATAATAGTCCGTGCTCTTCGCACTCCTTGACTCTTTACGTTTCTTTGAAATAAACTCATTAGTTCCTTTAGTCCTTTTTAACTTGGCTGAGTTCCTTAACTTCAACCAGTCCTTGTAAATTCTAGCTTTCGTTTGATTCATACTGCTGACCGTAGACGGAGTCGACTACTTCCCGTGTTTCGGACTCTACTGGTATACATATATGGGGTATCATACTGATACATTACTACTTACCCAACTAACCTATAGGTAGGTCTGTCAGGCCCACATGCTCCTATCGGAGTGCGGTCGTCCCACAACACAGTTGGCACACTTGTAGTGTCCGTCACACGCCTAGGTGAAGTATTCTGTTGTCAACTCCCTTATATTGTCCCGTGACAATATTCATTCCTTGCTTTCCAAACTTAATCGAGGGAAGGTTTACCCACTGTTGCATCCTTGTCAGTTGCTCTTGGTTTCACTGGTTTGGTTTAAAGAAGGTTGGAAAGAAGTGTTGGTTTGAAAGAAAATCTGGTTTGAAAAGAAAAGAGTTTGAATAAATCTGGGTTTAAAAGAAAAATTTCCATGGTTTCACAACATCTTCTTACCTTAGCCAAGTCTAGCTTCTTGCTGACTGGTGTGTTTCCAATTACAGAGGTTAGGCTAACAGGCCCTTCCACTGTTATGACATTCACATTTAACTTTATTGTACTTTTCCAAGTACTTTGTAGTGGTTATGAATTTCCCGAACAGTCCTATTATAGCAGCACTTGCTACTGCAAGTGCGCCATGCTAACTGGCTATCGGTTTAACACATACTGGTTATGGTATTGTTTTTACCCATACTGTCAACAGTGGCCTTGTTGGCCCTCACTGGTCTTACTACCTTAATAAATACTCCTCTAGGTAACTTCTCACTGTTTCCACATAATAATCAGTAGCTAGGGTGTTTCCCTTTCTGGGAGACCCCCTTGTCTTAGTATTATATTTACCTTGTTGCCCGTTCCACGTATTAGTCGTGGTTACTGAGACTTGTCTCTTGTTTGGGCACTACGTTGTAGTTCCTTGACGGTTGATATACTGTTGGTGTATTATTCATCAATTGCGGTCCCGTAGACACTTGTCTCGGGTTTTATTAATCCACTTCCTGCCTGTTGCACGGTTGGTGCGCTGCAAGCTGGTCATTCTCGACTGCTCTGCATGTCGACCCAGGTTGCTGGAAATTCTATTCTTCTTTACACAAAATCCTTCATTTGTCGCTATAGAATGCGGTTTACATTATTCAGATGGAGACCGTCTCCGGGATTCCCAGTTTTCGGGATCTACCGTATGACAGGTTCTCCGTACCCTAAAGGTATGTAATTACAGCCAGATCGGGTATTCCCGAGTAAGAGTGGACTTCCATCTCTCTGGCATTCTTTCCCAGGTTATAAAACAGGGATTGTGGAGGGTGGGATGGATATTGTAGGTTTCCAGTATTCACTGGTAGTTCCTATCTAGCGTATCTCTCACGCTATCACTCAACCCCTAACCCAAAATACTTAAATCCTAACTCGGTACTTCCTAAGCTCGGTAATTCAGTCATCAGAGCGATACTTCGCTCTGATCACCGAAATGGAGGCTTTGAAGTTTTGAAGAGACAAGGTTGTAGAGCTTGGCTTAACTAAGAGAATGGTGGTGTTTGTTTTTGATTTGGTTAAGTGAGCTAGGTTTTACATGTGGTCAAAGATGGACTTCCATGGTTGTAGTGATATATTACCGAGAGAGAACAAGAAGAAGAGAGGATGGGTGTTTGGAACCGTGTGAAATGAAGGAGGAAGGAAGAATGAAGATAGAATTTGCTTTTAAGATATTTAAGTCTTAAAGCAAATAGTAACTATGAGTCACATTTATTTACTTAACAAGTTAACATACTTGGTGACTCCTCTCTACAAAAACCGGCCACCATTATGCCTAGGAGGGTGTTTTGGTCTTTGTTGACCAATTTAATCACTTATAACATTATATGTTACAAACTAGTTATAAAAGTCACTATTCACCTATAACAAGGCACATAGAAGTGAAATTTTTGATTTCCCACTAATATGGCCACCCAAATGTGATACTATATAGTACACATGTTAATTAAAGAGTAATGATGGACATTTAGCCATTCAAAACTCATTTACAAGACAATTTTTCAAAAACGTGCTTTAAGACTTCTTAAAGCACATTTTGTGTTTTAACTTGTTTTCAAGCTTGGTTTTCTTTAGTAATTGATTTAATATGTTCATTAACATATAAATGAGGCATAGGCATGACCATCAGGTCTTATACACATTTATCCCAAGCTTAGAGCACATTTTTGCTCTTATTGACTTTAAGGTATTACCTTGTGTTTTGTTTGGTTTCATTGTCTACCAAAGTTTCCTAAGGACTTAATTAGTCTTATTAAATCATAATTGAACATTATCAAGTCTTGGTAGGCTCTTTGGGTCCTAACCAAGTTCACTCATGGCTTAGAGCATGTTTTTGCTCATACCGTGTCTTAGTATTTTATTGTGTTTACCATGGTTTAAATGATTCATTTATGTTTCTAAGGCACTTTTTAGCCTTTAAATACCATAGCTTAACATTTACACAACATACCAAGGTTTGGGGTATTTCAGATATGAACTTATAAGACAGGTAAATGAGACCTAACGGACTAAGTAACTTCCTTGAGACATGGTCGACCTCCTATATGAGGATTTTACCCGGTATATGAGAATAACCGTAAGTGTAAATATTTCAAATGGATGGGTAACCCTTGAAACTAAGATTACCCGAATTTAAGTAATGTTCCCTAATCATTAGGAACATCGAGAGAGATGCTCCTAGACTAATATGCCTAAATATATTATAACTCCGAGAGAGGAGTGTATGGGGAAGTGAGAAGTTCGAGAGTAGTCGGACCTATGCGAAAGTAGTAGGAACTAAGAGTAAGTTCCGCGAGCTAGTAAAACTAAGCTCGAAAGCCATGGGTCTTGGCTTAAGTATGTATTAAGAGAAACAAGTGAGAAGAGCGTAGGAGACCCATAGTGTCTCGAGAACTACGTGAGCTTGAGTATGAGTAACCCGAGAGAATGGGTGAGTATAAGTATGAGTAACCCGAGAGATTGGGTGAGAATAAGCATAAGTAACCTAAGAGAATAGGTAAGTGTAAGAATGAGTAACCCAAGAGAATGGGCGAGAATAAGAATAAGTAACCCGAGTAAGTGGGTGAGTTATTGAACAAGTAACCAAGGCATAGTGAGGTATAACCCTCAAGGCTTAAGAGTAAATTGATGTAACTAACAACCTTGTTATGTTAGTTAGGGGTTGTATCCCTTGATCGATTGTCGAATCTTTGTGTAGTGTACATATATAATGTATTACTATACGCATGTTGGATGATTTAAAATGAACTCCATGCTCTCGACAAAAGTAGTCGGCGTACCCCGGTTAGCGCTCGGGGTATGCGAATTTCATATGCAGCGTAATGCTGAGCCCCTAGGGGCATCATTTTTATTTTTCAGGTACGCCGAAGATGATACCGTTCGAGAGTAGGACGGGGTCGGTGGATAGCATGGGTAGTTAGATTTAATTACTTATGTATTGAATGAGGTGTAAGACCGAATATGTTATCGGCAACCATATATTGTAGACTCGGTATAGTAAAGTAATGAATTGAGTATTGTATTGTATTGTGTACATGGTTGTTCCAGTCCATCAGACCATTACTGTATGTGAGATAGGCCTGGTTAGCCATATGGGTGGCTAACGGCGTTGTATCACCCTCTGTTGTATTAGAGTTCCACTGTGAGTTTAATGGTAAATTGTGACAGTTTAAGAGGTAATGACAAGTTTAGCAGTTGAGGTGTTACAATATGGGTTTAAAGTGCTAACCCGTAGTCAACCAGACCCGTTTATTTTATTTTATTAAAAATAATAAGAAATAAATAATTAGATAAAAATATAAATATATTACTAAGTAAGTGCTAACCTACTATTAGTATAATATAGATTATGTAGTATCTTTTTGATGAGAGGTTGTTTATTTGATAATACTACTTTGTTGTATTTCTGTATAAAGCAAAAACAAGAGTATTCGTTATGTGGATTGTCAAAAGACAGTGTGCTGCTCTCTCCTCCACAGCTCACACTGTGGTCCTATCTCTTCTGTACTCTGAAGATTTTTGTCTATGTTTTGATTCTATATTCTGAAAGAGAAAATACAGTTATATTTGGCCCAGGCGCGTACACATCACCTTCTTCTGTTAAGTGCCACTAAGCACGACATGTATGTGGAAAAAGAAAAAATACGGAGGATAATGAAAACTCTGGAATATCTACCATATTGAATGTATAATTTCATTCATTTGTAACTCCATTTGAGCAATCATATTAAAAATTTAATTCCAGGTCTTTTAAATTTTGCATAGCCTAATTATGTTGGGTTAAACGGGTCGGGTATGGGTTTAATCATTTTATATGGGTTGGGTATGGGTTGATAATTTGTAACCCGAATATTATTGGGTCGGGTATGGGTCAATCCAATTTTAATCGGGTCGGGTATGGGTGAGCTTCAACCCGACCCATTAACCCGAATTGCCACTCTTACCCGAGGCCCCGCACTCCGGCTTCAACTCGATCAAGTTCCTATAAAATGTCGTGGAGGCTCAGCAAAAAACACCGAGTATGCTAGGCATGCTATTTGGACCCTACCGGTCACTTAAGTCGTGGTAACCGTCTTAGCATTAGATTCATTACATGTTATACCGGTTTACAGTTATAATAGATACTGTAATTATCATGCGTACACACATAGTCATCCAATCAATACAATCACTACATTTCACAAGCAATAGTTGCATAAACGAAGATATCGAATAAGTGCAATAAAGTGCGTAATCGCTTTTAGCGAACGGTATTCATACTTGTATTAGTAATAAGCCTTTAAGGCTCCAGTAAATCTCATCCTGTTTATTCTTATCACCAGATGGGTGTCATGTTAGAATAACCCGTAATAATCTTTTAAATGGACAGTAGTCCTTCGTACACACAAAGGTGCTCATTTTGCCAGGGGTCCGGAGGCCCCGGGTCTTCCACTGTGCCTTAATAAGGCATCCTTGTAAAGGTCGTAGCCGTGTACCAACAGCAGGTACCATCTGACCAACGATCTATGTAGGCTCGTTGGAATTTCCTAGAGCAGGACCTGATCGGGTAGCCACTCAGTGATCACAAATGCGCATCCAGGTAGTTCATAAACTACACTGATTTCTCTCCTCATCTCATACCAATTCTCTCATAGGATTAAGTACCTTAATCAATTCCTAAGATATACTCTTTGTTTTATAGAGAATACATTTTATATAGCTGCCTTCGATGTCTTACGCAAATACCTAGAATAAGTCTAGGTTATATTCATGTTCAAGATCCATGCTCTAGAGACTGGTATAGCCGTGTCTCGTTCCTAAGTATTTTACTTAGGTTAGTGTGACAGTAATAACTGTTGTACTTTATTAGATAAAAACCACTACACTTTCATACTGGTATATGTATGTTTATATAAGTCCATCTATAGTCGACGTAATATTAGTCCAGAGGACGTTCGCGCATAATAAAAACGATGCGATAAAAACAACCAAGTAGACATTTCAATTCACTCATACATGCATATAAGCACACAAATGTCTAAACCTGAGGAAGCCCTTAGGACAATTCAGACCACACCGTCCATATACCGTACACCAAGACCTAGGATGCGCAATAACCTATGCTCGTCTGGCGCCCTTGTCCGATGTACGATCTAGAATAATTACATCACTACTAGTCAATCCACATGA
Source organism: Limonium bicolor (assembly GCA_023374045.1). Lineage (NCBI taxonomy): Eukaryota > Viridiplantae > Streptophyta > Magnoliopsida > Caryophyllales > Plumbaginaceae > Limonium > Limonium bicolor. The sequence continues at coordinate 155,280,892 of CM041779.1, forward strand.
CTAACTAAATCCAGTATTTTTGAATGGCGTTAAAACCCCGATAGTTCATCCCCGGATTTCAACAGTTGATTGGTTCGAGTTTCGTTAAACAAGTCGACTTCGTTACGAAATTTGTTACTCGTAGTATTTGCAGATGTTAGGATTTATTCCATTATACCCCATGATATTTATATACATATGCAGATACATATATGTGTATATATATTCATGTTATTTTTACTTGTACATTTAAACCACATTCATATATGTATATAACTATATAACATATAGTTGCATGTATACATGTAATAATAAACTATATGGTATTATTATTTCACAATTCATTATTATACATTATATATTATAATTCATTAATCTTGTAACAAATTACATTTGAATTCAAAACTTATAACTTATAGTTTATATCTATACTCATGTAATAACATTTACCATTTAATATTAATGGTTCTTAACCATACTATATACCAACTTATATATATATATATATATATATTAGTATGAATTATAGAATTCTTTTATTAATTGTTACATTTCCATATTTATAGTAAGATGTTTATTCTAACTAGTTTGTATTATATAATACAAACTTATGTTTAGATCCTTATCTTAATATTATGTAACATCTATTTATACCATAATAATTCCTAAAGTTTATTTAATATTCACTTTAGTTTATAATTCCCATTTATTCATTATTCATCACATTATTTCATGTGAATATCCTTACTTATACTAGTTCCATTTAAATCACATTAATACTATATAATTATTATAACATTTATAACAATGTAGACCATAGTCTAAATTCATTTTCTTACTCTTATAATTGCACAACAGCCCAATATTTCCCATTAATTACCTTTGACCACATAACATTTATAATGTTATAATTATATACTTATATCATATAATATGATATTTCTATATCATAATACTTTTAACCTATAGTTTTAATATAAACTAATAATATTGCCGAGAAGGCACACATTTCAATCCTAATTTTATCAAATTCCCACACTTTTCCTAATTTACAATTTCACCACATTATTATACAATATGTTATATATATCATATATATATAACATTTTAAACCTTATAATAAGTATAACCTATGGTTATATATATATTCAAAATTACCGAACAGACCTACATTCTGTTCTAATTTGTTTTCCAGCATCTTTTAACTTTCTATATTTACAAACTGAACCCAATTTATAACATATAGTTTATAATGTTATTAAAACTATATATTATCCACTTTTCTTATTTCAGCCTCTTATATTATTCAAAAAATTACCAAATTATAGCAAAGTGTTATATTTACAATTCCTAACCATAATCTTTTCGATAATTAGAGTTATACCACCAAACTTTATAAATTTTACATATTACTTATAATTATACTATAAGGTCACAAAATAATTATTTATGTTATGAATTTTGGTCAAAGCTCCTAACATGGTTAATAATGACCTATATAACTGCTTTGACCATAGTTTACATAAATTACAGTTTTAACCCAACATTTACAATAATTACATTTTTACCCTAAATTTTATAAAATTCTTTTAAATAGCTTATTAAAACTAGTTTCGACCATAATTATATTTAGACCCCAAATTTCATTTTAATTATACTTTTACCCCAATATGTTTTCGGTAATATTTGTTCCTACCTTAAACTTAATTTAAACAATAAGATGACATAAGTTAAAATGGCCGAAGGTGCATGGCCTTATTACAACTTTAACATATAGTAACAATTACATATAAATGTCCCAAATCACATATATAGTTCACGACTATTTCATATGTTTACCCAATATTTTCTAAAATTACATTTTAGCCACTTAAATTATTTCTATGACATTATAAGTCATTTAAATACTAAGTAAGCTGACCAAAAATGTTATATAAAATTTCAATACATAGTTAAGTCTTTCTAGACCTTATATACCCATGACTTAATTAAATTGTAACAATATTTACATAAAACCTTAAATAACATAATATAAGGTGAACTTACTTGATATAAGTCACAAAACTCAATCTCCCAACCTTATATTTTCGGCTCTAATTAAATAATAAGCTTAAGATAGGGTTTAGCTTATAACATACATATAAACTTGATTAATATGTCATTAAGGTAGGAATTTAACTTACTTTGCCAAGATTGAACTTAAGCTTGATCTTGCATTCCTTGTACAGAACATAACCCAAGGTTTAACATATCATTCGGCCACATTTTATTCAAGGAAAATAGGACATAAGTTAGGTTTATAACTTAAGGTATTTAAGGATGTAAAATAAGCTTATAAAGTCATGATTTTACCTTGATATTATAAGGCTTTGTAGGGAACAAAATAGCCTGAATTTTTCAGCATAAGAAGAATGTTAATACACCTTCTAAACCAAGGAATAAAACTGTAGAAAACAAGGTAGGAAATGGCTAAGGTTTACCTTGTGAAAAATGGCATAAAATGGAGTTTAAGCTTGAAATCAGCCACCAAATGATGTGGTTGAAATTGCTATTGATCAAGCATGATAAATGGAATATTATAAGTGGAAGAAACCAAAAATATCAGCCATTTAAAGGCTAGAAGTCATAATAGAAGCTTAAGGTATGTTTTTACCTTAATAAGTATTCTTGCCATACTTCCCCCTTTCTTTTGAGTTTCAGCCGAGATTGGACCTTTCCTTTGAGCACAAACTCGTGCTAGATGAGTGGGTGAAAGTTATTGGAAGTTAGATCAATGAAAAGAGGAAGAAAAGATGAAGAGAATGACATATACCATGATATAAGTGCTTACCTCAAGCCATGGGAGTTGGATTTTGACGTTGGCTGGTTCTTGAACTTACAAAGGCTGGAAAGGAGGTTTTGGAAGCTTAATAACTTGTTGCTACAGGGGGTAATGAAAGAGAAAGGCTGATTTTGGCTTTTAAGGTAATATAAGTCAAATTAAGGCATAGTAAATGATGACTCATGTTTAGATATTTTAATTGTTGTGTAAGGCTGGTAGACAGCTGTATTCCCGCCTTTAAGGGTGATAGTTTGGGGGTCAATGTAATGCCCCTATTTAATGAAAATGCAGCGGAAAATAACATACTAAGGCGATTACAGATCATCGGGTTCCAAACACCCGACACCAAACCTCATCAATTACAACCTATAAGACTATAAATGCTACGGTCTGAACTCGGGAAAACATAACATAAACCTAACTATAGAAAAATATGCCAACGTTCCACAAATCCTAATTCCCATCCCAATAACTCATACTCTTCGTGGCCACCTGTATAACAATCCGTACCTGCAAGATGAAACCAAGCAGCCCACCCCGGGAGGGGTGAGTCAGTTCCCTGGAATGGAACTGGTACAACTCTCCAAAACAAAAGTTTAAGTACATAACTCTTAAAATAAACAATAACTTGAAGTCAAACGCTTAAAGCAAAAACAGAAGAACAAGGCACATCCAAATCATCAAGTCAAAGGTAACAAGTCAAGGATAGAGATAAATAACAAGAAGGGAAAGTTAGTCAATTAAAAAGAAACCACATCATAAGTCAGTGAACATCCATTGCTTGTGTTAGATTCAGTTCCAATTAGGAGTAGAAGGACCCAAGTAGTCACAAGGACTAGGAATGGAAGAAGAGATCCAAGAATCCATAACTCAAGAGTGGAATAAAACCAATTGGGAGAGATGGCCCCCACCACCAGTCAGTTGTCACAAGGACAAGGTAAACAGACCTCCGCTGTCAGTTGTCCATATGGACGAGGTATAGCAGACCTCCGCTGCCACCGACCTGTTCTCAGTCATCGGTGAAAAGTGTGTGCACCACTTAATAGAAAGAATCCATACTCAATACCAAGATTGACATTTTCCCATATTCCCACTAGATTATTAACTGCACAAGTGCAATACCAAAACACTCAGCCCTACAGAGTGCAAAGGTGTAAATCCTCAGCAGTAATATCCAATGAGACAACCAGATAAGAGGAACCAATGATCATGTGAGTTGTACATTCAAGGCTCAGTTAGTCATATCAAGCTGAGTTAGTCACACAAACAGTTTCCTTTCAAAATTCATTTCAGCTCAGTTAGCGTTTTCCAAAACATTCCATAAAGTTCGTTACCAAAAGTATCTGACTACGAGAAATCGTACCTGGTATGTGTAGAAGCAGTAACCAAACTTGAAAAAATGCGATCTACTTCCACTAATCACTTATAATTAAAGTATTCCAAGCATTGATTAGTTAAGGCACTATAATTCTACACATCTTTCATTCTTACTAGTCTATAGTTTTGGTTTACAGTTACTCTCTCCTAAGGATCTGGCTAGATCTCGTAATTAAATTTTTAATGTATATTTTAACTTATTCCATTAACCTACTTCTGAATATAGTTTTAGCCTAATTAAAATCTTTAGTTACGCTTGGCTAACTTACTTTAATACATATTTAAGGTTTAGGATATGTATTTCCCTATAATAGTCCACCTAGATGTCATATTAACAATTAATATTTTAATTGTCACGTATGAGTTAGGTTTATCCTAATTTTTCCCTCTAATTATGTTTCCCATAAGGTATGTTACTTCTTTTATTTACTTTTAATGTATTTATATATGCACTTATATTTTCCTTAGGATTTATCCAAAACATTCTCTAAGAAATTCTTATTGCATTTAATTATATTTAATATCTTTTAGACATATCCACAACTGATATATGGTTTATAAAATAAAGTATTTTCCTAGTTTTAATTAAGCATATTAACCTCCATATTATATAATAAATAAAATGTAGTTTAGTTTAATGACTTGATTTAATATAAGTTTCTATTTTATTTCCCTCATATAAGAATATATATTTATATATATATATATGTAACAATTTTTACTTCACTTAAAGTTAATACCCAAAATATTTATCAACATTCTGCTATTAGATGTTAACTTAGTCTTTTCATATTTTTCCCAACCTAAAAAGTTTATTAACAGACTATACTTTAATTTTTGTTACATTAAAAACCTTATATTATAAGATAACTTATGAAAAACCTTAGCATTACAATTTTTAAACCTATTTCCCCTTGTCCAAAAATTCCCAAATTAACTATATAGTAGCTATAACATTTTAGACATATTATAAAATTTTTATTTCATTAAAATATCTTTTTAAATTATCCAAATAATTCTATAATACTCGTAACTTGTAAAAATCATAACTTACGTTTAAAAACTCAAAACCCATATTAATTTACATCAAAATAAACTAGATTTTATAAGGAATCTATGGTCAAAATTTCGAGTCAAAAGACATTCGGGAAGGCCATTAAATAAATCTAGCAAGTTAGGACTTTATTCTGGAAAACATATTAATTTATTACAACTTAAACCCCCACGATCTAATCCCGGCCGTCCATTTCTATTAACCACAATCGGACGGCCTAAAACTCGCTAGTTCATCAGGAATTCCCAAATCGCACTCGAGTACTAATCCATTGATATCTCACAATCTACAGAACGAAATTCGATGATTCTTGTTCCTATCGATTTGAAATTAAATTCCGATTCTAATGGTACCGATTTCCCCAATTATCATGCAGAATTGAAGATTTTCGAATCTGGGTTTGAAGTTAGGGTTTATAGTTTGGTTTCGGTTTGAATTCGACAAATTCCCCTATTGTAATCCGTAATAGAGTAAATTGGCATGTGGGTTTGACCGATAATGAAGTTACGATTGACAATAATGGAGCAATTTGATCAGAAACTCACCGGAATTGCATTAACGGGGAGAATCAAATCGGAAATTCTGGAAACTTGTTATTTTATATGGAGTTCGGGTAGGCAACTTCTCGAATCAACTCGCTCCAACTGGGAGGGATTTGATTCATGAAACCTATCACAATCCAAACTAGACATGTAACTTTAGACGTTAGTGGAAGAATCATTGAATTTGATGAACTAGAGAGAAAGTTACAGATCTCACAAGATCTGTGTTTACCTAGTCGGTTTCAGAATAATCTGGGCAGAAATACCACCGTGATCGAGTAGGCAACTTTAGACAGCTTTATCTCCCAAACCAGTGCGAATCAGCCTTGGTCATTAACATGAAAGTCGTAGAGGGATTAGAGATCTTCAAAACAAGCTGAAGAACACGAGATTTGGCTGAGAAACGAAGAAGTTATGGCGAGACGAAGTTTACCTGATTTTAGGAAAAACTGGAATTCTGGGTTATGAATTCGCAAGGAGGCAAATTTGGATCAATTTTCCGGTCATTGTAGAAGGAGTTAGATGGTGTGTGAGTAATGGTTGGAAAGAGGAATGATAGGAGAATCAAATGAAACAGACGGCATACCAAATGGTGGAGTAGGGAAAAAGATATAGGCGTCTAAAGATCGACCTATGGCATGCCAAAACCGATGGGAAACTCAGGCGTTCCAGTGCCATTGGCGGCCTGACTGACACGTCAGCAATTTCCAAATTTTTGGCTCAAACTTCAATTTAGCATAACTTTGGCTAGGATGATCCGTTTTTAACGTTCTTTTTATCAATCTTCTTGGTTTTCCATAACATTTTTATTGGTATAGTTTTCATGGCCTGATTTGACCATTCTCAAAAAGTCAATCCTAGCAAGGCTTTTGAAGCTTTAAGGTTTCTATGATTTTATTTTAACTTTTAAGCCTTAAATCAATGTTCAAAATATTTATAAAATCTTTATAATATAATTGGAGTGTCATGAAATTTTCCCAAGATTTATTGACTTATAAATCTCACTATTAAATTCATAATACCATATAATAAATTAATGTTTAATAGTACTATTTAGGGTTTACTAAAAGAAATCCCCTAAATTAATTTATATTAATTTATGGGGTATTTCAGTCTACCCCCCTTAAAAGGAACTTTGTCCCGAAGTTTATCACCAACTAATAGCTACTCACACCAGTTCAGGTGTGCTGTCAAGAATTACCAGAAGGTTCATCCAATAACAATTCCAACCAAAATTCCATACCAATCCATACCAATTGTAATTTCTCCCACAATCTATTTCCACTCATTTCCATTTCCAAATTCCACGCAAGATTACTCAACATCAGACTAAAACCAAGATTTTTCATAGATAGAAATCAAGAATCACACAATAGAAATCAAGAATCACACAATGTATAAATCAAGTACATACATACACCTCTCCATCACTCGACTAACAAAACAAACAGGGCATAATCTGGATGAGGTGACGAAGAAAGAGTATGCACTACACCCCCCCCCCCGAAAAGAGCCAAGGTACGCCCTCGTACCGCTATTGTAACACCCCAACTCAATCCAAATGTGGTCTCGCAACTTAACAGTATATATATACACATGTCACAGCGGAATTCTTTACAATCCAGGACCTTGCCACGGTCTGACTACAGAATATACCGAACATTAGTCTAACAACCTTAACCATTTACATAACCTTCTTACAACCCCTCACATCCTATACATCTTACTAACTCAATTGCCACACGAGTGTACAGGCACAACTCGTAGGCCATACTTAATCCTTAACACTTGCACTCCTTCTTACTCTCGCGACGGCCGCCTCCTGATGTTCACCTGTGTAGTAAAAAGAAGCCCCCGAGGGGGTCAGCACGAATGCTGGTACGATCCTCTCATGGCCCCCCAAGCTAACGTGGCTACGACGACTAATTGTCGATAGCATGGAGGTTGATTAGATGCACAACATAATAGAAAGTGCAGTAAACAACAACTCAGATATGAACAATCAAAGTTCACACACAATGAACGACTTAAATGCATTCCCTTAATTAGAGAGTTAGTTATTTAACTCTTTAAGTAATGTTCCCTCTTAAACTTAGTCCATCCTTATCTCACCTCAATCTTAGTCTTATCTTAATCTTAGAAACAACCATCCTTTAAAGAGGAGTGGATGTAGCTTATCTTAATCTTAATATTACAAACCATCCTTTAAAAAGGAATGGTTGCAACTTATCTTAACCTCACCTTAATCTTAATCTTAATAACACAAATCATCCTTTAAAAGGGAATGATTGTAACTTGACTTAATCTTATCTTAATCTTACTCTTAATAATACAAATCATCCTTTAAAGAGGAATGATTGTAACTTAACTTAATCTTACCTTAATCTTAATCTTAATCTCAATATACAAACCTTTCCTGGAAGGGATTGGCCGTATCTAAATCGAACCTGGGATTTAGGTGATCCCACCGCACCATCTTAACGCCACTACTCTGGACGGGAGTCCAGCGTAGCTGAGCCGGCAACCGGCCCTAGGCACAAGTCCGAAGACAAGTCCTTAAGCGGAAGTCGAATCTGCTATAGATACCGACTCCCTTTCCTTAGCATGCATGACCGGAGATCGGTCCCGGGTTTCCTCACTCAAGTTCCAGTTAGTAGTTAACTCAAGACCATGTTTGTTGGTTAACCTCTTTCGGTTCATATCGTCCCTCATTAGGGGGCGTTCCTTAGTCTCACTCAATTCCTTACTAAGCATTGGTTAGTAAGTTCTCACGGTATGTTGCGTTAGTTTTCAAACATCACACAACAATACATTATATATACATATGTTCCGGTTGCATGCTTTATCTTGTTTAGTGAGCACACAAAACAAATAGCACACAAGCCGAGGGACACCTCGTTAGCAAGCAGGTCACAAGAAGAAACAACTGTACCGTTCACCGTTGGTCGTTCGGCTGCTTACTCTCTTCCGGAGTCCAAACTCCCAAGTCCTAAAACATTCATTCAGTTTTAGGTTGTTAATCACTTAACTTAATTCAACTTACTTAATTTACTTACCTTACTTAACTCTTAACGATCCCAACCTAACACTTCTTAAGTCTTACCACTTAATCTTACAACTTAACCTTACACTTTTAAGTTTATATTTAACTTAACTTAATCCCTTAAGTTCTTAGGGTCCTAATCATTACCACCCTACCAAAGGTATTCCTCATTACCCATTACCATTCTTAGAATTCAAAATTTCTTTTTTTTTTCTAAGTGTTAAGGGTCGACCGACCCACCGACCGACCCAACCCCTGGGTCGGTCCATTACAGAAACTCTTCCGTCTCTTGAAACTCATCCGACCGACCCAGAGCTAGACCGACCGACCCAAACCCTCTGGGTCGGTCCCTTACAGAACCCATTTTCCTACATTAGACCTTTGCCCGACCGACCCAAGGCTAAGCCGACCGACCCAAACCCCCTGGGTCGGTCCAGTCCAGAGGCATTCCGGCTGGCTTAACTTGGCCCGACCGACCCAAAACTGGGTCGGACCCTGGGTCGGTCCACTACAGATTTTCCTCTTAAATTGCTCTTCCAATTCCAAACTCTTCCACAAGTGTCCTAATAGGTCCAACACCATCTTGGCACCTTAAACCCACCTTATAACCTCCTTTAAATACCTTAAATCATCCACCAAAATCCACCTTAGTCATTATGCATTTTCCTTGTAATAATGCTACTCTTGTAATGCTTTCCTCTAGGTTTCTAGGTGGTGGTTCATACTTAATGTAACCACTATGCCAATGTTTTCCTCACCACTATAACATCATCTCCCAAGCATCTCTCACTATCTAAAACTCTTTCAAGCATTTACTAAAAGTTCCTTCACAAGCTTAAGCTTCCATACACCAACACCTTATTTCCTTCCTAGTTGTTTACCAACATTTGCCTAAGTTCTAAATACTCAATTACATTCTCTTGATTCCTAAATCCCCAAGGTAATGCCTAAGTCATTACCACTCATTCCAACACTTTATCTTACCCCTCTTCATCAAGACAATCTCTAAAACTTCCTAGTAATTCCTTAGTCATTATATTCCCTTAGAACATATCTTAATCACCTTAAGCATCATACCTTCTCCTTAAACTTATGCTCAAGTCTTATATTCCTCATCTCATGATTTTGGTGTGCTCAAAACACTCACCCATCCTCTAATTCCTCCTAGACATCTCCAGATCATTCTAAACCTCAAGAACCCCTTAGTTAACTCATTCCCACTCAAATTCCTTTAATGCTCCCTAGTAAACCCTAGGGCATATTAACTCACCACCACCACCACTTAAACACTTTGTTTTCTATTAAAATTTCGCCATAGCTTCTCTAGTATCTTATCATGCCCTAAGACATTATCTTTCCTCATTCATCCATCTCACACACATCAAGTTCTTTCTCACTATATCTTCTCACCCAAACCAACTCAATCACATCAAACTCATCATACTGCAATAATCTTAATTGCATAGCACTAAGGCTCTTAAATGACTTGGCTCTTAGGCCCTTAAATGACTTAAACTTAAACACTGAATTTCCCACATATATAAGCTTTCAACCTGCAAATACACTCATCAATCTCATAGTAGTTATAATGCCCTTAAAATCCACCTTAAACTTATATTACTAAGTCATTCCCATTAGCTCCTTAGTCACAAGTTCATAAGCTTGTTTAAGTTCTTTTTCTTAGGTTACAAAACCCATTACCTAATGTAAGCCCTAGGCTACATTGGTACTCATCTAATCTCATTCCTTAAAACTTAAACCACCATTAGGTAAGCATTTTACCTTGTTTTCTCAAGCTTATCTTAATCTCCTCCTTAGGCCTTCTTCTTGCATAGATCTCGGCCACCACTTAAATTCCCCTTGCCAATGTTCTAACAACCAATATTCAAGGACTCATATGAGTACTAAACAATGCACTAACCTCAAGGAATAAAAACCTAGGTTAGAAATGTGTTCTAAGGCATAAAAGTGGATGATTACCTTTGAAGTCTCAATGTAGACTTGGCATTGAATGAAATAGGACATCCACTAGTCCTTGGTGAATAAATCAAGCTAGAACAAGGCATAAAAACAAGGCCCCATGAGTAGAAATTTTCGGCCATGTATAAGGAATGATGGAAACATGGTTTTTCTTACATTTTCTTTACCTTAAGAGAATGGAGAAGCTAATGAGCTCTTCAAACTTGATTTTCCTCCATCAATGGAGTTTTCTCATGGCACCAAAATGGAGCTTTGAAAGATTTGAAAAGATAGAAAGATAGGTCTTGACCTAACTAAGAATAATATGTGTTTAGTTTTTGATTTGGAGCTAAAATGAACATTTGGTGAGCATTTGGAGATGGAGGCACCATGGATGGAGCTCTCACGGTTTTGGAGCAAAAGAAGAGAAGAAGAAATCGTGTGAAGAAGAGGAATGAAGAGAGAGAAGAAGAAAGGTAGGCTAAGGTAAGATATTTGCTTTAATAAAGCAAATAGTAACTTCTTTACTTATCTCTTCTTTTCCTTTCTCATTTGATGACTCATGTGGTGACTCCCCTCATAAAAACCGGCCACCCTCTTAATATAAGGCTAACATGGTCTTTGTTGACCAATTAATTGACTTATGTTGATTAAAACTTAAACTAGTCACTAAATAGTTACTATTCACTAACCAAGGCACATAATCGGGAAATTTTTGATTTCCCATTGATTTAGACCTCCTAATGTGATACTAATTAGTACACATGTTGATTAAAGAGTAATGATGGACATTTAGCCACTCAAAACTCAATTCTAAGACAATTTCTCAAAAATGTGCTTTAAGACTTCTTAAAGCACATTTTGTGTTTTAACTTGTTTTCAAGCTTGGTTTTCTTTGCTAATTGATTTAAAATGACCATTAGAATATACTAAGGTCTTATCATGATATTTGGGTACTCACCCAAGTCTCTCCAAGCTTAGAGCACATTTTTGCCCTAATTGCCCTTAAGGCATTTTCTTGTGTTTTCCTTAGTTTAAATTGTCTACCAATCATTCTAAGGCATATTCTAGCCTTACTACATCATAATTTGATGTTTACTTAACATACTTAGGTTTGGGGTATTTCAGCTATGAACAAGACCCATTAAAGGCAAGAATACAAGGAAATATCATGTGAATAGGTGTGGGTACTTCACTCTCATGGAGTCCTCAGTCTCCCAAGTAGCTTCTTCAACCCCATGATGCTCCCAAAGAACTTCACTAGCTTGACTGATCTGCCTCTCGTTTCCCGGACCTTCGTGTCCAGGATCCGAATGGGGTCTCCTCATATCTCAGTGTAGGTTCAATCTCTAATCTCTCTGGCTGTAGCACGTGAGAAGGGTCAGGTACATACTTCTTCAGCTGAGATACATGAAAACGTCATGTACCTTCCCCAACTCTGCTGGTAGATCTAGTCGATACGCTGCTGGGCCCACACGCTCCGTAATCCTGTACGGACCAACATACTTAGGGCTTAGCTTTCCTCTCATCCCAAATCTGAAGATGCCTCTCATCGAAGACACTCGTAGGAAGACAATATCACTGATCTGAAATTCAAGATCTCTGGTACGCTGATCCCCGTAAGATTTCTGCCTAGACTGCGCCCCCATGTGCTGTTGAATAACTCTGATGTCATCTTGTAGCCTCTGATTATACTCCGGACCAATCAAAACTGTCTCAGCAGGGTCACTCCATGATAAAGGTGTCCGACACGGTCTGCCATACAGAGCCTGAAATGGTGCCATGCAGATAGACGAGTGATAGGAGTTGTTGTAGGAGAACTCTACCAAGTGTAGACGCTCTACCCAACTCCCCTGATAGTCTAAGGCGACCGCTCTCAACATATCTTCCAGTGTCTAAATCGTCATCTCGGTCTGCCCATCTGTTTGAGGGTGGAAGGCTGTGCGAAGTCGCAGCTGAGTACCAAATGCCTTCTGCACCTGGCGCCAAAATCTACTAAGGAAACGTGCATCACGATCGGAGACGATCGTCTTCGGTACCCCATGGTACCGGATGTGCTCTGTGGTGAACACCTCAGCTAGTTTGGGCACCTTCCATGTGTCCTTGATAGGTATGAACTTAGCTGTCTTAGTTAACCTATCGACTATCACCCAAATTGTGTTCAATCCACCTCTGGCTGGAGGGAGACCGACCACAAAATCCATACTAATATCGTCAAACTTCCAGCACGGTACCGGTAATGACTGAATCTGGCCTCCTGGCCGCCGATGCTCGAACTTCACCTTCTGACAGGTGAGACATCGCGAGACGAAGTCTGCTACATCCCTCTTCATCCCGCTCCACCAGAATAACTTCTTTAAATCCTTGTACATCTTGGTGGCTCCAGGATGTACTGACAATGTAGAGGAATGAGCTTCAGAGAGAATCCTGGTCTGAAGTTCTGTCGCATCCTGAGGAACGCAGAGTCTGCCTCTGACTCGAAGGTGTCCCTCGCTGTCTAGCTCGTAGTCATACTTCAGACCATCAGTCAACCCATCTGCTAATTTCTGCCTGATACCCTGTAGATACACATCACTGTCCTGAGCTGCATATACCTCCTCAGCTATCGTGGTCGTCTCTATGAGAGCAAGAAGTGAATGTGCTCTTCTGCTCAGAGCGTCTGCCACGACATTCCTTTACCCTCAGTGTACTGGAGGTCGATATCATAATCAGCTAGTAGCTCGATCCACCGTCGTGTCTCAAGTTCAGCTCCTTCTGGGTCCAGATGTATTTCAAACTCTTATGATCTGTCATAATTCGGACCGTGGCTCCATACAGGTAGTGTCGCCAGATCTTCAAGGCAAAAACTATGGCGAGGAGCTCAAGGTCATGTGTGGGATAATTTTCTTCGTGCTTCTTCAGCTGTCGAGAAGCGTAAGCCACGACTCTGCCATTTTGCATCAATACTCCACCGATCCCCTTGCCTGAAGCATCAGTAAACCTCGAATCCCTCATTTCCCTCGGGATCACCAATACTGGAGCTGTGGTCAGAGCATCCTTCAGTGCCTGAAAGGAGACCTCACATGCCTCTGTCCATACAAACGGGCTATCCTTCTTCATCAGAGAGGTTAAGGGCTTGGCTAGCCTGGAGAAATCCTTCACAAAGCGTCTATAATAGCCAGCCAACCCAAGGAAGCTCCGAATCTCAGTCACTGAGCGAGGTCTGTGCCAGCTCTTCACCGCCTCAATTTTAGCTGGGTCCACTGAAACTCCCTCAGCTGAGATCACATGACCAAGAAATGATACCTTGTCCAGCCAGAATTCACACTTGCTGAACTTGGCATAGAGTTGCCTCTCTCTCAGAGTCTCCAAGACTGTCCTCAAATGCTGCTCATGTTCCTCCCTACTCTTGGAGAAGATCAAAATGTCGTCTATGAATACGACCACTGACTTGTCCAGCTGGGCTTGGAAGACCTTCTGCATCAGATCCATAAATCTCGCTGGTGCGTTAGTCAATCCAAACGGCATCACTGTGAACTCGTAGTGGCCGTATCTGGTTCGGAACGCTGTCTTCTCTATATCTGATTCAGCTACTGCTATTTGATGATATCCGAAACGCAGATCAATCTTTGAGAACACCCTTGCTCCCTTCAGCTGGTCAAATAGGTCATCGATCCTGGGCAGTGGGTACTTGTTCTTGATCGTGACATTATTCAACTCCCTGTAGTCAATACATAATCTCATGCTTCCGTCCTTCTTCTTGACGAACAGCACAGGAGCACCCCAAGGTGAGACACTGGGTCGGATGAAACCCTTATCTAGTAACTCCTGCAGTTGTTTCTTCAATTCACCATCTCCGCAGGGCCCATCCGGTAGGGCTTTGGCAATCGGTCCTGTACCAGGTATGAGGTCGATGTTGAACTCAACCTCCCTCAATGGTGGTAGTCCAGGTAACTCCTCCGGAAAAACGTCGGGGTACTCCGACACAACTGGTACGTCACTCTTGAACTTCGGATCTGTCCTCAGATCCTGGGCATAACAGTAGTAGGCGGTCGCTCCCTTGGACACCTCCTTCATCAGGGATAAGCCGATACAACCTTCACAGTCGGCTGCTTGGGCTGCATTCGGTATGATACTGTGATCCCTGTAGCTGACTTCAAGAGGAGACGGCTCTGCACAGTGTAGCCTACCTCTGTATCGCTGTAGTGTGTCCATGCCCACAATTATGTCGAACCCCATGCCAGGGAAGACAATGGCATCAAGAGGAAATCTGCTCCCTTGATGTGTATGTTCAAGTCCTTACATTGCTTACTGCACTTGATTAACTCTCTGGATGGCAATAAGACTGAGCAGTCATGGATATCCTCTGTAGGGGCATCTATCTTAGCATGGAATGCCTGGGATATGAATGAATGGGAGGCTCCAGAATCAAATAGAACAGTGGCTTCCACCTTATTAATTAAGAACGTGCCTGAAACCACAGAGTAAATTCTAAGATTCTCAGGCATCTTCCAAGGTAATAAATCAGGCTAGTAGTTATACCCGTGATGACCATCCCATTGCTCTTCGCTTGAGCCTGGTTCAACACAGTCAACCTGATCTCTGAGTTCCCAACCCCTACAACGACGCAACAAACTCATAAGATTTCCATTCTTATTAAGGTCCTCATGAGCATTTTAATGATTACAATGCTGAAATTGCAAAAATACAAGGCTAGATCTGTCTAAAGGTTTGGTTTAAACGGCCAGGTTTCATGTGGGTCTGGTTGATGATGGATGTGGGGGCTGTGTGGGGCTTAATTCTCTTCACCCCATGGCATATAAGTCTGGCTGCTCCCCCGAATCCCGACTTCCGGTGGATCTTTGTAGCAAGATCCATTCTCTTCTGTTCTCCAAATAGGAATTCCGCGTCGTCTCCAAGTGATATGGACACCACTGGAACTCCTCTGGTGATGGACTCTAGAGACTCGTCCCTATCCTGATGCATTCCTAGCTTACCTTTTTTTCCATAGAAGTTGATGATGCACACGTCTGAGGTTAGGTCTGGGACGGGCTCATCCTCCAATTCCTGGGCTGCTTTAACTGCAGCTCCAATGATGGTCTGCAACTCTCCTGGAATTGGTGGCACCTCCACCTCTTCATAGCTTCTAGTGGTGTGGTCCCACTTCTTACCTAGGCACATGATCTTCACCTTCATGGTTGAACCGTTCTTGAAGGTAGGGGTGTAAAAGTTTCCTCCTTTCACACCTAATTCTCTGATCTTGAGGATCAATGCATATTGGTCAGCTGGGGTCAAGAATTCTCGTAATAAGACCATCCCGGTCTCAATATCTCACACTTCTCTGGTGGGTGTGGTTTGGCTTCAAAGGAATGGTGGGTGTGGAAATAGGCAATACAGGAAAGCAAATATCGAAAGCTGAATGAAAACAACAATTGCCATTAAGTAAACAAGTCAAGGTTCAAACTGGTTTAGCACAAATGTAAAAGAAAGAGGGATTTTATACAATGGAGGAAAAATTACTTGAAGAAATGAAGTGAAACGAAGGTCTAAGCTTCTTCAGTAGGAAAGTAGTCCTCACCAGGTGAACTCGGGTCATCACTGCTGATTCGACACGGTCCACCAGGTTGAGAGTGGTGCTTTGCCTGGCCTCTGAGGGTAGTTCTGGGCAGGGCGATGGGTAGATGGTCCAGCACCTCCGGTGCCACCTCTACCTCCTCCTCCATTTGTATTAGTAGCTGGGGCTTTAGTCACTGACCCGGTGCGTGGTTTGTAGTTCCTGGAATCCGGGTTCGAGAAGCACTCAAAGGATCTGTGCCCCTTCCTACCGCAGTGGTGACACGTCACTAGAGTTCCGTCACACTCCTTACCTGGATGGTCCCCTCCACTTCTGCAGAAGTATCTTCTTACGGTTGGTTTCCTGTTCCAATTCAAGGTTAGTAATGTGATAGCAAAATGTAACCACATTGTAGATTCTGATTTATCTTACCACTAGGTGGCTGGGAGCGGATTGGCTCAGCATCGGTATGTGAAGGGACTATGGCCTTTTCATTCTTTCCCTTGAAGAACTTGCCCTTCCTCTCATAGTTTTGGGAAGAGTTTCCTCCACTACCTCCTCCACCATCTCCCTTCCTCTTGCCTAGCACAGAATCCTGATAGGCAATGGTGGTTTCGCAGTCGTTGCATCATCAGCTAGTTCCTGTCGTTACAATATGTGTTAGTGGGAAATCTTATCGTACCAGAAATTCCAAAGTCATATTCCATACCTGTAAGTCTTTCCTGGTGGAACCGATCATGGTCATGATCCTGAAGTTCAAGCCGTATGAAATTTATCCACCAAGTACCTCGGAGCGTAAGCTCCCTCTCCAATGACAGCAAGCAACTCCACAAACTTGTCATAGTACTCAACAGAGAAGTCCCTTGCTTCAGCTGCTCAAATTCACTTCTCATCCTCTTCTGTAGGTAGGATGGGTAGAACTAGCTCTCAGGGCCACCAGAAATGCTTGGAAATCAAAGTTCGCTTGGGGTCAGCTCGCTCTAGCTGTCTGCCACCATCGATGAGCGGGCCCTTGGAGAATGTAGGCCGCTATGTCCACTTGGCGATCTGCTGGAACATGTAGAGAGGTAAAAACCTTTTGAATCTTGGCGATGTATTTCTCCAGAGCTTTCGGTACTGGCTGGCCTTCGTAGACTGGGGGACGAAGATCGTTGACCGCTTTCAACCAGTTGAACTCCCGTGGGCCGTTGGGTGGTGGTGGCGGTGGTTGAGGGATCTGAGCCTGCTACTGAGCTAATGCAGCGGCCACAATCTGACCTATGACCTCAGGGGTAACAGCGTCGGGTCCTTAACCACCTGGGGGTCCGGCTCCTCGTCCTCCTCGTCCTCCGCGTCCTCCTCTTTGATACATTTAACTGCTAAGGATGGTGTTTGTTGTTCAGAAGTTGTGTTAAATCTAGATATCTATGTAGTAACTTGCGAAGTGTTTTGTAGCTGCCCAGGGACGGTATGTAGCTTAGAGTATTCATAAGTAATGTAAGTAAAGTAAGGTATGGGGTAAGGGCAACGTGCCTTTCCGGAATCCTCACTTCCCATTTCTACCCCACTTCCCCAGTTTTAAGGGCACCTATATTCTAAGTATTTCACTTGGCTTGTTTTCTCGGGTTCAGAGCATAACTACGCTCTGATACCTTTCTGTAACGCCCCTATTTAATGAAAATGCAGCGGAAAATAAAATACTAAGGCGATTACAGATCATTAGGTTCCAAACACCCGGCACCAAACCTCATCAATTACAACCTACAAGACTATAAATGCTACGGTCTGAACTCGGGAAAACATAACATAAACCTAACTATAGAAAAATATGCCAACGCTCCATAAATCCTAATTCCCATCCCAATCACTCATACTCTTTGAAATACCCCAAACCTAGATATGGTATTTAAAGGATAAAATAAGGTATAAGAAGACTAAATAATGCCTTAGAAACATTAAGAAACTATTTTAATCAAAGAAAATATAAGGAAACACCGAAAGAGCAGTTTAAGCAAAAACATGCTTTAAGCTTGGAGAGACTTGGGTGAGCACCCAAATATTGTTCTAAGACCTTAGTAACATCCTAATGGTCATTTTAAACCAATTACCAAAGAAAACCAAGCTTGAAAACAAGTTAAAACACAAAATGTGCTTTAAGGACTCTTAAAGCACATTTTTGAAAAATTGTCTTGTAAATGGGTTTTGAATGGCTAAATGTCCATCATTACTCTTTAATTAACATGTGTACTACTTAGTATCACATTAGGAGGTCTAAATCAAAGGGAAATCAAAAATTTCACAACTATGTGCCTTGTTTTGTGAATAGTAATTAAATTAAGCTAGTTTATAACATAAGTCAATATAAGTGAGCTAATTGGTCAACAAAGACTAAATTAACCCTTGCTACTTAATGGGGGCCGGTTTCTAAGGGGATGACTCACCATGTGAGTAAGCTAGATTATTAGTAAATAAGAGAGAAATGAACTAGTCACTATTTGCTTTTGTAAAGCAACATAAATATCTCACCTTTATTCACCTCTCTCCTCACCTCTTCATTCTCTCTTATTCCCACCGGTTTTGAGCTGCTCCTCTCTTCTTCTCCAACGTGAAGAACAGCCCCCATGTGAGCTTCATCTTCCCTTGATCACTACTTGCTCATTTTAGCTCCAAAATCAAAACAAATTACATACTCTTCTTAGTTAGCTCAAGCTCTTTCTTTCTATCTTTTCAAAACTTCAAGAGCTCCATTTTGGTACCAAGCCAAACCACCATTAGAGGAGGAAACTCAAGCTTGGAGACTCCATTGGCTTCTCCATTCTCTTAAGGTAAAGAAAGTGTAAGAAAATCTAGGTTTCCATCACTTTTCTTCATGACCGAAAATACATACTCATGGGGCGTCATTTTTAATGCCTTGTTCTAGCTTGTTTTCTACTCTCCAAAGGATAGAGGAGGTCCTTCTTGCTTCATATCCAAGCTTGTCTTGAGAAACCAAGGTAAAACAATCAATTCAATACCTTAAAACACCTTTTTAACCTAGGTTTTGTTCCTTAAGGTTAGTGTGTTGTTTAGTACTCATTGGAGTCATTGAATATTGGTTAGAACATAGGCAAGGAGAACTTGTTTGGTGACCAAGATTGTTCAAGGAAAAAGGCCAAGGAGGAAAGTTTGTGAGCTTGTAAAAGAACAAGGTAAATTACTTACCTTAAGGTGTTTTTAATGTATTAAGGGATGGGATATGGATAGGTAACAAGTTTAGCTTAAAGTTTATAATGAAAAAGGGATATGAAACTTAGGAGAAAGAATACTACTATATTGAGAACTTGTGACTAAGGAGCAAATGAGAAAAGGAGATAGTTTAAGAATGTCAAGGTGAATTGTAAGAACATTTGAATTGCAATGGGAGCCTTGTTGTGTGTATTTGCAGGTCAACGGCTATATATAATGAGGAAATTCAGTGTTTAAGATTTATGAATTTAAGGGCCTAAGAGCCAAGTCATTTAAGGGCCTAAGTGCCAAGCAACTTAAGTTTATGCACTATATTGTGATGTAGTGTAGTTTTGATGTTCTATGTGTGCTAAGGAGGTTTGGTGAGAATTTGAATGTTGATAGCTAATTAATGGTGAAAAACTAAGTGTTTTGGTGTAACAATGTCCTAGAGAACCCATGGAAAAATTTTGTGAAGAACCTAAGTGTTTAAGATGTGTTAGGGAGATTTCATGACTGAGGAAGTGTTAAGAAACCTTAGGAGTTGTTTTGATGAAAAAGAATGAGTTCAAGATGTTGTAGTGAACTAGGGTGACTTAGGTATGTCTAGGAGGAACTAGGGGTTACAATGGTGAATTTTAGGCACCGAGACCCGGATAAAAAGAAGTTAGGAAACTTTGGTAGGTTTGAAGTGAATGAGTGTAAAACTTTGAGATGATTTAGGTAGAAACTAGAGTTTAGAATTTAAGGAAGGCTTGGAAATTGTAATAGGGTTGGAAAGTAGTGTATATGGTGTGGTCAAGTTCTTAAGGAGGGAAATTTTGGCTAGTAGAAGTTCTAGGTGAAAGGGATGTTGAAATGTAGGAAAAAAATAAGTGTTAAGTGTTGGTAGTTGTTGTAAGAATTGAGTAAAGGATTGGAATGATCGTTGGAGGTTGTTTTAATGAGTTTGGAGAATGATTTAAGGTGAGTTTAAGGGTCTAAATGATGTTTGAACACATTAGGAGGCTTGAGGAAAAAGTTGGAGAGGATTGCACAATTTTAGGGCTTGTTCTGGACTGGTCCGACCCAGTTGGTTGGATCGGACATGGGTCGGACGTCCTCTGTTAAGTCACCCGTAATTGTTCTGGAGTGGTCCGACCCAGAGGACATGGGTCGGACATGGGTCGGACGGGTGAGTCTTAGAAGACAGGGAAGTTTCTGGAAAGGTCCGACCCAGGGGGCTTGGGTCGGATGTGGGTCAGACGAAGTAGAATTTTTCAATCCGAGAGTTGCTAGAATGGGCCGACCCAGTTAGTTGGGTCGGACGGTGGGTCGGACGACCCTTAACACTTAAAAAAAAAATTTAAGGATGCATGATGGTGTTAATAGTACCCCATTAAGAGGGCAATGATGATTAGAAACCTAAAGACCTAAGGGGAATAAGTTAAGTTAAGTATAAGTTCATAAGTTTAAGGTTAAGTTGCAAGGTTAAGTTATAAGACTTAAGAAGTGTTAATTGGGGACCACTAAGGGTTAAATAAGTTAAATAAGTTAAGCAATGTATAGATACTTAATCATCTAAGTTGGATGGATATTTTAGGACTTGAAAGTTGGAAACTGGAGGAGTATTAAACAACCGGGACGATCGACGGTGAACGGTACAGTCTTTCTTGTGACCTGCTTGCTAACGAGGTGTCCCTCGGCTTGTGTGCTATCTATTTACTTGCTATGACTAAGACAAGAAAAAGCATGCAACCGGTTATATTTGTTCTCGTTGTGTATGTGTTCTCTTTACACTAACCCACGAGACTTGAGATTGTTACTAACCAAGTTTAGTACTTACTGAGTTGGAATAAGAGTTAAGTATTGGTGATTGTTGGTTAATACCCGTTAAGGTTTAACTAACACTTGGTGTTTAAGATTTCTACTAACTGGAACTTGAGTGAGGAAACCCGGGACTGACTCCGGTCATGCATGCTAAGGAAAGGGGGACGGTATCTGAATCAGATCCGCCCTCCACTTAAGGACTTGTCTTCGGACTTGTAGCCTAGGGCCGGTTGCCGGCTCAGCTACGCTGGACTCCCGTCCAGGGTAGGTGGCATTAAGATGGTGCGGTAGGATCACCTAAATCCTAGGTTTGAGATTAAGCTACAACCATTTCCTTTCTAGGAACGGTTTGTATACTGAGGTTAAGTTAAGGTTGAGATTGAGGTAAGATAAGGCACTGAGGTTAAGGAAATCAGAACTAAGGAGGGGGTTACTAACCCGCCTGATAAGGGAACGCTTGTGTCGTTCATTGTATGTGAACTACTCCCTCCGTCCTAAATTGACCGTCCTGTTTACTATTTGGACATGTCGTTTGACTTCAATTTTTAACATATAAGATAAATTAATTTTAAAAATTTAAGTTTTGTATATGATTCCTTACATGATAAACAATATGTTACAAAATTTAGTTTTATAAAATTATTTTATCTTATATGCTTAATATTGAAGTGGAAAAACGTGCCATAAAGCAAACAGGACGGTCAATTCAGGACGGAGGGAGTATGTATGTTCATCTGTGGATTATTGTTTATTGCACCTCGTATCATGCTTGTATACTTAATCAATTTCCATGCTATCGACAATTAGTCGTCGTAGCCCCGTTAGCTTGGGGGCCATGAGAGGGAGTACCAGCATTCGTGCTGACCCCCTTTAGGGGCTGTTTTTACACTTGCAGGTAAGAAGCCCATGAATACACACCACGAGAGTAGGAGCGGTTAGACTTAGGATGGGTTGTTCATTTTGAGTACGGGTTGCGCTTGTGCTCCCGTTTGTTTATATTAAAACTGATGTAAGGTTGTGACAATAACTTAGTTACTTAGACTCGGTTAGTTGGTGGTATTTGGATGGTGATGTTTTGGGCAGTTGTTTACTTTGGACAATGTTGTAAATTGATAAGGCCGGTATATTCTAACGATCAGACCGTGGCAAGGTCCCGGTGTTTGTTATTTCCGCTGCGACGAATCCGATTAAGTGTTAAGTTTTGCGACAACCACGATTGGCTATGGACGGGGTGTTATACCCAAAATTTCAACCCCCCCGAAAGAGAGTCTCTACTAATAGGATAGTAGCGAGGGTTCCAGGTTCGATCGGCACATTTCAGAGTACTAGGGACAGCTTTGTCATCTCCAGGGGCACTTTTGTAATTTTTCAAGGCTCCTAAGCCCCCTATAGGCTTTCTCTCTCCTCCAAATAAGGGTCAAATCAATTAAAAATGCTTTGAAATTTTAACCCATGACAGAGGATGACATTTGAAGCATAATGGCGTTGGAATTTTGATTTTTCGAATTTCCAATAATTTTCTAGTAATTTCTGACTGAATCTGACGAGAAATTGAATTTAAAATATTCCAATATCCAAAAAATTCGATTCCACTTTAGAAAATTCAGAAATATCATCCTTTACCCATGTGTAAAATTTTAGCATCAGCAGAAGGGCAGGGGATTGCTTCGACCCATTTGGAAACATAATCTACAGCAACAAGGATGTAGTGGTTTCCGTGAGAAGAAGGAAATGGGCCAGTGAAGTCAATACCCCAGACATCAAATAACTCTACTTCAAGGATTCCCTTCTGTGGCATCTCATGCCTTCTTGAAGTGTTCCCCATCCTCTGGCAGTTATCACAGTGAGCACAGAAGCGGTGGACATCTTTGTGTAGAGTGGGCCAGTAAAAACCGCACTCTAACACCTTAGCAGCTGTCCTAGCAGGACCGTGGTGACCACCTGCCTCTCGAGAATGGCAGAACTCTATTACACTGTTTACCTCTTCATCAGGGAGACATCTTCTGATTAACCATCCACAACTCTGAAGAGATAGGGGTCCTCCCAAACGTAATGACGGGTCTCAGACAGAAACTTCTTCCTCTGGTTGTAACTTAGATCATGGGGAACCAACCCAGAGGAAAGATAGTTAGCCAAGTCAGCGTACCATGGCTCCTTGACTTTCCCAATTACAAAGACCGTTTCGTCGGGAAAGAACTCATTTATGGGGACCCCGTCATCTGGAGTCTCAGCCTCGATAAATGATCTGCTACCCCATTCTGCTTCCCTTGCTTATCAACAACTTCCAAGTCGAACTCTTGGAGAAGCAGGATCCATCTCAATAGTCTGGGCTTGGAATCATTCTTTTGAAACAAGTACTTCAAGGCGGAGTGGTCGGTGTGAGCAATTACCTTACTCCCCAGCAAATAAGGTCTGAACTTGTCAAGAGCGAACACCACAGCAAGTAGCTCCTTCTCAGTGGTGGTGTAGTTCTTTTGAGGCTCCGTCAGAGTCTTACTCGCATATGTGACCCTCAAAATCTTATCCTTCCTTTGACAGAGTGCAGCACCAACAGCGAAGTCACTAGCATCAGTCATTACCTCAAAAGGAAGGGTCCAGTCAGGGGGAACCACATGGGGGCAGAGATGAGTTTCTTGATGTTGAAAAGCCTTCATGCATTCTTCTGAGAAGTGAAATTTACATCTTTCTGCAGAATCAGACAAGGGCTTCGCATTTTGAAAAGTCCTGGATGAACCTTCGATAGAACCCCGTGACCCAGAAAGATCTGACTCCTCTGACTGATGGGAGGAGGTAACCCCTCAATGACTTCCACTTTTGCCTTATCCACCTGAATGCCGTCTTTGGAGACCCTGTGCCCAAGCACTATACCCTCATGTACCATAAAATGGCACTTCTCCCAATTTAAAACCAGGTGGGTCTCCTCACATCTGCTTAGTATCTGATCCAGCTGATCCAGACACACATCAAAGTTCTGGCCATACACCGAGAAGTCGTCCATGAAGACTTCTATGCTCTTCTCAATAAATTCGTTGAAAATGGCCATCATGCACCGCTGGAAGGTGGCTGGTGCGTTGCAGAGACCAAATGGCATCCTCCTATAGGCAAACGTGCCATAAGGGCAGGTGAAGGTGGTCTTCTCCTGATCCTCTGGCGCGATGGGAATCTGGAAGTAACCGCTGTATCCATCAAGGAAACAGTAGTACTCCTGCCCAGCCAGTCGCTCCAACATCTGATCGATGAACGGCAGCGGGAAATGGTCCTTTCTTGTGGCCTCGTTCAAACGTCTGTAGTCTATGCACATCCTCCAGCCAGTGGTCTGTCTTTGAGGCACCAGTTCTCCCTTATCATTGGGCACCGCCACAATTCCTCCTTTCTTGGGAACGACTTGCACGGGAGAAACCCAGCGGCTGTCAGAGATGGGGTAGATGATGCCCGCATCCAAGAGCTTTAATACCTCAGCTTTCACTACTTCCTTCAGGTTGGGGTTCAATCTCCTTTGGGGTTGCCTCACTGGTTTGATACTATCTTCCATGTAGATTCGGTGAGTGCAGAACCCTGGACTGATCCCTTTAATATCTGCCACTGACCACCCCAATGCTCCCTTGTGTCTTCCTAATACCTCCAGAAGTCTGCTTTCCTGCGAAACAGACAAAGAAGAAGAAATAATAACTGGCAGGGCGCCACCCTCTGCCAAGAAAGCATATTTAAGATTTGAAGGAAGAGTTTTTAATTCAAGAGTGGGGGGCTTCTCTACTGAAGGAATGAGCCTCTGAGTAGGCCTGTCCAGTGGCTCCACAGGAGGAGCATGAGGGCGAAAATAGGTTCGTCCCTGGTTAAGCTGCTGGACAACAGTAGCTACCTCAGTGCTCTCCTTGTCATCCTCAATCGAATGGCATAACACCTGTTCTAACAGATCAGAATTCTCAAACAGGAAGGAAGAGTCATCAGTACTTTCAGCGACAAATGCATCATAATCATCAGTATAGTCGACATCAATAGAAAGCAGCATGAGAAGAAGCATTTGTTCTCATCATCTTGGTGATATCAAAACTAAGCTCCTCATTATTAAATTTAGGGTGATTTTTCCTTTGTCAACATCAATGACAGTTTTAGCAGTTCGCAGGAATGGTCTACCCAAAATTAATGGCACTTCAACATCCTCATCCATATCAAGAATAACAAAATCAGCAGGGAAGAAGAAGTTACCAACACCTACCACAACGTTCTCAACCATACCACGAGGTTTGATTGACGAACGATCAGCTAATTGCAGATTAAAGTTGATTGGGACAAGCTCACCAGCATGAAGCTTCTAAACATGGAATATGGCATTAAATTGATGCTTGCTCCAAGGTCGCAGAGTCCGTACCCACAGTCCATGTCTCCTATGGTGCAAGGGATGATGGGCTGCCCTGGATCTCCACACTTTGGAGGGAGCTTCTGCTGGATGGCTGCAGAGCACGTCTCTGTCAGCTGAACAATCTCCTTTTCTTTGAACCTTCGCTTGTTAGAAATCAAATCCTTCACAAGCGAGCATAGTTAGGCATCTGCTTGATAGCATCAATCAAGGGAATATTAATTGTAAGCTTCGAAAATACACTAAAAATTTCCCAAATTGATCATCAAGTTCTTTCTCTTTTAATCTATTAGGGAAAGGAAGTTCCTTCGGAACCACCTTACCCTTGGAGTTTTTAGCATTCAAAATATGAGAAGGGGAAGAAATAGGAGCCTGGGTCTCCTCAAAACTACCTCAGGAGGGGCTGGGGGCCCTGACGGTGCACCAGTGCTAGAAGAAGGGCGACCGGTCTCCTCGTCAGCTTGGTCCTCAGCCACTTGATTTCTATTTATCAATTGCTTCCCTTCTTAAGGTAACTGCTGCCACCTCTTCAGAATCTGAGCAGTCTTCGACTACCACGGTTTCCGAAACCATCACTGCCTTCAACTGAGCTTTAGGATTGGGGTCTGTTTGGGAAGGCAGTGAGCCAGACGGTCTCTGCTGCAGGAGGAACTGAGTCAACTGACTCATAGTTCCTTGCATCTCCACCATAGCGTTCTCAAGCTTTTGCTGGCCAGCTGCCAGATTCTGATTTATCACTGTTTGTTGCTCTTGAGAGGCCATCAGTTTATCCATCATCTCCTTTAAATTAGCATTGTTCGAACTCAGTGACGATGGCTGAGCTGGAGACTGCTGTGGCCTAAACTGATTGTATGGGGGCCTAACAAAACCAGGTGGTCCTCCCTGACTTGCCCTCTGAGGTTGCATCTGTTGTGAGTTGAGGGCGTTATTTGGGTTACCGTACCTCAGGTTTGGATGCTGGTTCTGCATCCAAGGCTGCCTGTTGTACTGGCCAATTACATTTACCTCCTCAGTCTGCCTCATCTCAGCAACCATCGGGCAGTCTTCATAATCATGGCTGTCTCCACACTGAGAACAGCATACCTCATTTGGACCAGTAGACACCTGCTTGACGGCTTGCACAGATGTCTGTCCCATAGTGAGCCGCTCGAGCATCTTCGCCATATTGCCCACTGTGGTACTTAAATGGGCCTGCTCAGCAGCAATCTGCTCCATCATAGGATCTGGAGTCCGAGAGGAGGTCTGCCCAACTGTGAAGACCCTTCCTCCACTGGCGGAGCTCCTCGCAGTAGGACTCCATGGCTGACATAAATTCCTCTCCGCTTTTAGCCAGCAAATTTCCACCCAATGCGGCTCTGACCTCGGCTCTGTTGCTCATCTCTCAGCCCTTGGAAGAACCCCTGGGCCAAGGATGTCATGTTCTGACCGTGATGCGGGCACTGGCGGAGCAGCTCCTTGAACTATCCCAAGCTTCACAGATTGTCTCACCGCCGGACTGTCTGAAAGCGGTCAGGTCAGCGATCATCTGTCTGGTCCGGGAGATGGGATATACTTCTCGAAAACCTCTCCGTCAACAGCTCCCAGGTAGTGATGATACCTGGTGGTAGACGGTGGAACCACTTCGAGGCTTCCCCTGATAGACTGTGCTGAAATAAGCACAGCCGAGCGTACTCAAGCCCCTGAGACATCCCCAACGAATCCAGATGGACTAAGAATCGATGGACATGGTCGAGTGCATCAGCCGGGTCTGCGCCTGAGAAGGTCCCTGCTGGATGATTCCTGACAGCGTTTGTCTGATGGCTTGGTTTCAACTTTTGCCATTCTGCTGTTAATTCTGCTGTGAGGTTCGGTAGAATCACAGGTTGTTATAACCCAAGATTTGGTTATATTTTATTTCGTTGCTATGGTTCATTAAGCTGGTCCATTTTGAAGTTAGGACACGGAAGTCCTTATTAAAGAAGATGAGGCCGAAGGAGTCTTTTCCCTTCCTTATTCTATTTCTGGTGAGGTTAATTCCTTAATTAAATTATTTTCTTTTCCTCTTATTTCCCTTAATTAGTCCTTACAGTCACATTCTCACGACTTCCCCTCACTCCGTCAGTTTTGAATCTCGTCAGTACGCTCCTCCTCCCTTGCTCTCTTTCTCTCTCTCAAGATACGCTCAATCAAGCGCTCAGCCCTGCAAGTGTGGTTTTGCAATCCAAGCTCTATTGTGGGTTTCTCCGCCATTGTGAGTTGCTGGTCCATTCGAGGTAGGCGTGACAGATTCTTCTTTCTTTAATCCTCTAGTTCGGGTATTTTCTTCGTTCTGATTTCCTCGGCAATCTGATTGTGGTTCAGCGTTGGTTCTTGCGTTCGATCAATTCCTTCTGCTGTCGGCTTTGTCTGTGGGTTTGTCGTCAGAATTCAGGTAAGGATTGTGTTGCAGTTTCCGGATTTCAGTTTCAGTCTCAGGGGTTAAGTTGCGTTTCTGATTCGGGGCTGCTTTTGAGTCCAATCAGAGGCTTGGGTTTGCGTTGTTGGATTGCGTTCCCGGTCTACGTTTCGGGATTCTGCTTGATTGTGGCTTTGCTGTTCAGATTGAAGTTCTCTGCTGTATTCGAGGTAGGTGGCTTTCGGATTCGATCCGTGTGTTCAGCCTTGGGGGAGTTTGGGTTCTGCTAATTAACTCAATGATTTGT
This sequence comes from Limonium bicolor, assembly GCA_023374045.1. Lineage (NCBI taxonomy): Eukaryota > Viridiplantae > Streptophyta > Magnoliopsida > Caryophyllales > Plumbaginaceae > Limonium > Limonium bicolor. The sequence continues at coordinate 155,309,230 of CM041779.1, forward strand.
TCTTGTGTTTGTGTGTGGTTCATGTCTGTTTAATGCCATTTCAATGGATTAAACCCCCAAGGTTGTTTTGTAAATGTGTGTGTTGACTTAGATTGGTTGTTGTGCCTCTGTTTGTGTTAAATTCGCCTCTGTTTTCTGAAATATTCGGCGTGTCCGAACTTCTGTCCGACCATTGAAGTTCGGACATGCCCTTCTGCGCTCTGGATTTCTGAATTGTTCGATTTGTCCGAACTTCCGTCCGAGCTTCTAAGTTCAGACGGGGTGCGAGGACGAGTCAGGCTTACGAGTTTCGAATGATGTCCGAACTTGTAAGTCCGGACATAAGTTCGGACACCCCCTTTCTCATTTCTCTGATTTTGTTCGACTTGCGTCCGAACATTGATGTCCGGACACAAGCTCGGACACTTCGCGTACCTGTTTTCGTAAAACGTCCGAACATCCGTCCGAACATGGATGTTCGGACATCTCTGTCTCTGCTTCTGTTTTGAGTCTCGACTTGTGTCCGAACATCGATGTCCGGACACAAGTTCGGACAGGCTACTGTTTTGGCCATAACTTGCTCGTTTGACCTCCGTTTTGACTTCCGTTTGCGGGGTTGGATTCCCCTTCTGATTTCCAAGCTATCTATGGGCTTTCTGGTGCCTTTGGTGCACATATGCTTATTTGTATTTAAGCTTCTGTTTTGGGACCTAGTTATCTCTGTGTCTGAGCCTTTGGATGGCTGGTTACGCTGTCTCGTAGCGCGCTATGTAGGATCCTTCTGTTCACGGGTGATGTTCCCCGTTCTGTTCACGGGTGTTTACACCTGTTCTGTTTACGAGTAAGGTTTCCTCGTTCTGTTCACGAGCTGGTTGCTCGTTCTGTCTGTATGCTGTGATCGCTAGTGTCCCACTCTATTTTCTGCTTCTGTCTGCTTCTGCTCTGTTTAGTCCCTTAATGAATGGACTTCTGTTTCTGGTTTCTGACATGTTTATGGATTCTTTGACTCCTTCTGATTTGTCAATTTTCTGTAAATGTTTTGAGCATGCTGGTTGATGAAGTTGGTCATCTACTGGGCATAGTTGTGTGCTCATTCCCCTACTTCTAACGCTTTTGCAGATTGATTAGCGAGGATCGTCTCCCCTCACCTTCTGAAGTTTAGTTGCTTCGTTATTTAGCTTCTTTTGAGACCTTTGTATTGAATTTGAGCCTTTGGGCATATTTCGTTAGCTTCCGCTTTTGACATCTGTTTGGTGGGTTTGTAATGACTTTTGGGGATGTTCTAACATCTCTTTGCTTATACTTTATTTAAGTATTTCGTTTGGGCCTTATTTGATTATCTGTTTAAGTCTGTTTATTAGAGCCTTGCGTTATTATGTAATAACGCGGCGTGTAATACCCCTAACTCCTAGGCCAGTGTTTGGGGGTGTTACATTTAGTGGTATCAGAGCTCTGGGTTCTAATCTGCTGGGATTTTAAGTTAGCCAGTCAGTCAGAAATGTCAGTGTTAGTGTCTGAGTTTAACTGCTTGTTGTTGGACTCTCAGAATGCCACCAAGAAGAGCAAATAACCCTCCAGGAAATGTGGCTGATGCTGTTCAGCAGTTCATGACGCAGCTCATGCAGACCATGGCTGCAGGAGGTGACCAGCTGGAGGAGACCAGCTGGCGGAGCAGGCCCAGCTGGGGCAGATGCTGGTGGGAGGAACGTGAAGGCGCTTCAGGAGTTCATGAAGTGAAGCCGCCATCGTTCGATGGGGCAGGAGACCCCAGGTGGCCAGTCATTGGCTGTCAGAGGTGGAGGACTTGCTACGTGTCATGGCTCAGAGGAGGAGCAGAGTCGACTTCGCCGCCTTTCTGTCAAGGCCGAAGCCAAGGAGTGTGGAGGTCAGTTATGGGGAAGTTCCCACAGCCTTGGACGTGGGAGCAGTTCACTAGGGAGTTCAACAAACAGTTCTACCCGACGTCTACAAGGATCAGCGCATTCTGGAGTATAACCGACTACGCCAGGGTCGGGACATGAGCGTGGAGGAGTACGTTCGTAAGTTTATCAGCCTGTCCAAGTTTGCACCTGAGCTTGACGAGCATAGGAAGGCTAGGAAGTTTGAGAGTGGCTTGAGGCCAGACATCCATTCTGCTGTGACGCCCTGCGTCACAAGACCTTCAGGGACGTTGCTGATGTCACCTGTGGTAGAGGCCGACTTGAGAGGTCACCAGTGTGGAGGGAAGGATCAGAAGAGGAAGCAGAGGTCCGATGAGAGCGACAGGAGGGATCAGTCTGCTTCTCAGAAGAAGTAGTCTACTGGAGACCGAGCTGGAGACCGCTCTGGAGACCGCGCACGAGATAGAGGTGGTTGTCTTCGTCAGCTCCCGCTCCGAAGTGCCGGGTCTGCGGCAAGTTCAGAGAGGCCAGGACTGCTCGGAAGTTGGAGCCTGCTTCAAGTGTGGGTCTTGGAGCATAGGATTGCTGATTGCCCTCAGGCTGAGAGGAGCAGAGGTAGCTCTGGAGGTGGAGCTGGAGGGTCTGCTTCAGGGTCCAGGGATCGAGACCGGGCTGAGCAGAAGAAGCCCCAGGGCCAGGCCAGAGTGTACGCGATGGCTGGAGAGAGAGACCGATCGACTGACAGAGTTGTCACAGGTATTCTCCAGCTGTCTTCTCGTTCTGTTTTCGTGTTTGACTCTGGAGCCACCCACTCTTTTATTTCTGCTGAGTTGGTGGGTGAGCTCGGTTTGCCTGTTGTGCCTCTGGGTGTTGAGCTGTGTGTGCATAGTCCATTGGTTGGGGACTCTTCTATGTTGTTGAACTCTGTTTGTAAAGATAGTCCTGTGCTAGTCAGAGATAGGACTCTGTTTGCTAACCTCATCCCTATGGAGATGACTTCTTTTGATGTGATTCTGGGCATGGATTGGCTTGCTGCGCACCATGCCCACATTGATTGTGCTACTTCGAGAGTGACCTTTGAGGAGCCTGGTATCACGCCTAGTTGTAGCAGGGAATGGACTCCGTGCTCGCCGCCAGTCATATCAGCTGTGCAGGCGTTCCGCTTTCTGAGGAAAGGATGCCAGGGATATCTGTGCTACATCCCTGAGGTTCGCAAGGATGCAAAGTTGGAGGAGATTCCGGTAGTCAGAGACTTCCCAGGTGTGTTCCAGGATGACGTACCTGGGCTTCCCCTGTTAGAGAGGTGGAGGTCTCGATCGAGCTCGCACCTGAGACTCAGCGATTTCGAAGGCCCATACCGGATGGCGCCTGCTGAGCTTAAGGAGTTGAAGGTCCAGTTACAGGAGCTGCTGGATAAGGGCTTCATTGCCGAGCGTGTCGCCTTGGGGAGCGCCAGTGTTGTTGTAAAGAAGAAAGGACGGTAGCATGCGTTTGTGCATTGACTACAGGGAGCTCAAACAAGGTTACCATTAAGAATAGGATTCCTCTCCGTACATTGATGACTTGTTCGACCAGTTAGCAGGAGACCTAAGGTGTTTTCGAAGATCGATCTGAGGTCCGGTTATCATCAGCTAAGGATTAAGGCAGACGACGTGCCTAAGTCCGCTGTTCAGGACTCGTTATGGACATTACGAGTTCCTAGTGATGCCATTCGGGCTGACGAATGCGCCTTCAGTATTCATGGATATGATGAAGGGTGTTTCAAGCGTTTTTGGACCAGTTCGTTGTAGTATTTATTGATGAATCTTGGTGTATTCCAAGAGTGCTGAGGAGCACGAGGAGCTTTTGAGGACCGTTCTCCAGACTCTGAGGGAGAACGAGTTGTACGCGAAGCTGAAGAAGTGTGAGTTCTGGTTGGATCAGGTGGTATTCTTGGGACAATTGTCTCCAAGGATGGTATCTCCGTGGATCCGGAGAAGATTAGGGCTATTACTGAGTGGGCCAGGCCTACTAATGTTGGAGATATCGTAGCTTCCTTGGATTGGCGGGCTATTACCGCAAGTTTGTGGAGGGCTTCTCCAATGTTGGTGATTCCGTTGATCGTCTGCTTCAGAAGGATGTGAAGTTCGAGTGGAGCGATGCCTGTGAGCAGTGTTTTCTGGAGCTGAAGAAGAGGTTGACTACTGCCGATCTTGACTCTCCAGAGGGACCGAGGGCCTGGAGGTTTCTGTGATGCGTCCCATAGGGGACTTGGGTGTGTCCTGATGCACGCAAGGTAAGGTGGTTGCATATGGCTCTCGTCAGCTTAAGCCATATGAGAAAAAATATCCGACCCACGACCTGGAGTTAGCTGCTGTGGTGTTTGCTCTGAAGATTTGGAGGCACTATCTGTATGGAGCAGCGTGCAAAGTTTATACGGACCACAAGAGCCTCAAGTATTTGTTCACTCAGAAGGAGTTGAACTTGAGGCAGAGGAGGTGGCTGGAGTTACTGCACGATTATGATCTGGAGATCCTCTACCATCCTGGTAGAGCGAACGTTGTGGCTGATGCGCTCAGTAGGAGGGGTCCGTCTGGGACCGTCTGTGCTTTGTCTGGTGTGCAGAGGTCTGCTCTGGAGTTGCAGCGTATGGGTATCTGGGTCGTCCGACCAGAGAGGTCTAGTATGTTGGCAGCATTGCAGATTCAGCCTACTTTGATTGACAGGATCAAGGCTAGTCAGGAGCTTGATGTCAGTTTGGGTAAGATCAGAGATGAGTTAGCTGCGGGTCAGGAGTCTGAGTTCAGGGTTTCCGGGGATGGCTGTCTGAGGTTCCGAGACCGCGTCTGTGTGCCTGCTGACGATACTTTGAGACGTGAGATCATGCAGGAGGCTCATGGAGCTCCTTACTCGATGCACCCAGGAGGTGTGAAGATGTACCGGGATCTGCGGGAGACATTCTGGTGGAGCAACATGAAGAGGGACATCTCCGACTTTGTATCCAGATGTCGGACCTGTCAGCAGGTCAAGGCCGAGCATCAGAGACCAGCTGGTTTGCTTCAGCCCCTTCCCGTTCCGGAGTGGAAGTGGGAGAGCGTCGGTATGGACTTCGTCATGGGACTGCCTAAGACTCCGAGGGGTTTTGATGCAGTTTGGGTCATTGTGGACCGGCTCACGAAGAGCGCTCACTTCCTACCTGTCAGGAAGACCTTCAGTTTGCACCGTTTGGCTCAGTTGTACGTGGATGAGATTGTGCGTCTACATGGGGTTCCTGCTTCGATTGTGTCTGACAGAGATCCGAGGTTTGTGTCCAGATTCTGGCAGAGTTTGCATCAGGCTATGGGGACGAAGTTGTCTTTCAGTTCCGCTTACCATCCTCAGTCAGACGGTCAGACAGAGAGGACGAATCAGGTCCTTGAGGACATGCTCAGAGCATGTGTGTTGGATTTGGGGGCAGTTGGGATCAGCACGTTGCACTGATTGAGTTCGCCTATAATAACAGCTTTCAGACCAGTATCGGGATGGCTCCGTTTGAGGCCTTGTATGGCAGGAGGTGCAGATCACCCATCTGTTGGGATGATCTGAAGGAGAGAGCTGTGATGGTCCAGACTTGGTTCAGGATGCTGTGGGCAAGATTCAGTCTATCAGGGAGCGTCTGCTTGTGGCTCAGAGTCGTCAGAAGAGTTACGCCGATCAGAGGAGACGACCTCTAGAGTTTGAGGTGGGCGACCATGTGTATCTGAAGGTTTCTCCGGTTCGTGGAGTTGTCCGGTTTGGGAAGAGAGGCAAGCTTAGCCCTCGTTTTGTGGGTCCTTTTGAGATCCTAGAGAGGATCGGACCGGTTGCCTATCGCCTGGCTTTGCCTCCATCTTTAGCAGCAGTGCACATGTTTTCCACGTTTCTATGCTGAGGAAGTATATTCCGGACCCATCTCATGTGATCGACTTCAGTCCGCTTCAGTTGAGGGAGGACTTCACGTTTGAGGCAGTTCCTTCGAGGATTCTAGCGCGGGATGTCCGCAAGCTCAGGAGTAAGACCATGCCCTTGGTGAAGGTGCAGTGGTCGGGTCAGTCGAAGAAGAGGCGACCTGGGAGGTCGAAAGCGAAGTCGTTCTAAGTTCCCCGCCCTTTTCGAGCAGTAGGTATGTTTTAATTTCGAGGACGAAATTCTTTTAAGGGGGAGGTGATGTTATAACCCAAGATTTGGTTATATTTTATTTCGTTGCTATGGTTCATTAAGCTGGTCCATTTTGAAGTTAGGACACGGAAGTCCTTATTAAAGAAGATGAGGCCGAAGGAGTCTTTTCCCTTCCTTATTCTATTTCTGGTGAGGTTAATTCCTTAATTAAATTATTTTCTTTTCATCTTATTTCCCTTAATTAGTCCTTACAGTCACGTTCTCACGACTTCCCCTCACTCTGTCAGTTTTGAATCTCGTCAGTACGCTCCTCCTCCCTTGCTCTCTTTCTCTCTCTCAAGATACGCTCAATCAAGCGCTCAGCCCTGCAAGTGTGGTTTTGCAATCCAAGCTCTACTGTGGGTTTCTCCGCCATTGCGAGTTGCTGGTCCATTCGAGGTAGGCGTGACAGATTCTTCTTTCTTTAATCCTCTGGTTCTGGTATTTTCTTCGTTCTGATTTCCTCGGCAATCTGATTGTGGTTCAGCGTTGGTTCTTGCGTTCGATCAATTCCTTCTGCTTTCAGCTTTGTCTGTGGGTTTGTCGTCAGAATTCAGGTAAGGATTGTGTTGCAGTTTCCGGATTTCAGTTTCAGTCTCAGGGTTAAGTTGCGTTTCTGATTCGGGGCTGCTTTTGAGTCCAGTCAGAGGCTTGGGTTTGCGTTGTTGGATTGCGTTCCCGGTCTACGTTTCGGGATTCTGCTTGATTGTGGCTCTGCTGTTCAGATTGAAGTTCTCTGCTGTATTCGAGGTAGGTGGCTTTCGGATTCGATCTGCGTGTTCAGCCTTGGGGGAGTTTGGGTTCTGCTAATTAACTCAATGATTTGATCTTGTGTTTGTGTGTGGTTCATGTCTGTTTAATGCCATTTCAATGGATTAAACCCCCAAGGTTGTTTTGTAAATGTGTGTGTTGACTTAGATTGGTTGTTGTGCCTTTGTTTGTGTTAAATTCACCTCTGTTTTCTGAAATATTCGGCGTGTCGGAACTTTTGTCCGACCATTGAAGTTCGGACATGCCCTTCTGCGCTCTGGATTTCTGAACTGTTTGATGTGTCCAAACTTCCGTCCGAGCTTCTAAGTTCGGACGGGGTGCGAGGACGAGTCCGGCTTACGAGTTTCGAATGATGTCCGAACTTGTAAGTCCGGACATAAGTTCGGACACCCCCTTTCTCATTTCTCTGATTTTGTTCGACTTGCGTCCGAACATTGATGTCCGGACACAAGCTCGGACACTCAGCGTACCTGTTTTTGTAAAACGTCCGAACATCCGTCCGAACATGGATGTTCGGACATCTCTGTCTCTGCTTCTGTTTTGAGTCTCGACTTGTGTCCGAACATCGATGTCCGGACACAAGTTCGGACAGGCTACTGTTTTGGCCATAACTTGCTCGTTTGAGCTCCGTTTTGACTTCCGTTTGCGGGGTTGGATTCCCCTTCTGATTTCCAAGCTATCTATGGGCTTTCTGGTGCCTTTGGTGCACATATGCTTATTTGTATTTAAGCTTCTGTTTTGGGACCTAGTTATCTCTGTGTCTGAGCCTTTGGATGGCTGGTTACGCTGTCTCGTAGCGCGCTATGTAGGATCCTTCTGTTCACGGGTGATGTTCCCCGTTCTGTTCATGGGTGTTTACACCTGTTCTGTTTACGAGTGAGGTTTCCTCGTTCTGTTCACGAGCTGGTTGCTCGTTCTGTCTGTATGCTGTGATCGCTAGTGTCCCACTCTGTTTCTGCTTCTGTCTGCTTCTGCTCTGTTTAGTCCCTTAATGAATGGACTTCTGTTTCTGGTTTCTGACATGTTTATGGATTCTTTGACTCCTTCTGATTTGTCAATTTTCTGTAAATGTTTTGAGCATGCTGGTTGATGAAGTTGGTCATCTACTGGGCAAGTTGTGTGCTCATTCCCCTACTTCTAACGCTTTTGCAGATTGATTAGCGAGGATCGTCTCCCCTCACCTTCTGAAGTTTAGTTGCTTCGTTATTTAGCTTCTTTTGAGACCTTTGTATTGAATTTGAGCCTTTGGGCATATTTCGTTAGCTTCCGCTTTTGACATCTGTTTGGTGGGTTTGTAATGACTTTTGGGGATGTTCTAACATCTCTTTGCTTATACTTATTTAAGTATTTCGTTTGGGCCTTATTTGATTATCTGTTTAAGTCTGTTTATTAGAGCCTTGCGTTATTATGTAATAATACGCGGCGTGTAATACCCCTAACTCCTAGGCCAGTGTTTGGGGGTGTTACACAGGTCCTCTTCTAGGAGCAGCTGGCGGCCGATTTATTCTTCCTAAAGTGGCCTGCTCAGCATTGGCATTGGCTGGTCCGTTAGCAGCCATGGCGAAGGTGAGTGCTCTTCTCGCTCTTCGAGCTGTACGGTTGATCTCTAGGTCTAAGTTGAATCTTGGTGGACCTCGAGATCGAGTACCGTGCATTCACCAAACACATGCACAGTTACACAAAACAAATCAAATAAATGAAAAAAAAACAATTGACAACCAAGGCAAAGGACTTGACAAAGTCAAGTCCCCGGCAACGACGCCATTTTGCAAACAGGGAAATTGATCTACTAAAACTAAACGAATTAATCTAGAAAATAATAGATCAATAAGTCTGTCGGGTTGCAAAAATCCCGGTCACTACAGTATAGAAAGTTAAGCAACCAAGTATCGAACCGTGGGACTTGAATAAATAAGCCTAAGTCCTAATCCTAAGAAAACTGGAAATTCAGGGGAGTTGTGAATTGTTTTTGTGTTTGAATTAAATAAATGCAAATCAAAGTTGAAATGAACAATTGGTGAAAACGAATGATGAGTTTGATAATATGAGTGGAACTCCGGGTTCGGGTCGTTCTTTACTGGTTGAATTATGAGAAACGGAAAGGCCAATTCTTTCTATCTCTTCAATGCTAAATCCTAGTTCATTGAAGAGCTCACCTATCAGAACATGTCAACTCTAATCTAGCAGTTGGCAAAACACATATAGGCGGAATAAGCACAAAGAATTGTTAGCGTTTGTAGGAAAGATTATCTATCCGACTAATCCTTCCCCAAATCCCCAGGTTAATTCGAACTCCCTATTAATCACCTTGTCTGATCCTAATAGGTTTCGCAAAACAACTCTATAACTCGCGAAATTAATAGAGAAGAAGATTGATAATCATTAACCTGGAAACAATCCATTACAGCCTCATAATCAAATTGCAGAATTTTAACTACATTGAATCCATCATGAACAAACCCTACCGCAGAGTTAAATCCCTACTAGCCAGTCATTGCAAGGAAACAGATAAATACAATCAACATAGAAATCATCTAAAGGAAGAAAAACCATTCTGTTGAACGATTATCCAGAATCGATGGATGCAGGTGTAAGGTTGAAGATGATGGCCTCACTCCCTTCTGACGATGCTCCTCCAGAACGATGGCGATAAGCTTGATGAATGTGAGTGAAGGTGAACTGATGCAATTTGGTGTGATGAATGGAGAGAACCTCGTTTATCAGCGTGAGAGTGTGTGTTGTAATGATCGATGATGAATGAATCACTTTCTCCTCTGATTAGGTCAGTTAAATAGACTTTTCCTCTCTCTTTTTCCCTTCAAAACGCCGAGTTTACGCTGAATTTTTCGTCCCGTCCGAACATTGGTCCGGACTTCAATGTTCGGACACAGTGTTCTGAGCGCTTCAAGTCAGAAAGTTTCGACTTGTGTCCGAACTTGGATGTTCGGACACAAGTTCGGACATGCTCCGTACATCAGACCTCCGGCTTTTCTTAACTATGTCCGAACTTCGATGCTCGGACTGAAGTTCGGACATTCCATCAGGCGCAGCACACAAACCCTCGACTTGCGTCCGAACTTGGAAGTTCGGACACAAGTTCGGACATTCCATCAGGCGCAGCACACAAACCCTCGACTTGCGTCCGAACTTGGAAGTTCGGACACAAGCTCGGACATTCCTTCAAAATCCTCTAAATTCATCGTTCGGACTCCAATTCGACCCCCGTTTGTTGCATCATCTCCCTTGTGAGTTAATCTACTGTTTCCTTGGCTTTTCTCTGCATTTAATCATAGAAAAAGGTATCAAACCTTACCAAACAACAAACCAAAGGAAAACGGAAGATAAGTGTGGAATATTATCGATGTATGTATAAAAATTAGGCATTAAAAATCACTAAAACCATTCATGTTTCACAGTCATCAAGTACCATGCCCAAATGTATTGTTTTTCTCATTCAATCATCTCACACTCATTATATCCTTTCTCATCATATGTTCTCACCCAAACCAACTCATTCACAACAAACTCAATATAGTGCAATAATCTTAAATTGGATATCACTAAGGATCTTAAATGACATGGCTCTTAGGCCCTTAAATGACTTAAACTTAAACACTGAATTTCCACAATAATAGCTTTCAACCTGCAAATACACACAACAATGTTCCCATTGCAATATAAGTGTTCTCATTAGCCACCTCAAGCTTATCTTACTATCTCATTCCCATTGGCTCCTTTCTCTCAAGTTCACAAGCTTGTTTTATTCCGTTTTCCTAGGTTATATAAGCCATTACATAATGTAAGCTTTAAGCTGCATTAGTGCTTATCTAAATCTCATCCCTTAAAACCTTAAACCACAATTAGGTAAGCTATTTACCTTGTTTTTCTCAAGCTTCTCTAACTTCCCTCCTTAGGTTTTCTTGATTGAATTTCAGCAAGGACTTCAATCCTTTTGCCAGTGTTCTAATTCACATTCAAACAATCTTATGAGCACTAAGAAATATGCCTAAACTCGTAGAATTCATCCTTAGGTTAAAATATGTGTTTTAAAGCTTAAAAGTGTATGTTTACCTTTGAATTTTGGAATGACTTTAATAATAAAGCAAGGCAAGACCTTCCTACTTAATTCGAGAACAGAATCAAGCTAGAACAAGGGATAAAACAAGGTATCTTAAGAGGCAAATTTTCGGCCATATAGAAAAAATGATGGAGAGTTGATTTTTCTTTCACTTTCATTACCTTTGATGAATAGAGAACCAAAGAGCTCTTCAAACTTGATTTTCCTCCTTCAATGGAGTTTTCTCATGGCACCAAAATGATGCTTTTCAAATTTTTAAAAGATAGGAAGAAGGCCTTGGTCTAACTAAGAGAAATCTATGCTTAGTTGGATTTGGAGCTAAGATGAACATTTGGGGACAATGAAGGTGGTGGTTGCCATGGGTGCTGCTTGGACGGCTTTAGAACAGAGAACAAGGAGAAGAAAACGTTGGTGAAGAATAGAAATGTAGAAGAGAGGAGAGAGGTAGGCTAGTATAAGATATTTTGCTTTTAAAAAGGTAAATAGTACTATTCTCTCTTTTACTCTTCTTTTCCCTTAATTTCCTGGCTCCTCATGGTGAGTCACCATTCAAACCGTCCCCCACTTTATTAATAAGAGAATTTTGGTCTTTGTTGACCAATTTATTGACTTATGTTGACTAAAGGCTTAGACTTGGTACTATTTGGCACTAATCACAAATTAGTGCACACATTTGTGAAATTTTTTGTTTCCATTGATTTAGACTTCCTAATGTGATACTAATTAGTACACATGTTGATTAATGTGTAATAATGGGCATTTAGCCACTCAGAACCCATTTCTAAGACAATTTCTCAGAAAGGTGCTTTAAGGAGCCTTAAAGCACATTTTATGTTTAAGCTTGTTTTTGAGCTTGGTTTTCTTTGGTAATTGATTTTTCATGTCCATTAGCATATTAATAAGGTCTAATAATGATATTTGGGTGCTAATCAAAGTCACTCCAAAGTTAGAGCACATTTTTGCTTAAACTGCCCTTATGGCGTTTTCCTGTGTTTTCCTTGGTTTAAATTGTCTACCAATGTTTCTAAGGCATGTTTTAGCCTTATTACATCATAAATTGATGTTTACTTATCATACTTAGGTTTGGGGTATTTCAGTTAGCTAGTGTGTGTGTGTGTGATGGGGTTAATTAGCTCCTAAAAACCGGCCCCCACATTAGTACTAGTTGGAGCGGTTTTTCGTCATTTATAGAAAACGCTCGTTAATTTACCCGGTTTTGATACTATTCACTAACCGGGCCCGTTTTCTCCAATTTTCTCGTTTCTTTAATTTTATTGGTTATTAAGCTCTCTTTAATGTTTAATTATAGTTATTTAATGAACTATAATTTTTACGGGTTCGTTTGACCACTTAAAGTCACATTTTCAGGTTTTCTCGAAAAACATGCGCTAAAGCTCTATTAGCGTTTTAATACATTATTTGGATCCATTTTCTTCGGGAATCATTCCCGTTCACTAATTAGGCATGAATAAACCTTTAGAATCCATATAGTACTCTAACTGATGTCTCATACCCCTTATGGTTATTTAACGCTTATTTAGCATTTTTCGCTTTTTAAGTGTTTCTTCATTTCTTTTGGATTTTTTTCCTTATCAATATTACTTAGGCACTATTAGGCCCTTAAATACATCTTAGAATAATTTTAATCACTATATTTAAGTTTTGGGTATTTCAATCTACCCCCCTTAAGAAACTTTGCCCTCAAAGTTGCTCAAGGTTATAGGATTACGATACTTACTCATTCCTACATGTTGAATGCCAAAAGTCCTACATTCCTCCTCCTTACAAATTCCCAAATCCGTTACTCAAAGTCTCTACATACCATACTATGCCGATATACTACAATCACTTCGGTTTTCCATTACAAGGTTTATACATACATACAATGCAAAGCTATCCCCAAAGTAATGCAATACAGACTACAATCTCGTAGGCACTCAGGTCATCTAGACACAGGACTCCTCTATGTCCCGCTGCCCTTGGAATAATACAAAGTGATATACTACCACCGTTCTCCGGTATAAGCTTCCATCAAATTCTCAATCTCTAGTCTTTTGGGAAATCCTTTCACAATCGCTAATTAGAAATCTTCCTAAAACACAACAACTCCAAATTCCCAATTTATGTTCATTACATCTATTCTATGCATGATTCTTGTGACCACTTGAGGGGAGCTTCAAGAATCATTCGACCCTGATGTGATCAGCATCAGTGTTGAACTATCTTTCCACCCCAATTTGTGTTCGGTTTCCCTTGATCTGATCAGGATCAAGTTCGACTTTCCACATCAGTTTCAAACAATCAAATAATTCAATTATTACAATTTTCTACCTTTTTACGCTTCCTACTCATGATTACAAATTCACACATCTCCAAAAGATGGAATTTAGTCCATCAATCATCCTCACTCTACTTCCAAATACTTTACTTCGAGATTCCATGCCTAAGTGTTCATTTCATCGACCTTCGCTACTTTCATCCATTACTCTCCATCATCACAAATATTCTAACTAAGGAATACAGTACTTATGAAATTCAGTCGTCCTCAATTTACTTCCAATTACTTACCTAGGGATACACTACTCATGGACTTCATTCAACTACTCTCAATCCTTTCATACAATTTCTCTAAGGGATACAATACTTCCACTACTCATTCTCAGTTGTCTCAAAACATCTTCTAGGTTCTACATCAGTTTTATACCGACTCATGCATCGTAATGCCATGTCTAACTTCTAATAGACACACTATAGGGATTATCATTCCCCACGAGTTTCTCTACTCTTCTTTACTAATACTCTCATACTGGAGTTACAAGATAGGTATATTCACCCTATGGTATTCGCATCTCTCGTGCCTAGTTACCACACTTACAATATGAATGAGTATGTATGTTTATTTAACATAAGTACCAATCATCAAATCAGTTATCATTTGTGCTATGCACATTATAGTGTACGTGTTTTATACGTGAAATTTACATTAAGCGATTTTCGCTCTACCCCCCTTAAAAGGGATTACGCCCACGTAATCTACCATATGTTATTATTATTGTACATTGGTACATTCGATTCAGGCACTCTGTAGCATTTTAGCTTCCCTACAGTCTATTATATAATGTACTCTGGTCAAAGGGTCTTAACCATACTAATGGTTTAGCCCTTGCACCAAGGATTCCTATTGGAGTTAATTTAACTCCTGTTTAATTCGGTTCTAGCCTATCAGGCTTCAAGGCATTAATAGCCATTCTCTCATACTTAGTAGGTGTATTAAATTTCTTAGCTAGGGCCCACTAGCTTCTGCTGCACGACCCTGATAACTTGGGTTATTCGCCCTTCTTGTTATCCTTAACCTGGGAATAAGGTTTATTAAACAAGTGTGGTATTCTCTTACCGTTCTTGAACTCAATGAGTTTTAGATTTTAACCAGCTCTCTGGTAATCTATTATACATACTATTCATACTCCCGCGATTATTCCCTAAGTTCCTCCGACTTATTGTCGGGCGAGGTTAAGTCACTACTTGGTTGTAGCGCTTCCTCTGTTGTCAGTAGGATCTGAATTATACCAGTTCTTCTTGTTCAGTACAAGTGGTGTTTACTTGTATGACCTTGCATTTTCTATGCATCGGTCCTAGTGACTTTCTTAAGTCTCCTTTCACTTTTTATTCCATTGGAATTCACATCTTGTGATTGTTGGTGTGTTTTACACTCTTCGTGCTTCTTTGGCCTTAGGCCGCACGGTTGTTTCTAAGCTTTTTCTTAACTAGCTTCTGCCTTGATCGTTGGCGAAATGCAGGATTTACCACGATTTACATTCTCCATATTCCTAGCTATCACACTAGATCATTAGCTGCACAAGTGCAATACCAAAACACTCAGTCATACAGAGTGCAGAGGCGTAAACGCTTGGCAGTAAATCACTTATGTGATAGGAATGAATATTTTTACCTGTCATCTTGTACTTACAACTCTGTGTCATTGTCTAACTACTTCCTCATAGCGGTCGCTTGTTGCGCACCATATTTTTACTCATTATACAACATCGTTTTTACGGTCTCTGTTACTGTAGTAGCTTGCTTTACTCATTACCATTGTCGTTGGCACAATTTCCTTATGGTGTGAATACTCCGAGGGTTTCCTATGTTCGTGTATATGACGGTTGTCGTAGCATATCACAATGTTATTATCTTCCCAATGTGGAGATGTTTTATTTCAATTTAGGTTTCATGTGTAGGTTAGCTTACCTCACATTCCTTCATCATTTATGATACAATTTACCAAGTATCTTGGTTGACCAAAGATGAAGTGATTTACCGGGTTATAAGCTCTCTTGAGCGTTGGTCATTCGTGGTGTCCAATGTGCATTCACATTGATTGTTTTTGACAATTAATGTCTCCTCAGTGCTGAGCATTGGTTATAGGCTCTAGCTGTGCAGTTTTACTTTGTATGTACATCATCGGGACATCTCAAAGAAACTTCAAGGGTTTTCTAGTCCCGTTCTCCAATTGGAGAATATTCTATCACTGATAAATGAAAGTTCTTGGTGAGAGGTTATTTCCACTCATAAGTCTCATGACCGGGTTTACTATGTTAGTCTCTGTTTCTGTGATTGGTTGCATTTGGAGTATACCTACTCCTTTAAATCGTAATGGTTTGGAAATCTCTTTCCCTTGTTTATTCGCCTCTTGGCAATATCTACATGCACAAGGTTTGTTGTTACGGTAGATGGAAGCCTTTTCTAAGGGTTCACATCATTACCGCATTGATGGTCTTCGGTTAATGAGAGGTACCTTTCCTCAGGTTTCCCGTAGTGTCCAAGTGGGGACTAGACCAATGTTGGCATTATCAGGATTCTTATGCCTCTGTGCTACCATTGTTACAGAAGGCATGAAGGGCAATTTAAGTCTTCGTCAACTGTATACTAGAGTGATGTTCTAGTGCCAGTGTGTAACACCCCATCTCCAAATACAATGATCATCGCCCTAAGTCCATCTCATACATTAACAACGCAGCGGAAAAGTTCTACTATATTGGTGTTACCGCCGTTAGTCACCCACGTGACTAACTAGGCCTATTCTCTTACAAGTCATGGTCTGACTAACCGGATAATTACTCGAGCATCTATACATTACAATCCATAAACCATAACTTATACCGAGTATCTCATATCCTAATACATCATACTAACATCTCATCAATATACTAAACGAGTGTACATGCACAACTCGTGTAACAAATGTAAAAGCAACCTGAAGTACTCTACCCGCTCCTACTCTCAGGTTGAGTCTTCGTCTGGTACCTACCTGCAAAGTTTAAATCATAGGCCCCAAGGGGCTCAGCACATGGCTGGTACAGAAAACGTGCAGCTCACAAGCTAGCAGGGTTACACACGACTACTTTGTCGTATACATGCAATTGTTTATTCTTACAAATAATAATAAGAAGTACGATAACAAACAACACATTTATGTGAAACATTCACAACTCAAATAAATCGAACGTCGTAATCGACGCCCATTAATGAGTAAGTTAGATTCCTAACTCCTGAGGCCTAAGAATTGTTTAGTCCTCATGTTACACCATATCTTATAAGTGTCAACCGTTCTCTTAATAGAACTGGTTGTTCTCTAACTGAATTGTTTATTTTTGACGGGTCAAGGTAACCCTAGCCAATGAGTTACTAGCTCCATTGGGTTTATAAACATTAATTATTAAGTTATGAGGGGTGTAGTGAAATACCCCTAAATTAATTTAATTTAATTTAGGGGATTTCTTTTATTAAACCTTTAATCATACTATTAAGTATTAAATTAGTATAAGGAATTATGAATATTAAATTATCATATGGAATTATGAGTATTAATATTATATGGAAATATGGAAATTAATTGAGGGGGTTCCTCCTATTTAACTCTAAAGAATACAATTTAATACTTAATTATTATATATTATTATAAAGTATTATGAATTTAACAATAAGATTTATAAGTCAATAAATCTTGGGAAAATTTCTAAACACTCCAAGTATATTATAAAGATTTTAGAAATAATTTGTACATTAATTTATTTAAATCATAAAGTCAAAATAAAATTATTGAAACCTTGAAGCTTATTAAGCCTTTCTAGGGTTGACGTTTTGAGAATGGTCAAACCAGCCCATGAAAACTATATCAATAAAAAGGTTATGGAAAACCAAGAAGATTGATAAAAAGAACGTTGAAAACGGATCATCCTAGCCAAAGTTATGTTAGATTGAAGTTTAGAGCCAAAATTTTAAGAAATGCCGACGTGTCAGTCAGCCAGGCATTACCACTGAACAGTCCCAGGTTTTCGACCGTTTTTGCATCTCAAGGGTCGATTTTCAAACGCCTATATCCCCTTCTCTACTCCACCATTTGGTATGCCGTCTGTTCCATTCGATTCTCCCATCTTTCCTCTTTACAACCATTACTCACACATCATCTAACTCCTTCTACAATGACCGGAAAATTGATCCAAAGTTGCCTCCTTGCGGTTTCGCAACCCAGAATTCCAGTTTCTCCTGAAATCAGGTAAACTTCGTCTCGTCATAACTTCTTCGTTTCTCATCCAAATTTCGTGTTCTTTAGCTTGTTTTGAAGATCTCAAATCCCTCTACAACTTTCATTTTAATGACCAAGGCTGATTCGCAACCAATAGGGAGAGCGAGTCGTCTAAAGTTACCTACTCGATCACGTCGGTTTTTGCCCAGAATATTTCCAGAAACGACATGGTAAACTCCGATCTTTGTGGATCTATAACTTTCTCCCTAATTATTCGTTTTCAATGATTCTTCCACCAATGTTTAGAGTTACATGTCTTCTTTAAAATGACGTAGGTTTTATGGATTGAATCCATCTCAGTTATCCCGAGTTGATCCGCGAAGTTGCCTACCTGAACAACACATAAAATACTAGTTTTCCAGAAAAACGAGCTCGAATTGCCTTGCCGGCGCATCTCCGGTATGATTCCGACCAAATTATACCTATAATGCTACTCTGTTTTGCATTCCCGTTCATAACCCTCTATCAATTTACCCAATTACGCAATAAATTGAGAGAATTTGGCAAATCGAATTCGAAAACCGGAAAAGAAACCTAACTTCGAAACAGAAATCGAAACCCGATGAATACTGCATTATAATTGGGGAAATTGGTATCATTAGAACCGAAATTTGATTTCGAAACCATAGAAACAAGAATCACTCGATTTCGTTCTGTAGATTGTGAGATAATTACGATTAGTACTCGATAGGTAGAGGAGGTTGCTGATGAACTTGGCTTTCAGCAGCCGTCCGATCGTAGCTATAGGAAACGGACGGCTGAGATTAGATCGTTTCAAATTAAGAGTATAAGTTTTTATTATGATTTCAGAAATAAACCCTAACTTGTTGAATTAATTTAAATACCTTCCCGAATGTATTTTTGACTTGATTTTAACCATAGATTCCTTATTTAATCTAGTTTATTGTGATGTAAATTAATATGGTTTTGGAGTTGTTAAACGTAAGTTATGATTTTTTGCAATTTACGGTTTTCTGGAATTATCTGGCTAAATTAAAAAGATATTTTATGAAAAAATTTTTATAATGTGTCTAAAATGTTATAGTTACTGTATATTAAATTTGGGGATTTTGGGCAATGGTAAAAGGTTTTAAAAATTGTTTATGAGGTTTTCATAAGAATAACTTATAATTTATGGTTTTTAATGTAACCAAAAAAATTAAAGTATGGTTTGTTAATAAACTTTTTAATCTGGGAAAAATATGGAACACTAAATTAACATTTTATAACAGTAAGTTTATAATGTTTAGGTATTAGTTTAATAGAAGTGAATTATTTACATATATGTATATATACATATAGTGGAAAACTTATATAAATCAAGGAATATAATTATTTTTACGTTTTTATTTATTATATTATACGGGAGTTAATATTCTTAATTAAAACTAAGGAATATATATATATATCCACATATATGTAAAAGAAATAACATAGTAACTTAGGTTAAATCAAGGAGCTAAATTAATCTACATTTATATTAATTATATAAATGGTAGTTAATATACTTAATTGAACTAAGGAAAATACTTTATTTTATTAACCATATTTTGGATGTAGGTGTGTGTCAATGTTAATATAAATAATTAATACAATAAAACTACATAAATAATGTTTTGTACAATCCTAGTATATAAATATATACACAGTAAACATAGTAAATTAAATACCTTATGGAAATATAATACGAAGAATTAATAAGTTAAACTAAACCTCTACATAATACTAATAGGAGAATATTATATGAGGTGGTATTAAATTATAGTTTGAAATAAAGCTTAAAGAGTTATCTTGGATTTCTAAGATTTATATAAACCATGTTAAAATACATGTGTAATATTATTTGTCAAAGACCAGAAGTAAATCTATAATTGTGGTTTGGTAGTTAATAAGTGGGACTTAGGAATATTTGTAGTTAGATTTTACACAATAAACTTACTATATAATTAATAAATAAATGTAATACTTTTACATCTAAATGTTCTTAAATATAAACAATAATATAATAAATAAAAATACTTTTACATCTAAATGTGGGGATTAGTAAGTCTAGATTAATCATTTCTTAACATTTATGGATATTGAAAATTAAACTTAATTTTAGGATAAAAATCATTAAAAGGATTATGGTATAAAACTATATTAAACTATGTTTTGGAAATTTATCTAAATAATAATCCTTAAGTTTCTTGGCGTTAGTTAAGCCATGTAAAATACATTAATTACCAATGTTCGCAATGTGAGTTTATAAATAAGAGTTGTACATAATAGTTAAAGTCTTATAAAAAGGTTTGCAAATAGAAATTAGATACTTAAAATCTTTAAACCTTTAATTAGATGGAACTAAGTTACGTAAGGGATTATATTGATTTACCTTTTGAAACTGGAAATATTAACGTGTCATTGAATATAAGGTATGAGGATTTTTCAGAATAGATCTTATTAAGTAATTAACAATTTCACTTATGAATGGGGATTTAATCCTTAGATAAATTTTACCGTATGTTAAGATATAATGTTCATCCTAAAACATAATAAAGGAGATTAATTTATTAAGTTATTCCTTTGAAACCTTAGGTTTTGTAAACAATATGAAAAATGTATTTAAGACATAAGTTTATTAAAATTTAGTATAAAAGGATTATACATAGTCTATAGCGGGAATGTGTGTAAAAATAAAACAGTTACGGAATTAAATAAGGATACGTAAAAGGTTATCTTAAAACACTTTATTATATAGTTAATGATAAAGCAAATAATATACTTTCTACTAAATGTAAGAGTTCGATAAGTCTAAGTTAATTATAATATAGTTATTTCAAGATTGGAAGTAATTTAAACATCTTATGACAAGATTGTTAGACGGTTGTAATAAAATGTCATTCTGAATTAAGGATATGATAATTGAGTTTAGTAGCTCAATTAAGTTATAATAAAATGCATCTATAACACTATGATTCCAATATACAGGATGTAGATCTTACTTAAGTTAAGGGGAAAACTTAATCAAAATGAGCTAGTAGATATTGATTAAATACATAATCGTTACATCGTGAAGTAATGGTATAGTATTCTAAGATAAACCCATTGTAAGTCATAGTGCGTTGTTTATCCTGAAGTAAGAATAAATGTATCGAACTTAATAATTATTATTGAGATTCTAAGATTAGATGAATAATATAAAATGCACTTATGATATAAGGGTCTCAAAACTCTTGAATGTGGGAATTATGGTTAAGTATGAGTAAAGTGGATAAGAGTGGAACAATTAACAATTGTCAATAAAAATACATTCCCTGGTCTTACAACCTTGAGTTATATAACATTCTAAGATAAGTCAACGATTACACATAACATTTAAGTGAGGCTTAAAAGACATTTGAGACTTAGGAAATAAGAGTGAGGAATTTGTTTAAGTTTAACTTAGGCTACAAGTTATTGATGATATACTACCTTTAATATTCCTCAGAGTGTGTTGAATGTTTGCACGAGTCTACTAGGACTGCTACAGCGCTAATCAGGTACGATCTCTCGTACTCAGATACTTGTGGTAACGAACTTCTTGGAATGTTTTGAGAAACGCTAACTGAGCTTGAATGAATCTCGAAAGGGAACTGTTGTGTGACTAACTCAGCTTGATGTGACTAACTGGCTTGAATGTACAATTCACATGATCATTGGTTCTCCTTATCTGGTTACCTCATTAGATATTAACTGCTGAGGGTTTACGCTTCTGCACTCTGTAGGACTGAGTGTTTTGGTATTGCGCTCGTGCAGTTATTAATCTAGTGGGAATATGGGAATGTTGGTCTTGGTAAATTCTTCTTTCGACTGTGGATATCATTTCAACCATGAGCTGAGTCTTTGTTGTGATGTGCGCACATCTTCACTGGTAAACAGCGAGGGGCTGTATATCCCCTGTCCAATCGGACGTTGTAAACAGCGAGGGGCTGTATATCCCCTGTCCCATCGGACGTTGTAAACAGCGAGGGGCTGTATATCCCCTGTCCCATCGGACGTAGTTAACAGCGAGGGGCTGCATATCCCCTGTCCTAAAAGGACGTACTTGGCAATGGGGCCATCTCTCCCAATTGGTTTTATTCCACTCTTGAGTTATGGGTTCTTGGACATCTTCTTTCATTCCCAGTCCTTGTGACTACTTGGGTCTTTCTAATCCTAATTGGAACTGAATCTAACTTAAGCAATGGATGTTCACTAACTTCTGGCGTGGTTTCTTTTAAGTTGACTCACTTTACTTCTTGTTATTTATCTCTATCCTTGACTTGATATCTTGACTTGGTGATTTTGGATGTGCCTTGTTCTTCTGCTTTTGTTCTAAGTGTTTGGCTTCATCTTATGGTTTATTTTTAAGAGTTATTTTTAAACTTTGCTTTGGAGAGTTGTACCAGTTCCATTCCAGGGAACTGACTCACCCCTCCCGGGGTGGGCTGTGGTTTCATCTTGCAGGTACGAATTGTTATACAGGTGGCCACGAAGAGAGTGAGTGTATGGGATGGGAATTAGGAATTTTGGAGAGCTATTGTATTTTGTTATTATTACGTTTATGTTATGTTTTCTCGAGTTCAGACCGTAGCGTTTGTAATATCATAAGTTGTAATTGGTGAGGTTTGGTGTCGGGTGTTTGGAACCCGATGATCTGTAATTGCCTTAGTATTTTATTTCCGCTGCATTTATGATAGATAGGGGCGTTACATGTAGGCTTGACCCTACCGCGCCTCCTGAATTTGCCTCCCACCTCGAACTGTTCACTCGAGCTAGTCGGGTCTGTTTGTTGACTCTAGGCGACAAGTCGTAGACGAGCCATATGCGGAAGACAGATCTGATACAGATGCCGACCTCCTAACCTAAACATGCATGACCGGAGTCAGTCCCGGATTCCTCTCCTCCCAAGTTCCAGTTAGCTGAAGTATCATTGACAATTGGTTAGTTAAACCTCTCTTGGTATTAACCTACTAACAACTTGGAGTATTTGTAACCTTATACAATTGTTACTAAACATAGTTAATGAACAAGCTCTGAATCAAGTCGTGTTAGTGTGCAATGGACACACAATAACAATACAGTAAATCGGTTTCATGCTTATTCCTGTTCGGTCGTATCACAATAACACATAGCACACAAACCGAGGTAGACCTCGTTAGCAAACAAGCTACAAGAATCCCATACCGTACACCGGAGACTGGCTAGCTCTTAATCCCTCGTTCGCCTAATCCGCCGAACGTCTCTGACTTATCTAGATCTGTAACCCGAACTAGTATTAGTATCCTGTGTCTTAGAACTAAGTTGGTTCTCTTTTCAACTTAAACCTCTTCCTAGGTTAACCCGGGTATAATAGTATACTGTTAAACGGGTTCGTTCATTTAGGAGCGTTTTCAAGCTCAATTCTAATTAATTAACATACTAACGTCGTTAGCAGTTATTTAGTGCACAGTTAGCAACTTTAGACTTATACGGACCTTGTATTAGGTTTTAGTATTTTTCACTATTCACCGTATTTACTATTTACGTATACGTATTTTACTATCCACGTATACGTATTTATTATTCACGTATACGTCTCGTATTTGACTATTCATATATACGTAGTTACTATTCATGTATACGTATTATCATGTATACGTATTTACTATTCATGTATACGTATTTACTATTCATGTATACGTATTTACTATTCATGTATACGTATTTAATATTCATGTATACGTATTTACTATTCATGTATACGTATACTATTCACGTATACGAGTACTATTCATGTACACCAAAAAATTTCGTATACGTCCGTATGATGCTCCGTATCATACGTATTTATTTCTTTTTCCAATATAACTTGTATTTTCATTAAAAATACTTTAAGTATGGATTTTTCCTATACTTATTAAATTACGGGTATACCCCTCGTATACCCTAATTTATATACGGGTCTCGTTTAACCCCGTCTTAACTCTGTTTCTTTTACAACTTGTTTCTAAATTCTTTAGTTAATTTCCTTAACCTTCTAAACACATAAAAATGTGTTATTTACATTCCTTACCCATAGTTTTCTCTTAATCTCTATTTTACTCATTACAAGTTCTAAACTTGTTATTTTTATTTCTAATTTCTTCCTAAGTCTTTTTTAATTAATTTCTTTTATACTTTTGGTCAATCACCAAGATATACCCAAGTTTGACCAGTCTTTTTATGGTCAAACCCCCTAACTTTCTATTATTTACAATATTACCCCTAAAGTTAATTTAACTTAACTTTTTATTCCTTTATCCTTTTAATATCTAATCTTTTGCTAAAAAATTTATTCTAGCTCCTCTAAACATTTCATAAGCTTCCATTGACCAAGTTTGACCACGTTTGACCAGGGAAATTACCATTTTACCCTTGTGGTCTTTTCTTTTATCCTAACTCATTTATTAACCAATTTAACTCCAACTAATTTCTAATTTTCGTAATTAATTTTCCTACAGATTTTTGAATATCAAAAATCATTTTAAACATCTCTAAGTCACCAGATTTAATTATCTAATGTTATAGTATATATATACCATCCTTTATTAACCTTAAATATACCAAAAACCTTATAAATTCCTCATAACACTTATAAACTCTTATAAATTGTAAACTTAATTCTACAATTATTTCCTCATCATCTAAACTCTCAAAAATTCCATATTGACCTCATATATTTTCGGTAATCACCATTAGGTACTAAAACTTCTTAAATTTTACATATTACTCTTAATTATACTAATTCCTTTAATTTAACTAAGTTAGATATTTTTTTCTAACTCAATTAATACCCTTAATTTTCGGCCATAATATAAACCATAGTTTATGAATTTTTCTTGATATTATGATAGCTTATATTGAAGCTTATATCATACGGAGTAAATCTATTCTTAGATTTAATAAACATTAACTTTTAATAAGCTAAAAACTGAATATTAATCACCAAAATTTCGGCAATAAATAATAAGATGAACAATATGTTAGATCATATATAGACCAACAATTAGAACCTTGAAATAGGTAGTTGTAGGATTTACCTTGTATATTAACCTTTAGCTTAATATCTTGTTTTCCTTAGGATTTTGACAGCAATTTGCTAGAGTAATTGGCTCCAAATCATATAATAAGATGAAGAATAGAAGGGTTAGTAACCCTAGGCACTCGGCCTTGATGAAAATCAAAGAAGGAAGAGTTTCCAAGAAGGCAATGTTTTACCTCGAGAATCAAAGGCACTTCTTCGTGGTTTTTCCTGAGAATCTGGAGGCTCATGAGATATGGTTGTAAAGCTCTAGAAAATAGGATTCCAAGGAGCTATCAAGCTTGTAATTTGGAGTTAGGACGAGAAAGTTATGATTTCTACAAGGCAAGGTGTTCTTTAAGGCTCAAAACTAAGAACATTGGAATTGTTTAGTGTTGTTTCTTCAAAGAGAGGAGGAGCTACGAACTTGGGAGCTCTCATATGACAGGTAAGTGTCTGATTAATGATTCACTAAGGGGACAAGATGATTTGGCAATTAAAGAAAGTCTTAGTAGTTGAAATAGTGAATTTAAAAGCATTTTGGAGCTTGTGACTCACCCCCCATGTCGGCAGCCCTAAGGCTTGTTTGATCTGATTTTTTTTTTTTTCCTTATATTTATGTAACATTTTATGTATTAATCTCGTTCATAAGGACTTATACCATGTGTTAGGTATGTTACATAGCCAAAAATGCCTTAAAACACCATTTTATGTGCTTCCGGGTTCACATTGATTATGCAATTTGTTTTGGCTAGTTTAAATGTGTCCTTAATATATTTACAACCTTTAGAAACTTTTTCATGAAATAGCATGTTGCTCATTCCAATTTAAACCAAGTCGTTTAGTGGTTTCTCCTTGACTTTCGTCAGTTTAGTACCTGTTTACTGTGGACTTTGTATACTTTATTTGTGTGTATACGCAATGGCTCCTATAACCATTTAATTGTTGTTACCTTATTTCTTAATGGTATTTTGGCTCATTAGCCTTTTTGTTCCATGTATACATGCTTAAAGCACATTTTCCTTTAAAGCACATTTTTGTGCTCTAAGGTGCGTTTTCGGTTTAAACGCTAATTCCGCTTAATGTGTATTACTAATCTTAGAGGTATTTCACATTTGAAATCTCTTGGGAACTTATTGGTAGTTCCCTAATTTTATACTCTTTAAAACCCTTTTCTAATTATTCCTAAAGCATGTTTTGGTGTAAATTGTTGTTTAACACTTCTTCTATTGTTTCTAAGGCACGTTCTAGCCTTAGTTTATCCTAATTAGATAGTTCATTAATATATTAAGGTTTGGGGTATTTCAATCTACCCCCCTTAAAAGAACTTTGTCCCCAAAGTTCCTATGTATCTATATCTCTTAGAACACACAGGTAACTTCACACTAAAAGATCATATAGATCACTCAATATCTGTATAGGCATTCTGACTCATAAGGTCTGCCATATGTATATATATATTTAGCACACATACCACACAACATATCTTTCGTATGTTTCAGTAATCGAAATACTCTTTGTATATTCTTTGCTGCATACTCCTCATGTAACCGGTCCGAAGACAAAGGTTTTCATGTCCTCAAGTTCATGAGCGAGTAATACAGAAAATACATGTCAACTCTAATTCCACTTTATTCTACTGCATCTACTCTTAACGTGGTTAATTGTGACCACTTGTAGGGAGTTTCAGGAATCCTCCGACATCAGTGTTGAACTATCCTTTCACCCCAATTTGTGTTCAGTTTTCCTTGATCTGGCTAAGATCAAGCTCTACCTCCCACGTCAACTTCAAACAACCAAATAATTATTCATGTAGGATTTTATATCTTTTAGTCCTTCTAGTCATAATCATAAATCAATACATCTCCAAATTATTCAGTCATTCTTAATTCACCTCTCAGCAATTACTTAGAGAATTTAATTCCTACCAGGTTCTACATCGGTCTCATGCTGATTCATACCTCATAACATTACCATATTTGGTCTCATATCAATACATATCATAGGGATTTTAATTCCCCTAGAGTTTCTACTCCTCTTTTCCTGAAT
The DNA here is from genome assembly GCA_023374045.1 of Limonium bicolor. Lineage (NCBI taxonomy): Eukaryota > Viridiplantae > Streptophyta > Magnoliopsida > Caryophyllales > Plumbaginaceae > Limonium > Limonium bicolor. The sequence continues at coordinate 155,335,767 of CM041779.1, forward strand.
TCTCGCACCGAAGTTAACGAGGTCGTCCTCTAATACATCTGGTATTCGCATTTAATTGTGCGTAATAACCACAACCACATAAGAATGAATACATGTGTTTATAACATACGTATCAAACATCACAACTAATTGTATTGTGCTATGCACACTGTAGGTTACGTACTCAATACGTGAAACATACACTAAGCGATTGGGTGCTCTACCCCCCTTAAAATGGATTACGCCCACATAATCAACATTATATCATCCTTGAACATAGGTTCAAGACGTTTATGTGTCATGGAGCATTCTAGGTTCCATGTAGTCTATCTCACATTATGATTGGGTCAGAGGATCTTCACCATGGTAATGGCTTAGTCTCTGTATCAAGGATTCTTATTGGTGTTTATACCAATCTTACAACTGGTTCAAGTGTAGTCTCTAAGGCTCCAAAGTATTTGATAGATAAGTCATATATTTTATTCGACTGGAAGATGTGAGACACATCCTTCCTTCTTCTCTTTTGTTAGGTATATCAAACCTTTATAAGATATGGTCCACTAGCTTCTGCTGCGTGACTCTGATAATCATGGGCTTAGTTTGCCCTTCCTATCCTCTTCAATATGTTTACCGCTCCTTTGTATCCTTAGAATTTAGGAATAAAGGTCTCTTAATGGACGTGTGGTATCTTTATCTATACACGGTCTCTATGAGTTATAGCTTGTCTATCCAGTTCTTTGGAGATCTGATGTTCATGCTGTTATTACGCCTTCCAGCGTCTGATTTGTTTCCTACTAACTGACCCTCAGTCTAAGATTCCTATGTTTTTTGGACTTACTATTTAGTCTGTGAGCCTCGATTTTTAAACCCTATCCTATGTTGAATAAGTTGATTAGGATCTAGTCGGGTTTTAGGTCCACTTATAACCTAAGATTAATAACTATGTCATATAACAATAATTTTTAAAACCCAAGCTAGCTCACTGGAACCTATGTGAGTCGGCACCTAATTTTTACCTAGATCAAATTAGGAAAGGAGAGTTCGGGTCCGGGGGCTTGATATTCGACTTAATTAGGGTTCAATTACTTTCATTACCCCTAGAAGTCGTTTTTCCTCTACTTAGTTTAATTACGGCTTGTTACGAGTCGTTTTAACCTAAGTGCGCGAGCTTCTGTTTTTTTGTGTTTTTTAGCATTTTTTTCTGAAAATAAAGTGAAAGTTGAAATTACCTCAACTAGGGTTTCAGAGGCAGAATTAGGTCAAATTTTGTTTTCGTCCGCACCACGGACCTAATGTCCGGGGGGGGGGGGGGTTGGAAACCACGACCCATTAACCTACGTGGAAATAAAAGTCCAATTAAACAGAAAACCAAAAATTGAAAAGTCCGGGCCCGGAAAGGATGTCCAGGCCCGGAAAGGCCCGGACATAGTTTAGCAAAACCTAAATTTTTTAAAATTTTAAAATCCCGCCGCCGTCCTGGTGTCCGTGGGTCCCCGGACCATAGGTCCGAGGTCCCGGACCACCCACGGACAGGGATTTTTATGGGTTCCTGAAGGTGTTTTCGGCTCAAATTTATGCACGTGTAGCCTGAAAGGTATACAAACGTTAGTAATTGAAAGACTGCAATTGAAGCCAATATGCACGAACTTGACGAACAAGTAACAAGGCAAAACAAACAATTAGCAAACAGAAGCGTAAAAAGGTTAGTTTTAACCCAAAATTTGGCAGAGAGTTAATAAGGTCAGGGGATTAGAAAATTAGAATTGTACCCTGTTTTACCTTCGAATTCAAGAGGATTCTTCACGTCATGATTCTTCGTAGGCTCCGATAGTGCCGGTTCCGGATTGAGTTCGACCCGGCTTCTGTTTTGATTTTTAAGGTGTTCTTCCACGTTTTTTGGAGGTGGTTTGTTGAAGTTTGATGATTGTGAGGTGTTGGGAGTTTGAAGAAGTGAGTTTAGATGGTGATTTCGGGTTTTTTTATGTGATTTTGGTGCTTGGATGTGTAAAAACGTGAAAGATGAGACGGTTGCCTCCTTTAAAGTACTAGGGTTCTTGAGGTTCTAATTTCGATCATGGATAAGGTTCCTTATATAGGCTTCCTTAAGATAGAAAAAATCGGTAAATAACCGAATTTACGACGTTTTAGCACAAGGGCTTCCAAAAAAGAATTTGATTTGAAATTTTCGCATGGTAAAGGATGAAATTTCTGAGTTTTCTAAAGTGGAATCGAATTTTTTGGATATTGGATATTTTTAAATTCATTTCTCGTCAGATTCAATCAGAAATTGCTAGAAAATTATTGGAAACTCGAAAAATCAAAATTCCAACGCCATTATGCCCAAAATGTCATCCTCTATCATGGGTTAAAATGTCAAAGCATTTTGAATTTATTTGACCCTTCCTTGGAGGAGAGAGAAAGCCTATAGGGGGCTTAGGAGCCTTGAAAAATTATGAAAATGCCCCTAGAGATGACCAGGCTGTCCCTAGTACTCTGAAATGTGCCGATCGAACTAGGAACCCTCGCTACTTGACCAAGCTAGCCTATTAGTGGAGACTCCCTTCCGGGGGGTTGAAATTTTGGGTATAACAGATTGCCCCCCGTCAACTAGACTTTGTAATGCAAATGAAAAGGGTAGTTGATGCTTGAGTGATGCCCCAAAATTTTGGATCTTAAAAGACCCCACATGCAATTGAAATTTGACAAGTTGTGTCGAGCTGTTCTAGGGCGCTAACTACCTATGAGTGAAGTGGAAGGGTGTCGAGCGATTCTAAGGCGTCGACCACCTAAAGGTAAAAATGAAGTAATGTCGGACTATTCTAAGGCGCCGACTACCTATAAGGATGATATGATGTCAAGCTATTCTAAGGCGTTGACTACCTATAATGAATGAAATGATGTCAAGCTATTCTAAGCGTTGACTACCTATAATGAATGAAATGATGTCAAGCTATTCTAAGGCGTTGACTACCTAAAGTGAAATAAAGTATGCCGAACATTCTAAGGTGTCGGGAACCTGTAATGTAAATGTAGATGTCATGCAAAAGAAGATGATATGATATGCTGATGATGCTCGGATGCTTCTGGGGACCGAAACCCGTTCCAATGCTCCTGGTTGGTATACTATGGGGACTTATTGCCTCTGCCCACCAACTGGGGTGCTGGGATCACTTCTAGATTACCAAGGGGACTTATTGCCACTGCCCACTAGTTGTTTCTCCCAAGAAGTTGACACGAAGATGGGGACTTATTGCCTCTGCCCCGCCAACTTAGATCACGTTCTGTCTCGTACTTGTCTCGCACTTAAGATAATACTAGGTCTCGTACTGGTCTCGCACTGGATGATGACGCTTCGTCTCGCACTGATGAAGATGCATGGTCTCGCACTGAAGAAAATGATGGGCCTCGTACTAATGAAGATGGTGGGTCTCGCACTGATAAATAAGATGGGTCTCGCACTGAAGTCTCGTACTAAATGGATGAAGAAAAAGCTGGATCTCGCACTGATTCTAGGTCTCGCACTGAATGAAGATGCTAGGTCTCGTACTGAATGAGGAAACTGTAGGGCCTCGCGTAGTTTTGGGTCTCGAACTAAAGATAAGTTAGGAGGATAATGGTATCTTGCAAATGGTGAAAACTGATTACTGGAGTGCCAAACATGGCAATGATGATAAGATGTATGCAATCAAAATATATGAAAGATACTCGTTCAAAACAGGAAATTGTTGGAAAAGGTGCCAAACATGGCAATGTTGAGGTGTTATGTAAAATGCAACTAGAGTGTTTGTTGGAAGCTTGCCCAAAACAAGGAACTATTGAAAATTGTACCAAACATGGCAATGCTTGAGAAAGACTCTGCTGAAAAAGGAAAGCGAAATGATCATTTCCTGACTAAAAATTTCATATTGCAATTTGTTTCTTGAAAAATGAACATGTCATTGGTGGAAGTGTGTAGTGTTTGTTATGGTGCTAAAGGCTTTTGCCGGTGTTCAGGATTTGTGATAGACCTGGGATTGGGCTGTGACTTTGGATGGTGGTCAGGGTTATGACGGGCCTGATGTTTTTGTGGAGGTAAGGCCAATAACGGGCTTGAGAGTGTGTGTGGTGGTAAGGGCTTATGTGTGCCTATGGTGGATGGTGGTGCTCAAGCTTTGGGTTTCAATTGGTGTTGACATGGCAATTGTTGGAACCAACAATTGCCCCAGTATTTTTTCCTTAGGACAATCTGAGCTAGAGTTCATGGCAATCGATCGGAACGATCGATTGCCCCCAGTATTTTCTTTGATTAAACGTGCGAACGAGTCTCGTCCTCACAGGGTCAAGGCTTATGTTTTGATGTGGTGCTTCCTAACCTACACTCAGCGTGTTTGATGCTTGTACTTGTTTCCTGCTCACGGTCACAACCTCTAGACCATTGAATTTGACATTTGGTAGATTTACGCATTCGATCTGTTACTTTCACGTGATTAGATACACAACTATCAAGTCGGAAGTCTTTAAAGCTTATAACGTGGCCATAGGGTGTGATGAAAGACGACGGGATCATGAAGGGACATTTGAGGTATGTGGAGCTTAAATGGGTGACCAAAGCTGCAACTTGCGTCTTCTCTCAGATTCATCTTCCTTGTCTTGAAGTCGTCTAACTGCTTCATGTTGACGTTGTTTTCGAGCTTCTGGACTTGGACTTTTGAAGTTGTCCTTTACACCATTTCTCTTTTCGTCATTTGGATTTCTTCGAGGCATTTCGGGTTTGCCTTTTTGTTTTATCCTTTCTTGACTTTGCCTTTGGGGTTCTTGTGTTTCCCAATTTTGGGCTTCGAGAGCTATTTTGATGTGAGCTCTTTTGATCCTGTGTCACTCTGGGACCATTTGCGGATCGCTTTGTCATGCTGATAGCGGCATTGCTTCTTTGGACTGATGAGAATGTTATCTGAGAGTCGGGCTCCTCGCTTTCTTTGGTCACCGGGTCGGACATTCATCATTGGCTGGGTTATTTTGTGGAGCTCATAATATCGAAAAGGGATATATGAAAGGCTCAGCGGGGGTGCCTAGGGTTTAATGACAGGGTTTAGCTTTTGGCTATGTGGTGCTGTACCTAGGTGCTTCGTCATCCTGATAGTTGTGTATCGTTCTTTGTTACTTTTCCAGGTCTAAGAGTAAATTTACAAATTATCTCCTTCGGTCGAGAGTTATGCCATTTACCTCCTTTGTATGTGGTCTCACCGGAGTCGTGTAAAAATGACACGCTCGTTCACTCATGGTTTTTCCGCTCAAGACACTCTCGTGAATTTTACTTAGAGACTAGTTCACACGCTTAAACGAAAGATTAAAGATGACGATCCCGAACTCATATTGCCCCCAGTATTGACCTGGGGTTTATGACAACACTTAAACAATGTGAATTTGGAACCGCTTCGTGGGTTATTTTGGATGCTTTGGGATAGGTTGTGGTGCTTGGCAACGCATGTTCACCCTTTTAGAAACAAAAGACAAGTCGTTCTGTTCCATAGTCGGGGAATGATTACTCCGTGATCCTTTTCCTTAAAAACAATTTGTTTTTTCTTTTTTTTGATGAATGAAAATGGTTTGTACAGGAATTGTGAAAATGGAACTATGATTTTATTTATGAATCATGAAAGAAACGTAAAGATTACAATCGGAGGTGACTGAAAACTAACTAAGAAAATAAGCAACTAGGAAAATGCAAGAAAACATAAATAAAACGATCTGCATACTTAGAAAAATTGGACTCCTTGCTCGAGGAGGTCTTGAATCTTGTGCTTCAATGCTCGGCAATTGTCAGCATAATGGCCAGGCAACTGATGGTAGTGGCAGAATTGATTAAGATGCCTTCCCAAATGAGTGGTTCCTGGCCGAGGGGCCAAGGGCTGTAGCAAGTTTCTCTTCTGAAGCTCTTCAAACGCCTGACTTGGTGTTCGGCCAATGTTGGTGAATTCTCTTTGCGATGAGTCTCGGCGTGGTAAGGGTACCGTCCTAAAGTTTTGATGCGGAGCTCTAGGTCGTTGAACCATATTCACTTCTGGGAAACTGCTTTGAGCGCAAGCTACTGGCTGAAGATAAGCCTTTTCTGGTCCTGGCTTAGATAATTTGGAGCCACTGCCGGAGTTTTTAAACACTCGAGCTCCTTCCTTATGAATCCTTTCCTCTAGAATACCGACTTGTCCCATCAACATGTCCAAACTCGGAAAGTACATAAATTTCAGCTCATGGTTGTGTTGTTTTCGCATGTTCTCAATTATCATGCGGATTTGCTCTTGCTCGTCCATTTTGGTAGGCATGGCTGCAGCCTTTCTTCTCCAACGCTTGATGAAGTCAGACATGGACTCACCGTCTTTCTGTCGAGTTCCTGCCAGATCGATTTTGGTGACCTCGAGGTTCTTAGCATACTCGAAATGATTTAGGAAAGCCTCGCAAACCTCCTCGTAGGTTTTGGTATTCATCTTCTGAGTGAGATACCAACGCTGAGGGGTCTCGTCTAGATAGCGTGTGAAAACTTTGGCTTTTTGCATGTCGTTGAGCCCTAAGATGGACATTTCCCGGTCAAACATAGCCAAATGAATCTGTGGATCGAGGAACCCTTGTACAAAGCGAGTGTAGGCAGCTTCAGCTTTGGGGGAAGATCAACTTCAGGATACGACGCCGTGGAGAAATAATCGAAGCCAGCTGGTTTGTTGGCTTTCTCTATGCTCAATCCTTTTAAAAACCCTTTTAACCTCTGCGGCTAGTTGGTTGTCAGGAACATCCTTCCCCACACGTGTTTGAGGATCTTGGGCCCTAACGGAGTCAATCTCGATGTAACTACGGTTAAGATTTTCATCCACAAGCTTTTCCAGAGTGTGCTGATTTGTCTCCTTGAGATTAGCCTTACTCCTTAATTCCTCGACAATGGACTCCAAGACCTTGCACCTTTGCTGCACAGCGGCCAACTGGGCATCCGTGTTGATCGGATTTCCTTCTTCTGCCATATCTGGATTCGGGCTTGCCTGTTTCCAAGAAGTCCATTATTAGCTAACAAGAGGAAGTGGGTTGAAAGACACTAAGGTGAGAATGACACTTCACAAGGTAGATCGAAACAGGCTTAGGCTGAAAGCAAGTGGGCCAGGATACCCAGAAAATGAGGTGTTTGGGCTGAAGTATTTCAGACTATGAACTGGAATTTGGACTGAAATCTAAACAGATGGCTTTGATTGGGCCTGAGAGGTGACACCTAGATTTAGGGTTTTGGGCTAGGGCCTGGATAAGAAGTCTACCTAGACTAGAATGAGCCCTTGGGCCGGAATGTGTTTGGGCCTGAAGTAAAGCACATGGGCTGGAACGGTCCCTAAATCACAAATGGGCCTAACTTTCTTTGGGTCAGAGAAGATGGTTGCTAAGCTGAAAAAGACTTTATTTTCAGGACCTGTGAGTTATTTCAAGTTCAGGTGGATTCCTTTTTTATGGGCCTAGAACTAATTGGACAGTTTAAATTGGGCCAGAAGAGAAATCACCTAAGTCTAGGCTTTTCGGCCGAAGCCCAAATAACTCACACATTAAACCAAACGGGGCCTCTGGGCCGCAAACAAATAGAGCTGCCAATCCGGGTTGGGCTAGGTTGATGTAGGAGAAGTTCCTATCAATCTCTAGGCTGGGTAGTGGGCCGATCATACAAGCAAACAAGGCCCACACAAATTCAACATGTCCTCACTAGACGCTTGAATCAAAGGTATGGATCGATCCGGAGAGGTGCTTGGGGCGTGGGCCCAGGTTACCACAAAGGAATAGGGCTTGCACGCTATTCTCTTTGGGCTTCCCCACTTTTTCCACATCACCTGAAGGTGTGCGTCTACGGTCGGGTCTTTGACTGACCAAACAATGGGCTAGGTAAGGACACTGCCAGGAAAACGCTTGGGGCTAAAGCCAGGTATTAAGGGGATGTGGTTAGACGACATCCTCCTCTTTTCCCCCGCTTATTCACATCACCTAAAAGGTGTGAGTCCCTGACAGGGGACCCTCAAACGGGTCCAGGGTGAAATCGGTTTATGTGGACCCTCGCTCTCATATGATGCAAAGGTGCAGGGAATTAAAGTGCGCACAAAGGTAAACAAACAATGTAATAAAAGCCATAAATAAACATTTTCGAGTTAAACCTCTTTCTTAAAATTAAACAAGTTAATATTAAGAAGTTGTCCCCAGCAGAGTCGCCAGTCTGTGAGCCTCGATTTTAAACCCTATCCTATGTTGATAAGTTGATTAGGATCTAATCGGGTTTTAGGTCCACTTATAACCTAAGATTAATAACTATGTCATATAAAATAATTATTAAAACCCAAGCTAGCTCACTGGAACCTATTGTGAGTCGCCACCTAATTTTACCTAGATCAAATTAGGAAAGGAGAGTTCGGGTTCGGGGGCTTGATATTCGACTTAATTAGGGTTCAATTACTTTCATTAGCCCTAGAAGTCGTTTTTCCTCTACTTAGTTTAATTACGGCTTGTTACAAGTCGTTTTAACCTAAGTGCGCGAGCTTCTGTTTTTTTGTTTTTTAGCATTTTTTGACCGAAAAATAAAGTGAAAGTTGAAATTACCTAAACTAGGGTTTCGGAGGCAGAATTAGGTCAAATTTTGTTTCCGCCCGCAGCCACGGACCTAATGTCCGTAACCACGGACCCCAGTTAACCTACGTGGAAATAAAAGTCGAATTAAATAGAAAACAAAAATTTGAAAAGTCCGGGGCCACGGACAGGATGTCCATTTTCAGGATTTGTGATCCGGTTGTCGCTTTATTGCAGTCATGGTACATTACTAAGTACTTATTGTGTTTTAGGGTTTCTCCACACGTTCCTATTCTTACTGCACTTGCCGTAGCAAGTGCGTGGTACTGGTGGGTTTTGAATAAACCTATACCGGTAACGGTATGGTTTCCACTCGTATTTGGTAGTCTTGCCGACTCTTCCTTTGATATATTGATTTATGTTTGGGATACTCGATCTTTTAAGTAATTTATCGGTGATCTTGACATGGATGTCGTTGATCGGGGTACTTGTCCAATCCTTGGAGACCCCTTTTTATTCGTGCTGTGTTTTTCCTCGTTGCTCGTCCCCACGTGTTTACCGTGGTTATTGAGCCATAGCTTGTTTCGGCACTACTCCTGTAGTCCTGTCGGATTATCTTGTAGCTGTGTAAGCATACTGGCCAGGTATTGTAACCTCTGTGGCGTTTTAGTTTTGGAGTTAACCACTCCCGACTATGTCCTTAGTCAGCTAGCATACCGTTGATGGTGTTATTTAGCTGTTACTGCCCCATAGACTTGTGTCTCGGGTTTTATTATTGTTCCTTTTTCCGCTCCGCTGCACATTTAGTGCTTCCTTTCCTGCTGCTGGTTGACTAGTCAGGTTTCACGACTGCTACGCACGTCGCCCCATGCTGTTGTAAGTTGTAGCCTCCTTATGGTAGGAGTACTCATTCTACCACTATTAAGTGCGGGAATTGTTGTTCAACCGTGAACCATCTCCGGGACTTCCAATTTTTGGGAATCTTCTATATGTCAGGTTATTGTTTACCGTACGGTGGTTTCCCAACTACCAGATCAGGTTTTGCCGAATATGAGAGGACTTTCCTTCTCTCTAGCATTGTTTCCCAAGTTATACAATGGGGATGCGGCGGGTGGGTCTGATATTGTAGGTATCCGGTACTCATCGGGAGTTCCTAACTAGCGTATCTCTAACGCTATCACTCAGCCCTTAGCCCTAAGCTTCTAATTCCCAACTCGGTATTTCCTAATCTCGGTATTTCCAGTCATCAGAGCGATACTTCGCTCTGATACCACTTTTTGTAACACCCCTACCGCTAATACCGTCATTACTGTCCAATCACCTTATACTTACATACCTTCGCAGCGGATACTTACTTACACAGCGGTGGGTGATACAATGCCGTCAGCCACCCACGTGACTAACAAGACCTACTACTACTTACAGCATCGGTCTGATGGACCGGAATACCCGAGTACTACACAATTACAATACATACTCCAATTACCAACCAAGTACTACAATGCTCCATTCAACAATACTCCATAATACAATACATTACAATACACCGAGTTTACTATGATCCTAAATCCAAATACAATAATTCTTTCAAGTTCATACATGCTCATTAAGAGTCTAGCATCTACCCATTCTCACAACTACATACTTTCTAAATACATATGGTGTACCCCTTGGTACACTTCTACATCAAAGGCTACAAGCCTTATACACTTCTCTACTATCTACAATTCTTTTCTAGCTATCTAGGTATAGCCGCCGGTCTCTTACTATTACCATATCCGCTTCGGTACCTGTACAATAAAAACAATGCCCCAAGGGGCTCAGCTTAAGCTGCATATGACTTCCGCATACCCCACGTACTAGCGAGGGTATGCCGACCACTTGGTAGAATACATGCAATTCATTTTACTCATACATACATACATGCTTTCATTCACAATATTCAATACTTCACAAACGTACATACATACATTTCAATACATACAGGGAAGACAATATAAGTCAGCCATACATACTTACCTTTACGGATTACGCTGCTACAATACTTACACAAGGCTTGTTAGCTTCTTTTACCCACCCGGGTTAATCGGGTGGTGATTACTCTTCTACTCAGGGTCAATGACTTACACCAGCCAAGACCATTACTCATATAATACTTTACTTACTACTTACTTAAGTCAAGTTGTGGTGACCTCCGGGTAGGGACTACACCGTCCCACCACCGAGCTTTACTGTGGCTCACTAATCCAGGATGCTACCCATTTAAGGGGTTTGGGTCGTGGAAAAGATTAAAGCCAGGAATCGGATCCAACCTCTTGTGTCTCCTCATCCTCACGCGTGGCCAAAACTATATCGGATTTCTACTCATTCCAATTTACTCAATACTTAAGTTAGGAGTTAGGTAGTTTGGAATTAGTAGAAGTCAACACATCCATGCCACACAATAATACATTACTCACATACACATCCATACAAGGAATACATTACACAAGTACACTACAAGGTACATATACACTTTATCTTCAACCATTCATTTCATGAATTATACAAACTAAATGTTCAAGACAATATAACAAGAAAAAATATAATACAAGCACAAGTAAGTGCAATAAAGTCCGATTCATGCATTTATCTTATTTAGGTGATCAAATAAGCACACAAATCGGGGTAACCAGGTTAGGATATAGAGCATGAAGAAATCATACCTTTCACCGGGGTTTACTTTACCGGGTGTCCTCACGGTCCATTAGTTCACTCTTGTTCCTCGAGTCTTATTCCCGAACCAATGACTACATGCCAAATGATACTATTAATACTAAGCATTATGGTACATACATAATTAGTACTCCCATACTTACCCCGTTATCCCGTTATTTCGGTTTAACTAAATGTCCTTAAACTTACAACTTTCTTAGTCACATTCTCAAACTTGTTTACACTTCTTAGGGCCTTTAAAGGTCACCAAACAGGGCCTTTACAACTTCTAAAACCATTACCCATCAATCCCCCATGTTTTAAACCCTAAAAATCTCATTCGGCAACAATTTGGGGGTGGTCTGGGACTTGGTCCGGACCCAAGGTCCCGGACCATGCATGGAAAGTACTCTCGGCTAAATTTTACTATTGGTCCGGGACTTGGTCCTGGACCTAGGTCTCGGATCACCTGCTGGAATTACTCTCTGGCTTATTTTCGGTGCGGTCCGGGACTTGGTGCATATCCTAGGTCCTAGACCCTGCTAAAAACTGCTACTAGGCTGATTTTCAACCCCAAATCATCCCTTAATCCACCTCCAATCATTCCACAATCTTTCCACATGTTTTGTACATGTTTAAACACACTTAAACACTCACTAAAACTCCTTAAACCCATTGTCCAATACTTACTCAACTTCTTGCTCAAATTCTACAAATTTCCATTATCATTTTCACACTTTGCACACTTGTGTATTCCTACACTCCCCTTTGCATTTTGCACTTTGTTCTAATTCCATTTTACCATTCCAATTCATTCCCAAGCAACTACAATATCTATACCCAAGTACAACACTCATTTTACTAAATCTTGCACACAAGTTTTTCCTAGATTTTACAATGCATTACTACACTTCTTGTTACAGATTTTACTCTCTTATATTCTCATACTACAACTACCATTCCATGGTTAACATCCTTACTCAATCCAATACATCCATTGTTTCCCATTCACCCACCAAGCATCCAAAGATGCACATTTCCTACTAAAACTTTTGCCATAGTTTACCTACAATTCTAACTTATCCCCATACATCCTTTCTCACCAAATTCATTCCTAAACTAGCCACACCCATACAAGGGTCCTACCAGCAATCAAAACAATCTCAATTCATCAATACTTCCTCAATCCACAATACCATACACTACACAATTATTGGCTCTAAGGCCTAGAATTCAAATACTAGCTCACAAATACTCAAACTTCCATAAACTACAATACTAATACAATATTTTGGGTTCTTTAATTAGTTTACCCATTCCCATTACCCTAATGCATTAAAATTTAGCATTAAGAAGGAGCTCTTACCTTAAGCTCTTAATTCTTATTTTCTTTTCCAATCTCTCCTTCTCTCTTTCTTGCACAAAATCGGTCATATGGGGAATGGAGTTGCCCAACTCCATCCCAACACCCAAATTACACAAAAGGATATAATTAAATTTATGATCCTTTAGATTAATAGTAATTCAAGGAAAGGTTTAAATTATCATAAAGAGGGTTTACCTTTAGGAACTTCCAAGAGGGGTTTTAGCCCTTGGTTCAAGAAGGTGATCCCACAACCATTGGAAGGTTGGAATGATGCTCAAAAGAGAGAAAAATAGAGCATTACAAATGGGAAAAATCGGTTACAAAGGAGGATGAAGAAAACTTGAGTTTTTCATGGAGATTTTTACCTTAATGGAGAGAGGAGACTCCAAGCTTTACATTGGTGCTATTTTCTCTTCAAATGGACAAAACCCATGGAGATGAACTTTCTAATTTTTGAATTTTTAAAAGAGAGAATGGTAGAGAATGATGAGAGGAGTCAGAATATGTACTCACTTTTGCATTTGGAGTTCAAATGAGACTAAAGCATGAAGGAGAAGTGGAGAAGCCATTGTGTTTCTTTGGGAGCTTCAGAATCGCCAGCATAGGGACGAGGAAAGAGAGATTGGGGGGGAGAAGGAAGGAAGGATGAGATGAGGGAAATGAGAGGTGAGAGAATATCCCCCTCACTTTTGTACCTTTTTTTTGCTTTTTGATTACTTTACTAGTTAGCTAGTGTGTGTGGGTGAGGGGGTTAATTAGTCCTAAAAACCGGCCCCCACATTAGTACTAGTTGGAGCATTTTTTTCATCTTTTACAGAAAACGCTGTTAATTTACCCGGTTTCGATACTATTTACTAACCGGGCCCGTTTTCTGGAATTTTCTCATTTCTTTAATTTTATTGGTTATTAAGCTCTCATTAATGTTTAATTATAGTTATTTAATGAACTATAATTTTTACGGGTTTGTTTGACCACTCAAAGTCATGTTTTTGGGTTTTCTTGAAAAACGTGCGCTAAAGCTCTATTAGCGTTTTAATACATTATTTGGATCCGTTTTCTTCGGGAATTGTTCCCGTACACTAATTAGGCATGAATAAACCTTAGAATCCATATAGTACTCTAACCGAGGTCTCATGCCTCCTATGGTTATTTAACACTTATTTAGCGTTTTTTTGTTTTTTAAGCGAATCCACATTTCTTTTGGATTTATTTTTCCTTACCAATATTACTTAGGCACTATTAGGCCCTTAAATACATCTTAGAATAATTTTAATCACTATATTTAAGTTCGGGGTATTTCAATCTACCCCCCTTAGAAACTTTGCCCTCAAAGTTGCTCAAGGTTATAGGATTACGATACTTACTCATTCCTACATGTCTAATGCCAAAATTCCTACATTCCTCCTCCTTACTAATTCTCAAATCCGCTACTCAAAGTCTCTACAAACCATACCATGCCGATATACTACAATCACTCCGGTTTTCCATTACAAGGTTTATACATACATACATACAATGCAAAGCTATCCCCAAATCAATGCAATACACAACAATCCCGTAGGCACTCAGGTCATCTAGAAACAGGACTCCTCTATGTCCCGTGCCCTTGGAATAATACAACATGATACTACCACCGTTCTCCGGATAAGCTTCCATCAAATTCTCAATCTCTAGTCTTTTGGGAAATCCTTTCACAACCACTAATTAGAAATCTTCCTAAAACACAACAACTCCAAATTCCCAATTTATGTTCATTACATCTATTCTATGTGTGATTCTTGAGACCACTTGAGGGGAGCTTCAAGAATCATTCGACCCTGATGTGATCAGCATCAGTGTTGAACTATCTTTCCACCCTAATTTGTGTTTGGTTTCCCTTGATCTGATCAGATCAAGTTCGACTTCCCACATCAGTTTCAAACAATCAAATAATTCAATTATTTCAATTTTCTATCTTTTTACTCTTCCTAGTCATGATTACAAATTCACACATCTCCAAAAGATGGAATTTAGTCCGTCAATCATCCTCACTCTACTTCCAAATACTTTACTTCGAGATTCAATGCCTAAGTGATCATTTCATCGACCTTCGCTACTTTCATCCAGTACTCTCCATCATCTCTAATATTCTAACTCAGGCATACAGTACTTATGAAATTTAGTCGTCCTCAATTTACCTCAATTACTTACCTAGGAACACTTGCAAACGATAAAGTGACCTATTAAATACCAAGAAATAATCTAAGGAAATAGTAAATCAAACGACGTCGGGTTGAAAATCCCGTTATTGTAGTAGAGTTTATGGGAACAGGTATCGACCGTGGGACTATGCGAAAATTATTAGTCTTAGCAAAGGTTATAATTGAGGGGGAATTTTGTTTTGTTCTAACTGTAATTTAAATAACAATAGAAATTAAAATAACAAAATATAAAAGTGGTTTGTGAAAATGGAAGAACGGACTCTGGGTTCAGGTTTTACTCGTTTGATTAATTATGCTATTCTACCGGTTTAATTAAGAATAATTTGGCAAAATTCCTTTTATAGTCTTTAGATTTAAATCCTAAATTCTAATGACCTCGTTTACCAGAACATGCAAGGTTTAATCTAAACTCAGGCAAAACACATGTAAACGGCTAGTTAAAAGGAATATAATTTTGCATCTGAAATACTAGATTTATTCAATCAGAATAAATTTTTCCACAGACATAACAATTAATATGACCTATCTATTTCTCACGGATCAGTTCAAAATAGATTTCGTAAGCAATTTAATAAACTCATGTAGTTTATTAAAAGCGAGAGAATAACCTTAATCGTATCAAATTATAATTTATTTAAACCGGTAAAATAAAGTGCACAATTAAAACAAACTAATAATAACCATCTCCCAGAGTAAAATTAATCTAGCCGGACATGTTAAATAAATGAGCAGAGATAAGAGTAAAAGAAATCATCTGTTCGCTGACTCCTGCTCCGTTATTCTGACAGCCCGGAATAGAATTGATGATAATATATGGAGAATGGTGGGGCGTGAGTTTTGTGGTGGTGGTCGAATGATTTGTGAATTGTAAATGGATGTGTACGTAAGTGAATTGTTTGTGAAATGGAAAAGGTGAAGGTGGGGGCGATGGAGTAGTATGGTGTCGGGTGATTTTGTGAATGGGTTTGTGAATGGAGTGGAGCGATTTTTGATGAAGTGAATGGAGTGAATGGATCGACTGATAGGTGTGTGAATGACTGGATCGTGGGTGAATGACTTCCAATTTTTAGCTTGCAGAGCGTGGGTTTATATAGGCAGAGGACATGGGAAACAGACAAGGAAGAGAAGTGACAGGGATAGTGAGCTAGCGAGTAGAGGCGGTGGAGTTGGTACAGATCGGTGAAGATTTGAGTCAGAGATTTCATCGGGGGCAGAGCAATTGATTTTGGATAGATTTAATTTACTGAGCCGGCGTCACGCGTGCAGAAATTAAGGTGGGCGACCGTCTGCAATTAATGATTTTAGCAGTTCGAATGCGGCGCCCATCGGAGAAGAAAACTGTTCGAAATTCTGTTCTGGCGTGCGATACATGCTTGTCCGCCTCTTGAGAACCGCCAGTTAACAGGCGGTCCTGCCTCTCTTGTCCGCTCGAAATCAGGCGGAAGCCTCTGTGCTGACCGCGTCCTTGAACTCGCCATAACAGGCGGTAGTTTGTGTGGAGTCCGCCTCCCTTGTAGGCGGTTGCGTACAGAATTACAATTTGTTGATGGTCCGGGACTTGGTCCATGGGTGAAGTCCCGGACCACCTTGAATTTTTACCCGAGAGAACATTTTCCTTTGATGGTCCGGGATTTTGTATGGAACTAAGTCCCGGACCATGTTCTTATTTCAGCCGGAGGATATTGTCTTGATGGTCCGGGCCTTGGGCAAGTGTTAAGTCCCGGACCATGTGCTGTTTTCACCCGAAGAGTATATTTTGAGTGTTGATCCGGGCTTCAAAGGTATTAACAAGCTCGGACATAACATATTTCGGCTCTACAATCTTCGTTCTAAGTCCGTTTTACTCGCCGTTTGTTGCGTTGGAGAGCTTGTGAGGAGAACTATGCATTTCTGTCATCATTTCCTGATTTTATCATATAAATTGGAATTAGTTCCTACCCAAAGTAAGAGTTACAAAAAGCATAGGATAAGTGTGAGAAGGTGCGTAAAAAGTTATAATAATAATGACAAGCACCTATAAAACTATATAAATTTCACACTTATCAAATCACCCCACACTTAGCTCTTTGCTTGTCCTCAAGCAAAACTCTCAAACACGGGTTCAAGTCAAGCGAATGAAACTCAACTCAAAAGGAAGGACACAAAAGAAAGATTATTAGTTTTACCAATACAGGGGCATTTTTTTTTTTCATAAAAGAAGTCATTCAAAGCTAATAATAGAGAAACAAAACCATAAGAACCCTTTAGCAATGAGCCAATCCACCTTTACATTCTCAAACCGTTAGAACGACAAGGGGCATGAAGTAAGATCTTATTCCATCATACCTTTCAATGCCACATACTCTTGATCCATAGAGAAGATTATTTTTCATTTAGCACAATGATTGCACATTTTTTTCAATTTAAGCGCTTTTAAGTTCTTTCACCACAGACTTTTCTCTCCACCCATGTAACGGCTTTGGGTCAACTATCCCAGACACAAGGACCTTAGGTAGCTAGGTGATGAGGCACCCCAAAGGACTTAATAACCAAGTGGACGAGGCCTGACTTTGGATCAGAATTAAAATTAAGCATGCTTAGGATCAGCGGAGTACCTTGCCTTGTTCTTTTTCCAACCATTTCAATCCAGACATTCCAAGGCTCAAGGCTAAAAACAGGGTTCAGATGGTGAGTATTCTCAATCATTTTAGCATCAAGAACATAGACTTCATTTTTAATCAATTAAAACCAGAAAAATTTAAAAATTTTGCACCCCATTATCAGCTAACCAATTATTCTCCTCTATGGCTTCCTTCCAAGTTGAGCAACACAGCAGGAGTCAAACAAATGCAAGAGAAAAGAGCTCAAAGATACAAAAGATAAGCTACGAAGGAGGTTACCCCACCCCACACTTAGAGTGAAGCAATGTCCTCATTGCTTGGAAGAATTAATATTGTGCAAGCAATCCAACGGGAAACAAAAGTAAGACATATAGTAGTTCAGAGGGGAGTATGTGTAACAGTAAAGAGTGAAAAGGATTTAGAATACTCCCCAGAGTCCGTTCACGGTGTTTGCGGTCCACCCCACACTTGAGTTCAGCTGTAGAATTGCGCAAATGTGCCTGGAAAGAATTTCTAAACAGCCAGAAGAACTCAAGTTATTACTGCCTCATGTGCACTCCAATTAATGAAGAAAAATAAGAATAGACTAATAACATTTTTTTTTATAATATATATTATGAATATAAGTTCAAGAAAATAGAGAATTCTTCCTGTAAATTGAAAATAAGTGGTGGGTTGCCTCCCACCAAGCTGCTCTGTTTTATAGTCTCAAGCTAGACTCATAAGTCCGATTAATTAGAAGAGGAAGAGGAGTGGGAAGGGGTCCCACAACTTCCTAGGACTAAGTTGCGCAGCTTTCGGAACTTATGCTTCAATCGCCATGGTAGAGACGTCTTTTTAGGTGGCGCCGACTCTGAAACAGGGGAAGAAAGATCCTGCTGTACCTGGACAAAAGAAACTCCAAGCAAGTTAGTAGAAACATCAGCAGGACAAGTATACCTTTTCAGACGGGCCCCATTAACTTTGAAGGTTTCACCCTTCTTGTTTTCCAGTTCGTAGGCTCCAAATGAAGTAACCCCTACCACCTTAAATGGTCCTGCCCAATGAGATTTAAGCTTTCCTGGAAAGATCTTCAATCTAGAATTGTAGAGGAGCACCCAATCTCCAACTTTGAAGTCACGTTTCTTGATCATTTGATCGTGGAGTTTCTTGGTGCGCTCCTTGTAGATTCGAGCACTGTTGTAAGCTTTATCTCTTAGTTCTTCAAGCTCTGAAAGCTGAAATTTGCGTTTCTCACCAGCAGCATGTATGTCAAAGTTCAGGGCCTTAAGTGCCCAGTACGCCTTATGCTCCAACTCAACAGGTAGATGGCAAGATTTCCCATATACCAGCCTAAAAGGAGACATCCCGATGGGTGTCTTGAATGCTGTCCTGTAGGCCCAGAGAGCGTCATCTAACCGTAGAGACCAGTCCTTCCTTGAAGAGTTTACTGTCTTCTGGAGAATCCACTTCAACTCTCGATTGGATACTTCAGCTTGTCCATTTGTTTGTGGGTGATACGGTAGTGCAACCTTATGACGTACTCCGTACTTAGCCAGCAAGGCATCGAATGAACGGTTGCAAAAATGTGATCCCCCATCACTGATAATTGCTCGTGGAACTCCGAAGCGAGTGAAGATGTGCTTTTTGATAAACTTGACCACGGTCTTTGAATCAGCATTCTGGCATGGTATGGCTTCAACCCACTTGGACACATAGTCCACTGCTACCAGAATGTATTGATAACCTTGTGAAGAGGGAAATGGCCCCATAAAATCGATACCCCAACAGTCAAAAAGTTCGACTTCCAAAATGCTTTGCTGAGGCATCTCATGTCGCCTTGAAGTATTGCCCATGCGCTGACAGCTATCACATCACAACTAGCCACAAAGGTTTGGCAGTCTTTATGGAGTGTGGGCCAATAAATCCGGACTCCAAAACCTTGGCTGCCGTCCGATGGGATCCATGATGGCCTCCAGCTTCTCTGGAGTGACAAAACTCCAGAACACTAGGTACCTCATCATCAGGGAGACACCTGCGAATTAAGCTATCTGCACACACTCGAAACAAGTGAGGGTCTTCCCAGATATAATGGCGTGAGTCAGAAAGGAATTTCTTTTTCTGAGCATATGATAAATCATGAGGAACAACTCCAGAAACAAGAAAATTAGCCATATCAGCATACCATGGCTCTTGCACCTTTTTCAAACTGAAGACGGTTTCATCAGGAAAAATTCATTAATAGGAATACCGTCGTCAGGAGTTACCATCCTAGAGAGATGGTCAGCAACAACATTCAGTTTACCACTCTTGTCCCTCACTTCTATATCGAATTCCTGTAAAAGAAGAATCCAACGTAGCAAGCGAGGCTTGGCCTCTTTCTTGGCAAACAAATATTTAAGAGCAGAGTGGTCAGTGTGGATAATCACTTTACTTCCCCATAAATATGATCGAAATCTATCTAAGGAGAAGACCACTGCCAGGAGCTCTTTCTCAGTTGTTGTGTAGTTTCTCTGGGCATCATCTAGAGTTTTGCTGGCATAAGCAATAACTCTTAACACCTTATCTTTCTTTTGGCACAGGGCTGCACCTACTGCAAAGTCACTAGCATCACACATTATTTCAAATGGCGATGACCAGTCAGGAGAAACAACGATAGGGGCAGCTACCAATTTTTGCTTAATTAAATTAAAAGCAGAAATACAATCTTCAGAAAATATAAATGAAACATCTTTCATTAGCAATCAGTCAAAGGTTTAGCAATTTTAGAGAAGTCTTGAATAAACCTTCGATAGAAACCAGCATGCCCAAGAAATCTTACTTCCTTTACACAAGTGGGAGCTGGTAGCTTCTCTATCACTTCGACTTTTGCTTTGTCAACCTCAATCCCTTTAGCAGACACCTTGTGGCCGAGCACTATCCCATCCTTTACCATAAAATGGCATTTCTCCCAGTTGAGAACTAGGTTGGTCTCTTCGCACCGTCCAAGGATAAGATCAAGCTGTGCTAGACAAACATCAAATCAGAGCCATAGACAGAAAAATCGTCCATAAATACCTCTATACTCTGTCAATGAAGTCTGCAAAGATGGCCTGCATGCAGCGCTGGAAAGTGGCAGGGGCATTGCATAAACCAAAGGGCATTCTTTTGTATGCAAAGGTACCAAATGGACAAGTAAAGGTAGTCTTGTCCTGGTCCTCAGGTGCAATAGGAATTTGAAAGTACCCTGAAAAACCATCTAAAAAACAGTAATATTCCTGCCCAGCCAATCTCTCTAGCATTTGATCATAAAGGGGAGTGGGAAATGATCTTTCCTGGTGGCTGAATTCAAACGCCTATAATCTATACACATACGCCATCCAGTGATCTTTCGTTGGGGAATGGACTCACCTTTGTCGTTCATAACAGCTTCAAAACCTCCTTTCTTAGGAACTACCTGTACAGGACTTACCCATGTGCTGTCTGATATAGGGTAAATGATCCCAGCGTCCAGAAGCTTCAACACCTCTGTCTTGACAACTTCCTTCATGTTAGGGTTGAGCCGACGCTGGGGTTGTCTGACAGGTTTGTAGTCTTCCTCCATATAGATATGATGTGTACAGAAGGCCGGGTTGATGCCTTTGATATCAGCTAGAGTCCATCCGATGGCTCTCTTATGTCTCTCAGACTTCAAGTAACCTGCTTTCTTGCCCAGAAGTCAAAGAAGATGAAACAATGACAGGCAAATATTATCATTAGCTAAAAAGCAGTACTTGAGATTAGAGGGGAGCTCCTTAAGCTCAAGTACTGGAGGTTGCTCTATAGAAGGAACAGGTCTTTGGATTTCTTTATCAAGTCTCTCCAAAGGAGGGCGATAGGCTTGAAAACCTGGTTTTCCTCTCTCTACATGTGCTAGAGCTGTATTAACATCCATATAAGAGTTTTATCCTCAACAGAAGATATAAGAACATGTTCTAAAGGTTCAAAATCTGAAAAAGTAGAAGAAAGTATAGAATAAATCTCATCATCAGTAGAAAGTTCACATACCTCGCCATCCTCATCTTGCATACTTACCGACATAACTGAATGAGCTGAAGTAGAACTTAACTTCATCATCTTTTTCATATCAAACTCTATCTTCTCATCTCCGTACCTCAAGGTGATTCTGCCATCATGCACGTCAATGACCGCCTTGGCAGTACTTAGAAAAGGACGACCCAAAATGAGTGGGACCTCCACATCATCATCTATGTTTAAAACAACAAAATCCGCAGGAAAGATGAAGCGGTCAACTCCCACTACAAGATCTCGCACAATTCCCATCGGTTTTATCTCGGATCTGTCGGCTAGCTGGAGTTTAAAAGGGACTGGGTGAAGCTCTCCTCCTTTTACCTTCAAGAAGGTTGCATATGGCATGATGTTGATGCTTGCACCCAGGTCACACAGGCCACTTCCACAATCTATATCTCCGATAAAGCAGGGAACAATAGGAGTGCCCGGATCCTTCTGTTTTGGGGGAAGTGCTCGAAGTAACGCCGTAGAGCACTCTTCTGTAAGGTGGACAGTCTCCTTGTCCTGCTTCTTCTTCCTCTTTGTCACGAGATCCTTCAAAAATTTTGCATAATTGGCATCTCCTGAAGAGCATCAATTAAAGGAATATCAATAGTCAGTTTCTTAAATATGCTTAAGAATTTATTGAACTGCTCATCTAAACACTTCTTTTTCATCCTGTTTGGAAATGGAAGCTCTATTCTTAGGAGTAGAAGAAGGTACATCAATTTGAATAGAAGATGGAGAAGGGAAGAATTGATTGGAGCCTGTATCTCCTCAGAAACTACCACTGGTGGGACCGAAGGCTCTGGTGATTCATTAGAATGGGTGATCTTTTCACCAGTTTGTTGTGCAGTCACTTGTTGATTATTCCCAGCTGCTTGCCACTTCTTAACATCACGGCTGCACTGAGCTCATCCTCAGGTTGGATCTCTGAAGATGCACCACAATTGCAGATCCTCAAGGCCTTGGCCGTCTCTCTTGGATTCTGCTGAGATTGTGATGGAAATGAGCCTGGCTGCCTTTGATGCTGGTTGTTAAGTAGCTGGTTCATCTGCTGCTCCAGATTTCTCTGGCTATCCAAGGATTGGTTGAGAGTTTGTTGTTCCTTCTGGTTGGTAGCCATGGAAGTAATTATATCTTGGAGCTTTTCCATCTTTTCATCAGAAGCTAATTGGCAGGTGGCTGGTAGGTTCTGGCCCTGTCCCATCTGCATCTGAGGACGGCTTGATTGTATGGTTGCCTAGAGAAGCCTGGGGGACCCTGCGCATTACTTTGTAAAAGTTAGAATTTAAGCATTGTTGGGATTACCATACCTGAGATTCGGATGTTGATTTCGGTTCCAGGGTGTTGGTAATTCCCTTGTCCTACAAAGTTGGCTTCTTCAGCGACCGTATCTCCTCCAGATAAGGGCATACTTCAAACGAGTGGTCACCACCACAATGAGAGCACAGAGGCTCAGATGAGGATGAAGAAGCTATCCTCTTTACCTGCTGAGAAGGCTGACCATTAATTAGAAAATCGTCAAATCTTTTTACTAGTGAGCTTACCAGTGTGGACTGTTGAGCTTGTGACTCTGCCATCTGCTCCATCCAAGGATCTATATTTCTTGCACCTTTGGCACCCATAGTCATAGTTCTGCCACCTTCGGTGCCCCACTGACGAACCTCTATGTACGTCTCCATGGCCGCCATGAAATCATTGCCGGATCGGTTGAGGATGTTTCCTCCCAAAGCTGATCTAACTTCGGCTTGATGTATATGCTGCAATCCATTAAAGAACGTCATAGCTATACAAGTGAGATCTTGTCCGTGATGAGGACACTGTCGGAGCATCTCTTTAAAACGATCCCATGCTTCACAGATAGTCTCAGTACCTCCCTGTTTAAAAGCAAGTAAAGCAGCAACCAAATTCCTAGTTCTAGAAATAGGATAATATTTTTCATAGAACCTGGTTGTCATCTCCTCCCAACTAGTGATAATACCAGAGGGAAGACAGTAGAACCATTTCATTGCTTCACCGGTGAGGCTGCTAGGAAATAAACTCATTCTAGCATACTCCAGGAGACTATCTGAGCACCCAATTTGATCAATATTTATTAGAAATCGGTTGACATGATCTAGGGCGTCGTTGGGGTTGGAACCGTCAAATGTGCCTGAGGGCATCTCTCGTATGACCTTGTTCTGATGTGATGGCTTCAGATCCTTCCATTCCTTCATTAATTCAGGTGGTAGCGTAGGAAGAGCTACTGGGCTTCTTCTTGGAATGGCTGCTGGTCTGCTAAATTGCTTCATTGCTTGGCTACCGTTTGTAGGAGTTGCCATTTGTATTTCTCTTTGGAACCTCTGTTGGCGTCTGGCTAGCTGAGCGGTACGTTCGATTTCCGGGTCAAGGATTCTGTCCCAATCGAGATGAGTGTCTGACCAAGAACGAGTGTACACCATCAATCTGCAAAATCCACAAAAATTTAACAGTTAAAATAAAATAGATAGATATAATAATAATAGTATAATAATAATATATATATATTTTTTTTTTATTAATAATAACCCAAGCTAAGGACTAGACAGGAGTCTAGTCCCCGGCAACGGCGCCAATTTGCAAACGATAAATTTGACCTATTAAATACCAAGAAATAATCTTAGAGAATAATAAATCAGAAAACCGTCAGGTTGCAAAAATCCTGGTTATTGTAGTAGAGTTTATGGGAACCAGGTATCGAACCGTGGGACTATGTGATAATTATCTAGACTTAGCAAAGGTTATAAATTGAGGGGGAATTTTGTTTTGTTCTAAACTGTGAATTATAATAACAACAAGAATTAAAATAACAAATATTAAAAGTGGTTGTGAATATGGAAGAACGGACTCTGGGTTCAGGTTTTACTCGTTTGATTATTATTCTATTCTACCGGTTTAATTAAGAATAATTTGGCAAAATTCCTTTTATAGTCTTTAGATTTAAATCCTAAATTCTAATGACCTCGTTTACCAGAACATGCAAGGTTTGATCTAAACTCAGGCAAAACACATGTAAACGGCTAGTTAAAAGGAATATAATTTTGCATCTGAAATACTAGATTTATTCAATCAGAATAAATTTTTCCACAGACATAACAATTAATATGACCTATCTATTTCTCACGGATCATCAAAATAGATTTCGTAAAGCAATTTAATAAACTCATGTAATTTATTAAAAGCGAGAGAATAACATTAATCGTATCAAATTATAATTAATTAAACCGGTAAAATAAAGTGCACAATTAAAACAAACTAATAATAACCATCTCCCAGAGTAAAAATCTAGCCGGACATGTTAAATAAATGAGCAGAGATAAGAGTAAAAGAAACTGTTCGCTGACTCCTGACTGTCTTCTCAACAGCCGGAATAGAATTGAGGCAGATGATAATGGAGAATGGTGGGGCGTGAGTTTTGTGGTGGTGGTCGAATGATTTGTGAATTGTAAATGGATGTGTACGTAAGTGAATTGTTTGTGAAATGGAAAAGGTGAAGGTGGGGGCGATGGAGTAGTATGGTGTCGGGTGATTTTGTGAATGGGTTTGTGAATGGAGTGGAGCGATTTTGATGAAGTGAATGGAGTGAATGGATCGACTGATAGGTGTGAATGACTGGATCGTGGGTGAATGACTTTCCAATTTTTAGCTTGCAGAGCGTGGGTTTATATAGGCAGAGGACATGGGAAACAGACAAGAAGAGTGACAGGGATAGTGAGCTAGCGAGTAGAGGCGGTGGAGTTGGTACAGATCGGTGAAGATTTGAGTCAGAGATTTCATCGGGGGCAAGCGCAATTGATTTTGGATAGATTTAATTTACTGAGCCGGCGTCACGCGTGCAGAAATTAAGGTGGGCGACCGTCTGCAATTAATGATTTTAGCAGTTCGAATGCGGCGCCCATCGGAGAAAAACTGTTCGAAATTCTGTTCTGGGTGCGATATATGCTTGTCCGCCTTGAGAACCGCCAGTTAACAGGCGGTCCTGCCTCTCTTGTCCGCTCGAAATCAGGCGGAAGCCTCTGTGCTGACCGCGTCCTGAACTCGAACTCGCCATAACAGGCGGTAGTTTGTGTGGAGTCCGCCCCCCTTGTGGCGGTCGCAGGTGTGGAGTCCGCCTCCCTTGTAGGCGGTGCGTACAGAATTACAATTTGTTGATGGTCCGGGACTTGGTCCATGGGTGAAGTCCCGGACCACCTTGATTTTAACCCGAGAGAACATTTTCCTTTGATGGTCCGGGATTTTGTATGGAACTAAGTCCCGGACCATGTTCTTATTTCAGCCGAGAGGATATTGTCTTGATGGTCCGGGCCTTGGGCAAGTGTTAAGTCCCGGCCATGTGCTGTTTTAACCCGAGTATATTTTGAGTGTTGATCCGGGCTTCAAAGGTATTAACAAGCTCGGACATAACATATTTCGGCTCTAAAATCTTCGTTCTAAGTCCGTTTTAACTCGCCGTTTGTTGCGTTGGAGAGCTTGTGAGGAGAACTATGCATTTCTGTCATCATTTCCTGATTTTATCATATAAATTGGAATTAGTTCCTACCCAAAGTAAGAGTTACAAAAAGCATAGGATAAGTGTGAGAAGGTGCGTAAAAGTTATATAAAATAATGATCAAGCACCTATAAAACTATATAAATTTCACACTTATCAACACTACTCATGGACTTCATTCAACTACTCTCAATCCTTTCATACAATTTCTCTAAGGGATACAATACTTCCACTACTCATTCTCAATTGTCTCAAAATATCTTCTAGGATCTACATAGGTTTTATACCGACTCATGCATCGTAATGCCATGTCTACTTCTAATAGACATACACTATAGGATTATCATTCCCCAGGAGTTTCTCTACTCTTCTTTACTAATACTCTCTCTACTAGAGTTCAAGATAGGCATATTCACCCTATGGTATTCGCATCTCTCGTGCCTAGTTACCCGCACTTACATATGATGAGTATGTATGTTTATTTAACATAAGTACCAATCATCAATCATTATCATTTGTGCTATGCACATTATAGTTTACGTGTTTTATACGTGAAATTTACATTAAGCGGTTTTCACTCTACCCCCCTTAAAAGGGATTACGCCCACGTAATATACCATATGTTATTATTATTGTACATTGGTTCATTCGATTAGCACTTGAAGCATTTTAGCTTCCCTACGGTCTATTATATAATGTACTCTGGTCAAAGAGTCTTCCATACTAATGGTTTAGCCCTTGCGCCAAGAATTCCTATCAGAGTTTATTTAACTCCTGTTTAATTCGGTTCTAGCTACCTATCAGGCTTCAAGGCATTAATAGCCATTCTCTCTCATACTTACTAGGTGTATTAAATTTCTTAGCTAGGGCCCACTAGCTTCTGCTGTGCGACCCTGATAACTTGGGTTATTCGCCCTTCTTGTTATCCTTAACGTGGGAATAAGGTTTATTAAACAAGTGTGGTATTCTTTTACCGTGCTTGAACTCAATGAGTTTTAGATTGTAACCAGCTCTCTGGTAATCTATTATACATACTATTCGTACTCCCGCGATTATTCACTAAGTTCCTCCGACTTATTGTCGGGCGAGGTTAAGTCACTACTTGGTTGTAGTGCTTCCTCTATTGTCAGTAGGATCTAAATTATACCAGTTCTTCTGGTTCAGTACAAGTGTTGTTTACTTGTATGACCTTGCATTTTCTATGCATCGGTCCTAGTAACTTTCTTAAGTCTCCTTTCACTTTTTATTCCATTGGAATTCACATCTTGTGATGTTGGTGTGTTTTACACTCTTCGTGCTTCTTTGGCCTTAGGCCGCACGGTTGTTTCTAAGCTTTTTTTCTTAACTAGCTTCTGCCCTGATCATTGGCAAAAAGGATTTACCACGATTTACATTCTCCATATTCCTAGCTATCCCACTAGATCATTAGCTGCACAAGTGCAATACCAAACACTTAGTCATACAGAGTGTAGAGGCGTAAACGCTTGGCAGTAAATCACTTATGTGATAGGAATGAATATTTTTGCCTGTCATCTTGTACTTACAACTCCGTGTCATTGTCTAACTACTTCCTCATAGCGGTCGCTTGTTGCGCACCATATTCTTACTCATTATACAACATCATTTTTACGGTCTCTGTTACTGTAGTAGCTTGCTTTACTCATTGCCATTGTCGTTGGCACCATTTCCTTATGGTGTGAATACTCCGAGGGTTTCCTATGTTCGTGTGTATGACAGTTGTCGTAGCATATCACAATGTTATTATCTCCCAATGTGGAGATTTTTATTTCAATTTAGGTTTCATGTGTAGGTTAGCTTACCTCACATTCCTTCATCATTTATGATGCAATTTACCAAGTATCTTGGTTGACTAAAGATGAAGTGATTTACCTGGTTATAAGCTCTCTTGAGCGTTGGTCATTCGTGTGTTCAATGTGCATTCACATTGATTATTTTTGACAATTACTGTCTCCTCAGTGCTGAGCATTGGTTAGGCTCTAGCTGTGCAGTTTTACTTTGTATGTACATCAACCGGACATCCCTAAGAAACTTCAAGGGTATTCTGGTCCCGTTCTCCAATTGGAGAATATTCTATCACTGATAAATGAAAGTTCTTGTTGAGAGGTTATTTCCACTCATAAGTCTCATGACCGGGTTTACTGTGTTAGTCTCTTTTTCTATGCTTGGTTGCATATGGAGTTTACTTACTCCTTTAAATCATAATGGTTTGGAAATCTCTTTCCTTAGTTAATTCGCCTCTTGGCAATCTACATGCACAAGGATTGTGTTATGGTAGATGGAAGCCTTTTCAAAGGGTTCACATCATTACCGCATTGATGGTCTTCGGTTAATGAGAGGTTCCTTTCCTCGATTTCCCGTAGTGTCCAAGTGGGGACTAGGCCAATGTTGGCATTATCACGATTCTTATGCCTCTATGCTACCATTGTTACAGAAGGCATGAAGGGCAATTTAAGTCTTCGTCAATTGTATACTAGAGTGATGTTCTAGTGATAGTGACACTGAGGTAGCCATTACTCCAAGCCACTCGTGATGTTGAGCTCAAATTGGGTGGTTCAAGTGTCAACCTATTTGTCGTATGAAGGAATATCTCTTGCAAGTCTTGTTAGTAAATGGTGTCGGTTTTGCAAACCGTTAAAGTTACATAATGTATTTGGTTTATGGCTTCTGAGCCAGATTGCTGGGAGATATGCTCCTTGCAGGCCGTTTTATATATGTTTCCACTCCGTGTATACCCCATAAGTTGGAGGTATTACAGGGCCCATGGCAAGTCGTGGCATCATGCTTCCGTTCATAGGAGACCCCTATAGGCATTCTGATGTTAATCAGTGCCTTTCAGTGGTTGAGGGTATTTCCTGTTAAGTGAAATCCCTTCGGTGTCTTAACCGAGTGTTCGTTCCAGCTCCCATGCTCTTATCATGATGTTTTGTTCGACTGTTGTTAATCCAGACACCCTGCAAGGATTGTCCTAGGTGTTGTCAGGGTACGCCGTTACATCCGGCTAATGTTTGTGATATGTTGTGTCCACTATACCGTCTTGCGGTATCGTAGTTTGAGTTATCCCTCATAGGGTTATAACGTCTCCCGTTATTGGGTAGACTGTTTATACTTTCTCCAAGAGGTTTAGACTAGGTTTAATATCCTCTTCATTGATGGATTATGCCCCTGGTAGTTTTGGTAATTGTTCTTGGAACCCCGTCCCGTTTGTTGAACATTGTGGTGTTCATGTTCGGCCTTTGCCTTACAGTGTTGGCTGGATATTCGCTCCAGATACCATGCATTTGCTTTTAGTCCTTGAGACATATCTAATGTCTATCTTACTAGTCTGTGCTCTTTGCACTTCTAATCCTCATTCATTATCTTCTGATGGATTCTCTGAGTTCTTTTACGCTTATTACTTAGCTGAGTTCCTTCTCCTTGATCGTCTGAGGTGTCCAGCTGTTCTGCTTTGAACTTACTGATGGTCCGTAAAATGGAGTTGACTACTTCCCGTGTTTCATACACTACAGAATACATACATGGGGTACCTTGTTGATACGTTACCACTTACCTGACTATCTGTCAGGCCCGCAAGGTCCTTCGGAGTGTGGTCGTCCCATATCACGTATTTGGGTACACTCGTAGTGCTCATCACACGCCTAGGTGAGTATTCTATTGTTAACTCCTCTTGTATCACTCTATGATACTCACCGTAATTCTGTTAGTTCAGTTTTAAAATCTAAGGTTTAGAAGAAGGTTGTGGTTTTGAAAGAAATTTTTGGTTTTTGAAACAATGGTTCGATGTCAAAAGAAGTTCTTCATGGCGTGGCCATGTCTGAGGTCTTGGCCAAGTCCTGCTTCTCGCTGGCTGGTATGTCCTTTAGTGCAATGGTGAGGCCGCAGCCTTTCCAAGGTTTCTTTCTTCTAGTTTTCAGGATTTGTGATCCTTAGTCGCTTTATTGTAGTCATGGTACATTACTATGTACTTATTGTGTTTTTAGGGTTTCTCCACACGTTCCTGTTCTTACTGCACTTGCCGTGGCAAGTGCATAGTACTGGTGGTTTTTGGGTAAACCTATACCGGTAACGGTATGGTTTCCACTCGTATTTGGTAGTCTTGCCGACTCTTTCCTTTGATATATTGATTTATGTTTGGGATACTCGATCTTTTAAGTAATTTCTCGGTGATCTTGACATGGATTCGTTGATCGGGATACTTCTCCAATCCTTGGAGACCCCTTTTTTTCGTGCTGGTGTTTTTCCTCCTCATCGCTCGTCCCCTCATGTTTACCATGGTTATTGAGCCATAGCTTGTTTCGGCACTACTCCTGTAGTCCTGTCGGATTATCTTGTAGTTGTGTAAGCATACTGGCCACGTATTGTAACCTCTGTGGCATTTTAGTTTTGGAGTTAACCACTCCCGACTATGTCCTTAGTCAGCTAGCATACCGTTGATGGTGTTATTTAGCTGTTACTAGCCCATAGACTTGT
This sequence comes from Limonium bicolor, assembly GCA_023374045.1. NCBI lineage: Eukaryota > Viridiplantae > Streptophyta > Magnoliopsida > Caryophyllales > Plumbaginaceae > Limonium > Limonium bicolor. The sequence continues at coordinate 155,366,166 of CM041779.1, forward strand.
GTCTCAGGTTTTATTACTGTTCCTTTTTCCGCTCTGCTGCACGTTTAGTGCTTCCTTTCCTGCTGTTGGTTGACAAGTCAAGTTTCGTGACTGCTAAGCACGTCGCCCCATGTGTTGTAAGTTGTAGCCTCCTTATGGTTGGAGTACTCCTTTTACCGCTATTAAGTGCAGGTATTGTTGTACAACCGGGAACCATCTCCGGGACTTCCAATTTTTGGGAATCATCTATATGTCAGGTTCTTTGTTTACCGTACGGTGGTTTCCCAACTGCCAAATCGGGTTTTCCCGAGTATGAGAGGACTTTCCTTCTCTCTGGCGTTGTGTTCCAAGTTATACAATGGATGCGGCGGGCGGGTTTGATATTGTAGGTATCCGGTACTCACCGGGAGTTCCTAACTAGCGTATCTCTAATGCTATCACTCAACCCTTAGCCTTAAGCTTCTAATTCCTAACTCGGTATTTCCTAATAGCGTATTTCCAGTCATCAGAGCGATACTTCGCTCTGATACCACTTTATGTAACACCCCTACCCTAAGACCGTATTACTCATTACCGTCCAATCACCTCATACTACATACCTTCACGTGGATACTTACACAGCGGTGGGTGATACAATGCCGTCAGCCACTCACGTGACTAACAAGGCCTACTACTACTTACAGCATCGGTCTGATGGACCGGAATACCCGAGTACTACAATTACAATACATACTCCAATTACCACCCAAGTACTACAATGCTCCATTCAATACAATACTCCATAATACATACAAGACACCGAGTTTACTAAGATCCAAATCCAAATACAATAATTCTTTCAAGTTCATACATACTATCTAAGATAGTCTAGCTCTACCCATTCTCTCACTACATACTTCTAAATACATATGGTGTACCCCTTGGTACACTTCTACATCAAAGGCTACAAGCCTTATACCTTCTCTACTATCTACAATTCTTTTCTAGCTATCTAGGTATAGCCGCCGGTCTCTTACTATGACCATATCCGCTTCGGTACCGTTCAATAAAAACAATGCCCCAAGGGGCTCAGCTTACGCTGCATATGACTTCCGCATACCCCGCGTACTTGCGAGGGTGATGGAGAAAATATGTGACTACTTCTTCCACATAGGCAGTGTACCTAATCGTTTTGCGGGATAGTGGATTCGTGGGGTTGTCGTACTCTTGGGGACCTCGCTGTGATACTGACAGTGGTTTAAATTGATTGAGAATTCTATAAACAATTTTATCTTTTTGAGGGAAATGATTATCAGCTACATAATAAGACAATAATAAAACAATTAAAATGAAACAAAATAATAAAAATAGAAATTATAATCTTTTTTATCTTTTTAAGAAAGCATCCCGGGTTGTTCTGCTCACCTATTTTATCAATTATATTAATATAATCTTTACCACTTAAGTAATAAACTCAGAAACTATAAATAATTCGTTGACGACTAAATCTAACGAACCCTAACCAGTTGCTAGAACTAGCAGCAGACTAATGCTCTAATCCGGACACAACCAATCGCATAAAGAACAGCTTCTATTTGAGACTAATTAACCTATAGGCCGGATCAGGCTTCTAGCTGTTAATCAGGTTTAATTCCTATGTCTTGTTTACTATCTCAGCTCTCGCATGTTGATTAGAAAACTACAAATATTGCTTTAATAATTGATCAGAGAATTAAAGCAGATAAAGGACAAGAATTAAACTATTACTTTAGATAAAATCATAGTGGAAAGCTTAACATAACATAATTATACAAAATAGGCTCGCATCCCAAACCTGGGAGGGCTTAAGTTTATTAATTAAACATAACTATATATAAACAACGCTTAAACAAAATAAGAGAAAGGGTAGAGAAAACTCCAGCTAGCAAGTCGACTCTGAATCCTAACTCTGCTTCTGCATCGACGTCGTCCGTAATAATAGTAATACTAATAGATGGTAGAGATGTGGTGTGGTGGAAAGACAAATAAAAATGGAGAAAACGGAGAGAATAGAAATTGATATGGTTGTACGTGGTGAGCGAGCGTGGTGAGCGAGTGTGGGTGGTCTGTTCGTGAACGAGTGTGGTGGGCTTTGGATTAAAGAAGGGATTGCCTAATACTGAGGATGGGCGTTGGTTTTTATAGGCAGAGAAGATAAGAAGCAGACAACAACGGAGCAGGCGGTGCAGTTGGTGAGCAGATCGTGGAGATTTGCAGTCAGAGAGCGTCACGCGTGAGTAAATTAGGCGGCGTCTGTAATTAATGAGGGAGCAGTTCGAGTGCGGCGCCGCGAAGGAAGAGGGAAAAACGGAGAAGAAAACACTGAATTGGTCTCGCCTGCTCGCGCCTCTGTGTCGTGTCCGCTTGATAACAGGCGGACTCCTCTGTCCCGTCCGCTTCGCGGTTGCGCCTGTGTTGTCCGCCTCGTATCAGGCGGTCAGCCTTCTCGTGTCCGCGCCTTAACAGGCGGACACCTCTACTCTTGTCCGCTCCAAATCAATTGAATTGTTTTATCATGGGACGCCAATATTGACTAACATCATGGATTTGTCCTTGATTGCCATGAGATGTGGGAACTCGTGGTGTGCAGCAGCAGTACGAGAGTGCATGCAAATAATTAATCATGAATGAGCCAATGATGAGTACGTAATCATTAGATAATGATTCATGAGTGAATTTTGGTGTTGCCTAGCCTCTTGTTAAAATGTGAACGTGCTGAATTCATGATATATTCTTCTGTTATGCAAGCGCCTCTTTCCAAACATATATATATATATATATTGCGTTGCAAAGCTAGTGAAATGAGGACTGCGATCCCATGAATTTTATCTGCATTTGACACATAAAATATATCAATTCATATCAAAACATAAATCTAGGAAAATCATATGATAAGTGTAAAATATGACATGCATTGTTATAAAAATAGGAAGAATTAAAGTCCTAAGAATAGATATATTTTACACTTATCAAACTTCCTCACACTTAACTTTTGCTTGTCCTCAAGCAAATAAGGAACAAACTTTCTCTAAGGTCACAGTATCAAACTCCGGGATTCAACAGTCATGGAAGGAAATCAAGCTAAATGGCAATCAAAAGAATAATCCTGCTCTTAGATGTAGGTTTTTGTAAACAGTGAAACAGAAAATTTTTAATAAGAGCATGGATAAGTTAGATTGTAAAAACTGAACATAGATTAGCTCGGAACCTTCCACCAATTTCTTTTCTCTAACCTTTGGATGACAAGGGGTGTGAAGTAACACCTTATTCCGTGATACCTTTCAACACCACATACTCATGATCAAGATATGAAAAATTGCGACAATCATTCAGCATTAAGAGTTTTTGCATGTTCATTTTTTTTTCTTTGTTTTTTTCATTGTTTGCACAATTGTTTTCATCCCCCAGACTTTTCTCTTCACCCATGTAGCGGCTTTGGGCCTTCTATCCCAGATCACGAGACCTTAGGTAGATGGGTGATGAGGCACCCCAAGGACTTAATAACCGAATGAACGAGGCCTGTTTTGGTTCAGAAAACTTCATTATATGATCAGAGGAGTACCTTGCCTTATCCTTTCCATACCAAACTTTCACTTAGTCCCATGATTGCCAAGCTAAGGTAGCTCAATTTCCACAATCAGCCTATCCACCAGATTTCAGTGAAAATAGATTTAATTTTGAAGAAAGAAATTGATACATACAAACAACGTCAAGCAGAACGATTCTTGAGGTTGTCATCAGGCTTGATTTCAGAAACTTCCACAAAAATTTAGCCCGAAAATTCAACATGTATTGGCCTTTAGAGAAGCTTACTATCATAATTAGAGAACGATAAAAATCAAGTGTGGCATTAGGTACTACTGGCATATTTTCAGGGAAAGGTCTAAACTTCCTCACACTTAAGAGGAGCAATGTCCTCATTGTTCATAAAATAATCAAGAAAAGACCTTTCAAAATATGCCAGACTCATGAAGATTTTCATTCAGGACAATCATGGACTGATATAATAATAATCATTAAGCGTGATAGTCTGGACACAAACATTTAAAACAAAGAAACTGAAACTCCCCTGATATCGTAGATTGAGGAAGGTGTCCTTCCTCACACTTAAGTGCGAACAATGGGGGTAGTAGCGTTCCTCACACTTGCGTTCAAGCAAGTGTCCAGCCTTGGAGTTCTTCAGATACCATGATAAGAATTTCACCTGCACACACTACCCAAAAATAGACGCTAAAAAGCGTTGCATTAAAGCACAGACACCATTTCCACTTCCTTTTGTTAAAAATTAAATTAAAATAAAATAAATCATAAATAAGAATAAAATAAAACCATATGCTCCCCTATTAAAATTTTTGTTAATTTTTTTTTTGAAAAACATAATATAGAAATAATGCGGGGTACAAAATTAAAATAATAATAATAACAATAATAGGATAATAAAGTTTAACCACTGGGTTGCCTCCCAGTAAGCTGCCCGTAGTTTTAGTCTTTGGCTAGACTATCGCTTCGTTATCCTGGATCAAAAATAAAAGTAGATAATATCTTCGCCAGGAGAACGAAGTTAGTAATAATTAAAAGCAAACCACCTGGATCAAAACAAAACGTTACTTCGGCAAATAGAATTGGAAAATGAATACTCCACAAACCCTGGTGTTTGAGGAGGTACTGCCGGTAACGTAGTTGTAACAGGAGACCAGGTGTGGTTGGCTTCATTTCCTCAAATTGGAGGATGTAAACATCCTCCTCTTGCTGTTGAGGCTTATGGAGGCAGGATGGAAGTTGATGAGAGACCGATGGTAGCGGTGTTCCTTCCTCAGATTCGAGGATGTAAATTTCCTCTTCCGGTTGGTGAGGCCCAACAGGATATCGCTCTTCCGGCTGGTTGACCGGCTCAGACACAATATCTTCGAATTTTAATTGCTCCTCCTGTGTTGGGGATGGAGATGGAGGAAGATTGTAACTCTCAGACATTTGTTCCAACTCGGCGTCGGAGAAAAATGTACTGAGAAGTTTCTTTATCTCCTCATCAGAACTTGCTGCGTCATGAATATCTGGCTCAGTTTGCTCTTCACTCCTTGGAGTCACCACTGGAATCTCTTCTGGTGGCTCGGCCTGACTTGGGAGGAATTCATCTGGCCCTTGTGTAGATTGCTGCTCGTTCTGATTGAAGTAGTAATACCCCAACTGAGCTTCGTTGTACTGTGCATTAGCCTGGTCGACTTCCCACCAATACGGCTCTTGATTTGATGGTTGAGGTGGTTGATAATCCTTGACCAATCTTTGATATGAGGATATTTCCTCTTGCATTTGTGTCCATTCCAAATTGATCAACAATCTTCTCACCTCATCGTATCCGCTCTCCATTATCAGTAACTAGCCTACAAAAACAAAAACAAAAATACCAAGTATAATAGAACTAAAAATAGAAAATAAACACAAAAGCAAAAATTAACTAAATAGAAAAACTAATACGAAACAAAAAAGAGATAAAAGAAAATAGCTAAAATAAAAAGTAAGTAAAATTAAATAAAGCGAAAATAAAATAAAACAGAAATAAAAAGAAAATTAAACGGATATCTCAATCAAATTAAAAACCAAAACAAAAATAATAAAGATAAAACAATAAAAATAAACAAAAATATATATAAAGTAACTAAGAATAGACAAAAGAAAAACAAAAATAAAAAGAGAGACGAACAATAAATATAGAAACTTACGTACACAATAAGCACAATATAAAAATAAAATAAAAAGAAAAAGACACCTACGTACTAAACTAAAAAGAAATACAAAATCTAACTAGAAAGCAAAACAGAATAACAGTAAAGGGAAATCGAACTTACTGCAAACTTTAATGAACGCGAAAATTAAATGCGAAAATTAAAACAAATTGAATCACGTAATCAACTAAACAAGTTAAAACAAATTTGAATACCAATACGAAAATTAAAATAAAAAGAAAAAACTAAATACGAGAAGATAAAAAGAAATAATAAAGATAAAAAAAAAGACCCTAATTAAGTATTAACAAAAACAAGAAAATTAAAAAATAATAATAATAAAATAAGAACAAACGTCCAACGTACTACTAAACTAACGGGATTAAATTCACGTATTACTAAACAAAACAAAATTAAATCCAAATAATCAGAACACAACTTACGTAGTCCTAAACCAACTAAAAATCAAATTCGATGCAGTAGTAAATAAAATAGAAATAAAAATTGAATAAAAATAATACTAAAATAGAAGAAGAAAAACTACAATAAAATCTCAATCAAATAAATAAAAAAAATATCAATTAACCGTGCTAGAGGTCCCCGGCAACGGCGCCAAAAACTTGATGGAGAAATATGTGACTACTTCTACCACATAGGCAATGTACCTAATCGTTTTGCGGGATAGTGGATTCGTGGGGTTGTCGTACTCTTGGGGACCTCGCTGTGGATAACTGACAGTGGTTTAAATTGATTGAGAATTCTATAAACAGATTTTATCTTTTTGAGGGAAATGATTATCAGCTACATAATAAGACAATAATAAAAACAATTAAAATGAAACAAAAAATAAAAATAGAAATTATTAATCTTTTTGTCTTTTTAAGAAAGCATCCCGGGTTGTTCTGCTCACCTATTTTATCAATTATATTAATATAATCTTTACCACTTAAGTAATAAACTCAGAAACTATAAATAATTCGTTGACGACTAAATCTAACGAACCCTAACCAGTTGCTAGAACTAGCAGCAGACTAATGCTCTAATCCGGACACAACCAATCGCATAAAGAACAGCTTCTATTTGAGACTAATTAACCTATAGGCCGGATCAGGCTTCTAGCTGTTAATCAGGTTTAATTCCTATGTCTTGTTTACTATCTCAGCTCTCGCATGTTGATTAGAAAACTACAAATATTGCTTTAATAATTGATCAGAGAATTAAAGCAGATAAAGGACAAGAATTAAACTATTACTTTAGATAAAATCATAGTGGAAAGCTTAACATAACATAATTATACAAAATAGGCTCGCATCCCAAACCTGGGAGGGCTTAAGTTTATTAATTAAACATAACTATATATAAACAACGCTTAAACAAAATAAGAGAAAGGGTAGAGAAAACTCCAGCTAGCAAGTCGACTCTGAATCCTAACTCTGCTTCTGCATCGACGTCGTCCGTAATAAGTAATACTAATAGATGGTAGAGATGTGGTGTGGTGGAAAGACAAATAAAAATGGAGAAAACGGAGAGAATAGAAATTGATATGGTTGTACGTGGTGAGCGAGCGTGGTGAGCGAGTGTGGGTGGTCTGTTCGTGAACGAGTGTGGTGGGCTTTGGATTAAAGAAGGGATTGCCTAATACTGAGGATGGGCGTTGGTTTTTATAGGCAGAGAAGAGAAGCAGACAACAACGGAGCAGGCGGTGCAGTTGGTGAGCAGATCGTGGAGATTTGCAGTCAGAGAGCGTCACGCGTGAGTAAATTAGGCGGCGTCTGTAATTAATGAGGGAGCAGTTCGAGTGCGGCGCCGCGAAGGAAGAAGGAAAAACGGAGAAGAAAACACTGAATTGGTCTCGCCTGCTCGCGCCTCTGTGTCGTGTCCGCTTGATAACAGGCGGACTCCTCTGTCCCGTCCGCTTCGCGGTTGCGCCTGTGTTGTCCGCCTCGTATCAGGCGGGCAGCCTTCTCGTGTCCGCGCCTTAACAGGCGGACACCTCTACTCTTGTCCGCTCCAAATCAATTGAATTGTTTTATCATGGGACGCCAATATTGACTAACATCATGGATTTGTCCTTGATTGCCGTGAGATGTGGGAACTCGTGGTGTGCAGCAGCAGTACGAGAGTGCATGCAAATAATTAATCATGAATGAGCCAATGATGAGTACGTAATCATTAGATAATGATTCATGAGTGAATTTTGGTGTTGCCTAGCCTCTTGTTGAAATGTGAACGTGCTGAATTCATGATATATTCTTCTGTTATGCAAGCGCCTCTTTCCAAACATATATATATATTGCGTTGCAAAGCTAGTGAAATGAGGACTGCGATCCCATGAATTTTATCTGCATTTGACACATAAAATATATCAATTCATATCAAAACATAAATATAGGAAAATCATATGATAAGTGTAAAATATGACATGCATTGTTATAAAAATAGGAAGAATTAAAGTCCTAAGAATAGATATATTTTACACTTATCAGAGGGTACGCCGACCACTTGGTCGAAGACATGCAATTCATTTTACTCATACATACATACATGCTTTCATCCACAATATTTAATACTTCACAAACATACATACATTTCAATACATACAGGGAAGACAATATAAGTCAGCCATACATACTTACCTTTACGGATTACGCTGCTACAATACTTACACAAGGCTTGTTAGCTTCTTTTACCCACCCGGGTTAATCGGGTGGTGATTACTCTTCTACTGAGGGTCAATGACTTACACCAGCCAAGACTATTACTCATACAATACATTACTTACTTACTACTTGCTTAAGTCAAGTCGTGGTGACCTCCGGGCAAGGACTACACCGTCCCACCACCGGGCTTTACTGTGGCTCACTAATCCAGGATGCTACCCATTTAAGGGGTTTGGGCCGTGGAAAAGATTAAAGCCTGGGATCGGATCCAACCTCTTGTGACTCCTCATCCTCACGCGTGGCCGAAACTATATCGGACTTCTACTCATTCCAATTTACTCAATACGTAAGTTAGGAGTTAGGTAGTTAGGAATTAGTAGAAGTCAACACATCCATGCCACACAATAATACATTACTCACATACACATCCATACAAGGTATAATACATTACACAAGTACACTACAAGGTACATATACACTTTATCTTCATCCATTCATTTCATAAATTATACAAACTAAATGTTCAAGACAATATAACAAGAACAAATATAATACAAGCACAAGTAAGTGCAATAAAGTCTGATTCATACATACATAATTACTACTCCCATACTTTCCCCGTTATCCCGTTATTTCGGTTTAACTTAATGACCTTAAACATACAACTTTCTTAATCACATTCTCAAACTTGTTTACACTTCTTAGGGCCTTTAAAGGTCACCAAACAAGGCCTTAACAACTTCTAAAACCATTACCGATCAATCCCCTATGTCTCAAACCCTAAAAATCTCATTCGGCAACAATTTGGGGGTGGTCAGGGACTTGGTCCGGACCCAAGGTCCCGAACCATGCATGGAAAGTACTCTCGGCTAAATTTTACTATTGGTCCGGGACTTGGTCCTAGACCTAGGTCCCGGACCACCTGCTGGAATTACTCTCGGGCTTATTTTCGGTGCGGTCCAGAACTTGGTGCATATCCTAGGTCCTGGACCCTGCTAAAAACTACTACTAGGTTGATTTTTCAACCCCAAATCAACCCTTAATCCACCTCCTATCATTCCATAATCTTTCCACATGTTTTGTACATGTTTAAACACACTTAAACACTCACTAAAACTCCATAAACCCATGGTCCAATACTTACTCAACTTCTTGCTCAAATTCTACAAATTTCCATTCTCATTTCCACACTTTGCACACTTGTGCATTCCTACACTTCTCTTTGCATTTTGATCTTTGTTCCAATTCCATTTTACCATTCCAATTCATTCCCAAGCAACTACAATATCTATACCAAAGTACAACACTCATTTTACTAAATATTGCACACAAGTTCTTCCTAGATTTTACAATGCATTACTACACTTCTTGCTACAGATTTTACCCTCTTATATTCTCATACTACGACTATCATTCCATGGTTACTAAACATCCTTACTCAATCCATATATCCCTTGGTTCTCCCATTCACCAAGTCATCCAAAGATGCACATTTCCTACTAAAAGTTTGCCATAGTTTACCTACAATTCTAACTTATTCACATACATCCTTTCTCACCAAATTCATTCCTAAACTAGCCACACCCATACAAGGGTCCTACCAGCAATCAAAACAATCTCAATTCATCAATACTTCCTCAATCCACAATACCAATACACATACACAATTATTTGGCTCTATGGCCTACAATTCAAATACTAGCTCACAAATACTCAAACTTCCCTAAACTACAATACTAATACAATATTTTGGGTTCTTTAATTAGTTTACCCATTCCCATTGCCCTAATGCATTAAAATTTAGCATTAAGAAGGAGCTCTTACCTTAAGCTCTTAATTCTTCTTTTCTTTTCCAATTCTCCTCCTTCTCTCTTTCTTGCACAAAATCAGTCATATGGGGAATGGAGTTGCCAAACTCCATCCCAACACCCAAATTACACAAAAAGGATATAATTAAATTTCTAATCCTTTAGATTAATACTAATTCAAGGATAGGTTTAAATTATCATAAGTTAGGATTTACCTTTAGGAACTTCCAAGAAGGTTGGAATGATGCTTAAAAGAGAGAGAAAAATAGAGCATTACAAATGGGCAAAATCGGTTACAAAGGAGGATGAAGAAAACTTGAGTTTTTTATGGAGATTTTTATCTTAATGGAGAGAGGAGACTCCAAGCTTTACATTGGTGCTATTTTCTCTTCAAATGGGCAAAACCCATGGAGATGAACTTTCTCATTTTTGAATTTTGAAAAGAGAGAATGGTAGTGAATGATGAGAGGAGTAAGAATTTGTACTCATTTTTGCATTTGGAGTTCAAATGAGACTAGAGCATGAAGGAGAAGTGGAGAAGCCATTGTTGTTTCTTTGGGAGCTTCAAAATTTCCAGCATAGGGAGGAGGAAGAGAGATAATTTGGTTGGGGAGAAGGAAGGAAGGAGAGAAATGAGGGAAATGAGAGGTGAGAGAATATCCCCCTCACTTTTGTACCTTTTTTTTGCTTTTTGCTTTTTGATTACTTTATTAGTTAGCTCGTGTGTGTGTGAGGGGGTTAATTAGCTCCTAAAAACCGGCCCCCACATTAGTACTAGTTGGAGTGTTTTTTTGTCTTTTACAGAAAACGCTCGTTAATTTACCCGGTTTTGGTACTATTCACTAACCGGGTCCGTTTTCTGAAATTTTCTCGTTTCTTTAATTTTATTGGTTATTAAGCTCTCATTAATGTATAATTATAGTTATTTAATGAACTATAATTTTTACAGTGCATGGGAAAGAAGAAAGATGAATTAGTGAGTGCGAAAAGGATTGTGCATAATTCTCATAGGCCAACCTATACCTTCCAAACTATATAAATCACGAAAGGAACGTTGAATGGGATTTATGCAGCAGTTGATAGCTCTAATTCCAACCAATAACTAAGCACTGCTCCAAGGTTCCAACCAAACTAAGCACTGCTCTAAGGTTCCAACCAACTAACATAGCTAGCCTAAATAATCTAACAATCAAATGTAACTAACCTACCTTACTCTAATAATTCCAACACAATAATTAAGATAGTAGTTATTTGTATAACATCCACAACTCATGATACATTTTAATTTATTAAAACAAAAAACTAAAATTTAATTACTTACTTGTTTTAAGTTGTGCAGAGGGGAAAGGTAGGAGACTACTTTGATGATGGGCAAGGAAATACTGGTACAAATTCGATTGAATATGCAGAAGACCTGACAAAGAAAAGTTAAGATTGTAATACACAAACAACAAATAATTGAAGTTAATTAATAAGACTAATACAATTCTAGAAAAAATTCGGCACGACCTTTGCGTAATCATGCTAATCCCATGCTTATCATTAAGCATTCACCAATATCTTATTTACCATGACAACCAAATTCAACAAGTGGCAGCATCCATCCTTAATCGCAATCACTCAATATTAACCACAACCACTTTTTGCAATAATTAATTAAACAAACAAACATTCTCACTACTTGTCATTTCACTAGCAACTAATGCCTACATATAACAACTCTATCCCATTTTCTATCCTACTTCAATTAGTGTTGCAAAATTACCGTGATTGAAGAGAATGAAGAGATAATTTAGTTTAAGTATATTACCAGTTAATCCCCAACGACAATGGGATCTAAAAATTCCAATTCTTCAATTTGATGAGGATGGAGGGTGATACACAGACTTCTAATCAATTATTTGAAGAGGGCAAAACAACACACAATTTTTAACTCAGGCATTTTATCGAACACCATGTATGCACAACTAATTATACTAATTTATCAATATAACTATACACAAATTATGCACACACAACTAAACTAGTAATCAACAATTACATTACAACAATTTTTGCTAATAAATTAGACTAATAATCATGCCAATTTCAAGTACAGATTCGGAAAAAAAAAATACCTCTGCAGCCCTTGTGCAGTCGCGTCGATGCCTGCGACGGTGGCGCGCAAGTGGTCCGGGCGACAGCGGTGGGCTCGGGAGGTGGTTCCGGTGACAACGGCGGAAGAGTGGCGGTGACGCGGAAGGAAGGTGGCGTCGCAGGCGTCGCCTTTGTCTTCACCGGTTGCGCAGAGAGCTCGAAGGGAATTTACGAATTGAAGAGAGCGCGGATCCGCGTTTTGGTATATTTAAAAACCTATCGTGGTGTTCCTACTAAAAACCGCTGAGATAGGTCTGTCAACAGAAACTATCTCAGGGGTTTTTAGTAGGAACCGCCGCGATAGGTTGTTTTTAAAAGGCCCCTATCTCGGCGTTTACTAGTAAGAACCGTTGAGATAGGTTAGTGAGATTTAAAAAAACGCTCTATCTCAGCAGTCTTTTTACAACCGCTGCATTAGGGGCGAGTGATAGATCCTTTTTCTACTAGTGTGAACAGGACAAACAATTATCAACCAGTTTTATTGTTTTCTGCAGTTTGAATAGTGAATATATACAATGATCAGCAATGCAAGTTTGTTCTAAATCATGAAAATTGTCACCAGAGAACATAGAGCAGCAACATGCATCATTCAGTCTATCATACATAATTTCAGTGAAAAGATTAGGTGACCTAGCTTTTTGTAGTTGAGGTATCTGAATCTTCTTTGCACTCTACTACATAGTCTTGTAAGTATTTTGGCATTTTTCTGCTTCGAGTGGATCTTCTTATTGCATCTAGTTGGTCACTTTCTGTTCTTGTTGCATCTGGTCTGCTTCAGGTGGGCATCTGTTGCCCCTTGCATTTCGGGAGCCTAAGACCCTTGGTCTCTTTTTTGTGCTTGTATTTGATCCCTTCCTTGGCTACTACTATCTTCAAAATCAAAACTACTCAATGAGGGCAGAAGGGGGTTAGCAAGAAAAAAAAATTGCTCACTTCTTAGATTATATTCAGAGGATCTTTCACAATCAAGACTGGTGACAACTTTGGTTTCCTTCCTTGGTTGGGGTTGAAATGGAAAACCATTCTCATAAAACTTCACATCACTATAGATTATAATCCTGTCATTTTCTAGGTCATACAACTTGTACCCCTTTTTGTTGGGCGCGTAACCCAAAAAGACCCATTTGATACAACGGAAAGCAAACTTGTCATGCATTTCTTGGTTTATGTTCGCATAAGTTAAGCAACCAAAGCATTTCAAATCATCATACTTAGGCAGTGAGTTAAATACAACTTCAAATGGAGTTTTCCCTTTGATGCTATTTAAGGGCATTCTATTAATTACATGAACGGCTGTGAGTATACTTTCTCCCTAAAATCTAAGTGGTAGAGATGAATGGAACATAAGACTCCGAGCTATTTCTAAGATATGTCGGTGTTTTCTTTCTACAACGTTGTTTTCCTGTGAGGTGTGGCAACATGTTAATTGATGGATGATACCCTAGGATTTTAGAAATTTTGATGTTTCCTTAGAGCTTCCTAGTTCATATGCATTATTGGTCCTAATGGTTTTAATGTCTTTTCCAAATTGTTTGTTAACCATGCACAAAAATTTAATGATTTGCCTGAAGGCCTCTGATTTTGTCCTAAGAAGTTGAACACAAGTGGCTCTAGACCTATCATCAACAAATGTTAAAAAATATCCAAAATCATCATGCATTTTTTCCTTATATGGACCTCACACATCTATATGCACAAGATCAAAAACCTCATTCACTGTTTCACTCTTCTTTGGGAAGGGGTTTCCGTGACTTTTAGCTCTGCAACAAGATTCACACAAGAACTGGTGTTTGCATAATAAATGTTTCTCACCTAGATTTAATTTGTTCATGCTTATTTACAGGTAGGTGTCCAAGTCTGTGATGCCACAGACTAAGAACATCCTTGAAGTCAAAAGCTGAAACTATATTGTTTGTAATACACGAGAAAACAATGCTACTATTACAATCTTGATTACTATTCTTGTCTAGAATGTAGAAACCTGAAACTTGCTTTCCTATTCGATGCCCGAGAGAGTTCTTAGAGTCCTTAAACGGGCAACAATTCGCATCAAAGACAATTTTACCCGGTATTTCTTCAGTTAATCTAGCCACTGGGATAAGATTGAACTTAAAACTAGGTAAGTATAGAACATTGGACAAAATTATAAGATCTTTTATCGTTATTGTTCCAAATATCTCTATGGTTTATAGGTGACCATCGAGCATTTTCATGCTATGAAGATGCTCTAGTATCCTATAATCTATATATAAAAAAAACTTAACCTCAAAGCACATGTGATGGGAAGCACCCGAATCTATAACCCATTCCAAACTAGATCTAGCAATAGAGGTGTCAATATTTGAACACAAATAATCACAGGCAGTTTCTTAACATCAGGAACAGCGACAGAAAAACCAGTATCAATAGCATCAGTGTTCAAGTGCAGATGGTTATAAACATCATTCTTAGCCACAAAACTACCATAATTCATTCTTGAATAATCATAATAGATGTCTATCATTAAGAACCCGGCACGTGACTATAAAGGTCATTCAAAGACTATAAAATCAGGATCAATATCATCAGAATTAAGTGGAATGGTTTATAACCATTATTCTCAGTAACAAACATAATGTGACTCATGCCCAAATAATTATAATTAGGATTATCATCAAGAACACCCACATAGGACCATATTCTATCGTAAGCAAAGTGTTCCACAATAGATGTGTCATTATTTACATTCAAAGAATTATAACTTGGGTTCTTGGCATCAGGACAATCAAGTTCTTCAGTACAGGAATAATTGACACTTGAGCTCCCAAAATCATTCATAAGATTAGTTAGTATAGGTTTAGGAGAGAAGAAAATGTTACCGATGAAACCATAATTGGTATTGTTGGATACTTCATTTTTCTGTTCATGCCCCTTTGTTACATGAGTGAGAATCTTGTTTACTTCTTCATGGTTGTACCATTTTCCTGATTTTTCTTGATGTTTGGCTCCAATTGCTTCTTGGCACTCTAGAATTCTAGTCTTGTTGTTCTCACGTATAGATGTGAGGATTGTGTTTTTCTTTTCCTTTGGAAATCACTAGTTGGGTGGGTAGCCGTGCTTCTCGAAGCATTTGTCCTCCATATGCCCCGTTTTATGATAGCTGGTGCAGAGGAGAGAGCTTCGTCTAGAGTTTCTACCTAGATTTTTGCTGTTAGGATTGTTCTTCCTTCGAAGTCCACTGCGAATGAAATGAACTGGTCTTCGAGCTTGCTCCCATTGTAACTCCCTTCTGTCTCTCCTCTTGCTCTAGGAGGGAATAAATTTGTTGAATCGATGGGAGTGGCAACTTCAGCAACTCGTTCTCTTGCACTTGCTCATATCTTGAGTTTAGTGCCATTAAGAACTTTATTGTCCGTCTTCGTTGAACATATTCGTTGAAGTCGTTGTTTCCGGAACAAGTGCACATAGGAGGAGTGTCAGCTGCGTCAATCTGGTCCCAAATCCCTTTCACTCTGCAAAAGTAATCCCGAATCCTATCTTCTCCTTGTTTAAGCATAGCGAGTTCTTGTTCTAGGTCGTATAGCCTTGCTACATTCTTTCCTTCAAATTTGGAGCACAGCTCCATCCAAATTGATTCCGATGTAGGGAGGAAAACAACGCTACCTGCAATATCTCTTTCGATTGCTGTAAGAAGCCAGCTGATTACCATATGATCCACTTACTTCCATTCATTTCTTTTGAAGCCTAGAGTGAATCCTTCTTGAGACTCCAGTCAACGAATACCAATTTGTTCTTTGTGGAAAGGGAAATCTCCATGTTTCTCTTTCACGCAGTGAAACCCTTGCCGTTGAACTTCGAAGAAGAGAGCAACATACCCGGGAAATCAGAATTAAGTAGATACAACAGGTCCTTTCTATTGCTAGCCAAATCTAAATCTTGATCCACTCCGCCACTGACTCTGGCGTCATCTTTTGCTTCTTCTTGTCGTGATCCCCTTCATTGTCTCTTTGATTAATCTCCACAATTATTTGTAGGACACCCGACCTCAAGCACAAATGTTCACATGAGAGAATTGAATAGCGTAGAACGAATTAAAGAAGAAAGTAGACTATTGCTCTAATACCATGATAAGATTCAAGGACTAGTAGAATTAGACAAACAAGAGAAGAGAAATGAAGAAGAACTTTATATATTCTCTAAACCCTTTTTAGTCTCCAGGATAGTTGTCTAACATAAGAAAAAAGCCTATAAATATACTTGTTGACTTGGTCGATGACGAGCGGTCAAATGCGGCCTTAAGGAAGATGTAACATAAACTAACTAAAACCTATGTAACAAATATACTTTAACAATCCGACCTCAAGCTGCTACCCGTTCTCCACTGTCAGCTGGGGCAGTGTAGGAGTAGGGTATCCGGCCTTAAGATGCTATCCGTTCTCCACTGTTAGCTGGGGCAGCGTAGGAGTTCGGAGTAGGAAGGGCTAACTGCTCTCCGACCGTCTGCTAGTCCACATCATCATCGTCATCATTGACTGACGCGAACCGCCTCTTTAGTGAAATAAACTTTTGATGAACAAGAGTAGGCGAGTGCTCGTGGCTGACTGTGATGAACTAAAAGGAGCAGCAATACGGTGAAGAGATGAGGAGGTAGCAAGTGACTGGGATGCAGATGTTCGGTTTGTAAGGTTCTTAGACTGTCTTTACTCTTATCATGTGGTACCGAGCAGATCTAGTCACCTTCTTCCTATTGGGTGCCCCAGAATAAGTAGAATCTCTCACTATTTATTTGTCCTTTCAATTCATCTATTAAAAAAATCAGATGAAGTTATAACAAACAAGGTTTTTTTTTTAAAAAAAAAACTAGTTTCTTCTGTTTTATTTTATCGAAACAGACAGATCGTACAAACCGATAGAAAGCATATATAAGTTTTAAGCCCGAATTCAATTATGTTTGATCTAAATAATTGTTTAACAGTTAGAAGACCCTAACGCTGGTGCCAGCGTATAGTGTGGCTTCTACCACATGTCAATACTCTATTGGAGATGAAATAAAGGAAAAAGAAAAAAAGGGAATGAGAGGGAATAGACGAGAGTGAGTAGGAGAGAGATAAATATTTTTTTCAAAATGTTATAACCCATAAAATATAAGTGCAAAAATAAAAAAATTATATCATTGTTCATCATTTTTCGTGCTTTTCAAAACAAGATGCATCATGGATATGTTTTGGCAAACTTAAAATTTTATGTTTTTATAAAGAGTATATATTACGTATTTTAAAAGTGAATCTTATTCATTAACAAAATGAATCTTCTTTAACAATAAAATGAACCTTATTCATTAACAAAATGAATCTTACCCTAAACACTCTAAAAATCACCCTTGGAAAGTTTAAGACATCGAAGGAATTTTATGGTTTTTAAGGACCTTAAACCCAAAACCCAAAACCACAAAATCTAATACCAAAAAGATTACCCTACCCCCCAAAACACCCTAAAACCACCCTAGGAAAGCTAAAAATGTCGAAGGAATTTTTATGGTTCGTAGTGTAGGGTTTAGGCCTAACCCTAAACCGCGAACCCTAAAAACCTATGGTTAGATTAAATTTTACTAGTATTAAACAAAATATTCACTTTTCTTAAACCTTTGATTCACTTTAAAAACCCTTGATTCACTTTTCTTAAACCTCTTATTCACTTTAGTTAAACAATTCTATTATGAAATACCCCAAACCTTAGTATGTTGTTTAAACATTTAAATATGGTATATTAAGACTAAAAAGAGTCTTAGAAACATTAGTAAACAATTTAAACTATAGAAAACACAAATAAATGCCTTAAAGTCAATTAGGGCTAAAATGTGTTCTAAGCTTGGGTAAGACCTAATGAGCTTACCAAGACCTTATTTATATACTAATGAACATATTAAACCAATTACCAAAGAAAACCAAGCTTGAAAACAAGTTAAAACACAAAATGTGCTTTAAGGAGTCTTAAAGCACATTTTTGAAAAATTGTCTTGTAAATGAGTTTTGAATGGCTAAATGTCCATCATTACTCTTTAATTAACATGTGTACTATATAGTATCACATTTGGAAGTCTATATCAATGGGAAATCAAAAATTTCACATCTATGTGCCTTGTTTTAGTGAATAGTAACTAAAATAAGCTAGTTTGTAACATATGTTTGTATAAGTAATTAAATTGGCCAACAAAGACTAAAATACCCTTAGTAACATTAAGGGGGCCGGTTTTTATGGTAATGAGTCACCACTCATGTTAGTTTATTAAGTAACAAATGATGACTAATGGTTACTATTTACTTTAAGGTATAAATATCTTCTAAAAAGCAAAACCAATCTTCATTCTCTCATTTCTCTCATTTCACACGTCTTCAACCTCTCTTCTATCTTCTTCTTGCTCTCATTCACGGTTTGCTACAGCAAACCAACACCACCATCATTTTCCATCTTTGACCACTTGTATCTCCTAGCTCATTTGCCAAATTAAATTCTAAGACCACCATTCTCTTCCTCTCATCAAGCTCTTCAATTCTATCCTTTCAAAATCTCAAGAGCTCCATTTTGGTGCCAAGAAGAATCTCCATGGGAGGAGCTTGAGCTCATCTTTTCACATATTATTGTTCTCCTTTGCTTCAAGGTAAGGAAACTCAAAGAAAAATGATGTTTCCTTCATGTTTTGTGTTGTCCGAAAATCACTCTTAATGGTGTCCTTATGTTGCTTTGTTCTAGCTTCATTCCAACCTTTCATGGACTAGGTGGAGTCCTCTCTGATATATATTCAAACTCTCTTCAAGTTCTAAGGTACTACAACTATCTTAATGTTTTTAAAACAATGTATAATCTAGGGTTTACAATGAGATGAAGCTTAAAAGCTTGAGTACTCATTATATTGTTTGTATATTGTTTAAAAGTTGACAAGCAAACCAAAATCATTACCGATTCTAATCAAGGAAACAAGAAAGAAGTTGTGAGGAAAAGAGGTAAATGTGCTAACCTAATGTGGTTTAAAGTCTTAGGAGAAATGAGCTTATATTGCTTGTTAAAATGATCTAAGGAGCCAATGGTGAATGACTTAGTAAAATGTTCTCAAGGGCTTAGTAAAAGGCATATGTATTGTTGGTGTATTTGCAGGTCAAAGGCAAATATAATGTGGGAAATTCAGTGTTTATGATTTATGCATCTTAAGGGCCTAAGAGCCATGTTATTTAAGGGCCTAAGTGCCAAGCAATTTAATTATGCACTATATTGTGATGTGGTGCTAAATGAGTGAAGTTTTGTGTATAAGAATGTGTTTGATGGATTTTAGTGTTCTTGATTGTTTAATGGTGAAAACAATGTGCTTTGGTTTAGTAATGTTCTAGGAGAACCTATGTCGAAATTTAGGTAATAAACAAGAAGTTCTAAGGGTTTAAAATGAGTTTGGTAAGTTAGGAAATGTTTAGAATGGTTAAGTGTTCAACTAGTGGAAGAAACATGCATTAAGGTGTTTAAAGATGTAAAAAGGGCTTAGGCAATGTTCTAGAGGATTTAGAATGCAAAGAATGTTTTGGGGACATTTCAAGATCATGGTGAGATTGTATTTAGGACTTGTGCATTGTTGGTGAAAAAGGATGAAGTGATTTGTTGCATGGGAAGCTATAAACTTGTAAAGATGTTCAAGGAGTTGTTTAGGAAGAAAAATGCTTGGGAGATGATGTTGTAGTGGTGAGGAAACATTATTGGCATAGTGGTTATCATAGGTATGAAACACCACTTAGAAACCTAAGGAGAAAACATTATAAGTGTTAGGAATTTTGGTAAGAAATGAGTAAGTGTATAAGGAGATAGGAAATGAGTTTCATGGATGTTGTATGAGGGTGTAAGTGTACCAAATGATGTTAGAACACAATAGGAGGCTTTAGGAGAAGTTTGGTGAAGATTAACAATTTTAGACATGTTCTGGTGGCGTCCGACCCAGGGGTCCGAACCAAGTTTGGGTCGGACAGCCTCTGTTAGACGCCAGTAAGGGTTCTGGAACGGTCCGACCCAGAGGGCTTGGGTCGGACATGGGTCGGACGTGTGTGTGTGTTTAAGGCGGTAAATGTTCTGGAATGGTCCGACCTAGTTGTTGAGTCGGTCATGGGTCGGACAAGTTGAGTTTTTCAAAACCGAAAGTCGCTGGAAGGGTCCGACCCAGTTGGTGGGTCGGACAGACCAAAACTTATAAAAAAACAGTAAAGAATGTGGCAAATGTAGTTAACCCTAGGGGGTATAATGTAGGTAATGAAGGATAAGTTTGGGCATTAAAATGTCATATAATCATGTTAAACATTTAGTAAATTTGAAGTTAAGTAAATTAATTAACCGACGTTATTAATCATGTATAGGAGTGACCTACGGTGGAAATCAATCGAAGCAAGGACCAAGGTATGGTTTTCTTGCAGTCTGTTGCCTACCGGTTTACACCGGCTTGTGTGTTGTTTGTTTTTCTGAGTGTTTATGACGTTATAAGACTTAATCATGTAATGAGTTTACAGTTGTTCATATTATTGTGATGTTATGACGTGACTCATTTCCCTTGTGTGTGTCTAACATGACTTACCACTTGCTTTTGAAATTGTTTGTCAAGTTCCACTGTTGAACTTCTAACAAGTGTTAACTGGGAAGTGAGGAATCCGGTTGTCCGGTCATGCATGTAAGTTTAAGAGTAGATATCTGTATCAGATTCGACTCTTATGTTGTTAAGATTGTTCCCCTCATTTGGCGTTCGATCTCCCGCTAGCTTCCTCCAAAGCTTACCTATTCTGACTTATGATCGGTTTAGTGGGAACATGTGTTTGTGTGGTGTGTTCGGGTCACTATATCCGAACCATCTGTGACTTAAGTTACTCGTTCGAATAACAGAACGGTAATGAGTGTGTGTAACGAGCTTAACATGAGAGTGAACCATTCTCTAGGCTTCCTATGTTGTTTAACCTTCTTGGTTTGTGATTGTGGAAAGAGTATCCACTGTGTATGTGATGTTGTGCTATGCAATAATAATGCTATGCCACATGTTATGTTATGTTATGTTTAAAATGAATGCCATGTTATCATGACAATTAGTTGCGCGTATCCCGGTAGCCGATGGGCTGCGCGTTAACCATACCAGCCAAGGGTTGCTGACCCCTCTCGGGGGCTCCATATTTTTACTGCAGGATGAGGATCGAGGAAGCAGAGTGGCTGTAGGTTCTAGGCTGCAGATGTACTTTGGGTTATTTTGGATGTTGAGCCCGGGATGCGCCTGTGCTCCCGTGGCATTATATTTTGATTCCGTTGATACTACTGTGGCGGTATATTGGCAGTTTACAGTGAAGAAATGTAATTAAATACTCGGTATTGTATATGATGTATTTATGGTTTTAGTTCTATGCTCGGGAGTCTGATCATCAGACCGGTACACTTGTATTTATTCTGCCTTGTTAACCACGTGGGTGGTTGACGGCGTTGTAGCACCGAAGCGTTTAGTTAATGTTTAGTTGTTTATTTCCGCTGCGATTTCAATTAGTTGTGAAGTACGATGTAGGGGTGTTACAAAAAGTGGTATCAGAGCGAAGTATCGCTCTGATGACTAGAATACCGAGCTTAGGAATATACCGAGTTAGGAAACCTAACCACAGTTACCTAAGTGAGCAGATATGGAAAGGTTAACCACTAACTAAGTGTGGAGATACCTTGTTGTCGGGAAAACGTTACAACCGTTGGAACCGATAAGTGTGTAAGCACAATGCTAATAATGTTCGTGTGAATTCAGATGTCAGGTAGACCACGAGGTCGAGGCCGCGGGGGCGGCATGGAGACACTGGGAACCAGGGAGAGAACCCTACGGCACAAGCCATGGCCGATGCTGTAGCGGCCGCCGTAGCCCAAATGGTCCCACAACTAGTAGCTGCAATTCAGCAGGGGCAACAGCCCGAAGTTCAACCACCACCGCCACCGCCACGAGAGACCAACTGGGTCAAGGCATTGGCAGACTTGAGACCCCCGTCGTTTCATGGGGAGACCGACCCACGTAAGCTGGAGGCGTACATCTCCGAGTTGGAGACCGCCTACGAGACCTTGGATGTGCCTGCTGGGGCCAAGGTCCGTCTTGCCGCTTACTACTTGAAGGGATCGGCACAAAGTTGGTGGAAGCTTGTGAGAGAGGACCGGATGGCGGATCCTCAGTTTGGTTGGAGGGAGTACACGGCTCTGCTGCGAGCCAAGTATTACCCTGTGCATGTCAAGAGGCTAAGCGCCTGGAGCTGGATAGTCTGAGGCAGGGGGACAAGATGTCGGTTGATGAGTACTACACTGCATTCACCGGTCTTATCCACCTGTTACCGGACCTGGGATACTCGAACCGGGTGCTGGTAAACCGTTTCTACAACGGTCTCAGCCACCGTCTTCGCTATGGGATGGGGCCAGCTGAGTATACTACCTTGCAGGTAATTTGAATGAAGTGTGATGTGAATAAGTGTAATCCATAAGTGAGTATTAATGTGAGTTTGTGAGTATGTTTTGCGGGGCATGACTGACATCCTAAATCCAGGAGTGCTATCATGCTGCTGCTAAGGTCGAGATTACCGTCCGTCTGAGGGACGAGGAGAATGCGCACAAGCGCAAGGCCACGAGCGAGGGCCAGAGTCCGCAGGGGTACGGGGGAGGAAAGAAGAAGAAGAAGCCTTATCCCCAGCCCCAGAAGAGTCAGCACCAGGGTGACAAGGGCCAAGCCCAAACCACCACAGCTGAGGAGCCACTGAAGCTCACATATGCATACGCGGCGAAACCCCTACGCTCTTACCCACCTAAGGGTAATTATTTAATCATGTGTGACAAGTTGAAGTGTATGTTGTTAAGTTATGAAGTAAGTATGATTGTGTACTGTGATAGCAGCTAGCACGGGTTCTGGACCGGAGCGCCACTACTACTGTAAGTGGTGTAACGGAGACCACCCCGGCAAGGACTGCAAAGGAAACGACGTGCAGTGTCGTTACTGCGAGAAGTGGGGTCACCGTGACTATGAGTGTTACCGGAACCCCAACAGCAGAGTCAACAAGCCCAAGGGGCAGTGGAAGGGAAAGGCCACAGCGACTATCGATGGCCCGAAGACGGCTAACCAGCCACCCACAGATCAGAGGAGCACTGATTCCCAGAAGGGGAAGGGGTCGGGACCTAGCAAGGCCACCCTGCATGTGGTGGACCGGTCTGAGGCGCCAGGGCCCTCTACTAGACCAGGTACCGCCTAAACTGTTGAGTGAAATAAGTGATTGTACCGCATTTCATGCATGTGTGTGTTAGTGAGTCCAAGTGTACTACCATGTGAGTAAAGAATTAAAGTATAGTGTGAAAGTCACCTAATTAGTAATTCTAAAATAAAGGAACCTTCAATATATGTTATCCAATCCCCACACCAAACCCTGAAGAAACCACCATCAACATCACCGACCTTCCAATGGAGCAATGTCAGGTCATCCAACCAGGTATGATACTCTTAAATGGATACCTGACACCAGAAGCACAAATCCATATCATCAGACGATGCAATGAACTTGGAGCAAAACCTGGAGTTTCTACACACCCGAATACCCGAGCGGATCAAGAATGAAACTGAAGATGATGTGCATGGGTAAGGACTGGAATCCTTACACCAAGACATATCAAGAAGTGCGAGCTGAAGATGGAGCAACTGTACCGATGATACCTGAGGAATTCCTTGCGGTCGTTAATCACACCGTGGGGATTGCTCAGCAAGTTGAAACGGATTCAATTCCAAGTGTTAAAGCAGATTTGTGTATTGTGAACTTCTACCAGAAAGGTGGACGGTTGGGTTTACACCAAGATAAGGACGAGTCACCCGAGTCTCTAAGTAAGGGAGTACCCGTGGTGTCTTGGTCCATTGGTGATACCGCAGTGTTTATATACGCGAGCAGAAGCGTGCTGATCTCGCAAAGAAAGTTAGTGTTGAAATCAGGAGATGTGTTAATCATGGGTGGGCAATCGAGGATGCTATATCATGGCATCAGGAAGATCAAACTGAATACCGCACCGTCGGCAGTGATCAATGCCACACACATGAAACCCGGACGTTTGAATTTGACCTTCAGACAGTTTTAAAGCCTTGTATAATTATGTAATGTGTTAAGCCAGTGTATGTTAAGGATGTTATATATGTGTTAGTTATGTCAACAGTGTAAACCAACGTATAATGTAAGAAGAGTGTGTTAATGAATAAAGTGGAGTTGTTGAAGTATATCAACCGTGTTGTTACCCAATACTTATTAGTTTGCCAATGAATTAGGCTGTGCTCTCGGAACGGGAGGTATACTGAGTGTCTGCAATGAGGCAGAAGCCGGCAAGAGCGGCACAATCCTCACCGGTACCTTTCCAGTCAATGGCGTGGACGCTTCGATCTTGTTCGACTCCGGAGCCTCACATACATTTATTTCGCTATCCTTTGCGAAGAGGCTGGGGTTAGACGGTGATGAGATGCCAGACTTCCTAGTCACTCTCCCGTCGAAAGAGCGGATCAGGTGTACCCGCTACCACCGAGATGTTGTTGTGCGAATCAGAGGTGAAGAGTTTCCGATCGACTTGATAGAGTTCGACGGACTCGGTTTTGATGTGATTGTCGGGATGAACTGGTTGGAGCGGTACAAGGGCAGAATCCTGTGTGCCGAGCATCGTCTGCTTCTTCGGAGTCCATCTGGGTTACCATATCTTACCGCCAGAGGCCCAGGGAGCCTTCGACTCAGATCATCACCGCCATGGCTATGTATCGTGAACTACGACGAGGGAATGATGTGTACCTCTGCTATGTCCAGGACATAGAGAGAGATCAGAGTTTAGCCCAGATGTGCCGGTAGTGTCGGAGTTTCCTGATGTATTTCCTAAGGAACTGCCGGGCATGCCGCCAGCACGGGAAGTTGAGTTTGAATTGATTTGGTTCCGGGCACCGGACCAATTGCGAAGGCGCCCTATCGTATGGCTCCCAGCAGAGATGACAGAGCTCAAGGAGCAGCTGAGAGACCTACTCGACAAGGGGTTTATCCGCCCTAGCGTTTCACCATGGGGAGCGCCGGTCCTCTTCGTGAAGAAGAAGAAGAAGGACGGTAGTCTCCGCCTGTGTATTGACTATCGAGAGCTGAATGCAGTTACGGTGAAGAACCGTTACCCTTTACCACGCATCGACGACTTATTTGATCAGTTGAGGGGAGCATCAGTATTCTCCAAGATAGATCTACGATCCGGATACCATCAGATTGCTATCGTGACAGTGATATTGAGAAGACAGCATTCAGAACAAGGTATGGACATTATGAGTTTACGGTTATGCCGTTTGGTTTATCCAATGCACCAGCGAAGTTCATGGACTTAATGAACCGCTTGTTCCAAGATCAGTTGGACAAGTCAGTGGTAGTCTTCATCGACGATATTCTTGTGTACTCGAAATCGAGAGGTGAGCATGAAAGCCACCTGAGAAATGTGTTACAAACATTGAGGAAGAATCAGTTATATGCTAAGTTTTCAAAGTGTGAGTTTTGGTTGAACCAAGTATCCTTTCTTGGTCATGTGATTTCTGAGGCCGGGATCGCTGTTGATCCGGCAAAGATTGATGCAGTGCGCACCTGGCCTAGGCCGAAGACAGTTACCGATATCAGGAGCTTCCTCGGTCTGGCAGGTTATTATAGGAGGTTTGTGAAGGACTTCTCCAGTGTCTCGAAGCCGATGACTTCCTTGATGAAAAAGGATGCACCATTCGAGTGGACAGTCGACTGTGAGAGTTCTTTCCAGAGTCTCAAGGATGCTCTGACATCTGCACCAGTCCTGACTATACCAGACGGTCCAGATGGTTTTGAGGTCTATTGCGACGCATCAGGCAGAGGTATGGGTTGTGTGTTGATGCAACACGGGAAGGTCGTAGCTTACGCCTCCCGACAGCTGAAGAAGCATGAAGAGAACTACCCTACCCACGATTTAGAACTGGGGGCCATTGTCTTCGCATTGAAGATATGGCGACATTATTTGTATGGGGTAAGTGTGACAATTTATTCTGACCACAAAAGTTTAAAAACTTGTTCACTCAGAAGGAGTTGAACATGAGGCAAAGAAGGTGGGTTGAGTTTCTAAACGACTACGACATTAATCTACAGTACAAAGAGGGTAAGGCAAATGTGGTAGCTGACGCATTGAGTCGCCGAGCACACTCTCTCCATTCGCTAGTCTCTCATACTGGCTTGGTTGAAGAGGTGCGGAGTGCTCAGATGACGGATCAGTATATGTTGGAGATCAGGCAGAAGCTTATTGATGGCACATTCGAGGGTCAGAAGTACGACTTCCGACTCCACGATGATGACCTGATTAGGCTTAATGGCCGACTGTGTATTCCGAGGAGTAGCGCTGAGCTGAAGGAGCGCATACTGAGTGAATCCCACTGTTCTACGACTTCGATTCACCCCGGAGCTTCAAAGATGTATAAGGGTATGAAACGTTATTTTGGTGGACTGGCATGAAAAAGGATGTGAATGATTATGTATTGAGGTGTCTCACTTGCCAGAAGGTCAAGTTTGAGCACCGACGGCCTGGTGGTATGGTACAGCCAATGCCAGTGCCTGAGTGGAAGTTCCATGACATTTCTATGGACTTCGTAGTAGGGCTTCCGCCTACAAGGGGAGGTCTGAATATGATTTGGGTTGTTGTTGACCGACTGACCAAGGTGGCTCGATTCATACCGATGAAGGACACCTGGAAAGTGGCAAAACTAGCAGAGCTCTTCGACAGAGAGATTGTAAGACATCATGGGGTACCGAAAACAATTGTGTCTGACAGGGATACCAGATTCCTCTCAAGGTATTGGAAATCCACACGGGAAGCGCTTGGTACCGAGCTGAAGCTAAGTACAGCGTTCCACCCACAGACAGATGGTCAGAGTGAGCGCACCATCCAGACACTTGAGGATATGTTACGTGCATGTGCACTTGACTTTCAGACCAGCTGGATTGATAAGTTACATCTGATCGAGTTTAGTTACAACAACAGTTACCATGCATCGATCAAGATGTCTCCCTTCCAGGCTTTGTACGGTAGACCATGCCGCACGCCATTATGCTGGGATGAGTCGAGTGAGACGGTCATTATAGGACCAGAGTATCTAGAACAAGTTCAGGCAGAAGTTCGCCAGATCCGGGCTAACATGAAGGCAGCTCAGGATAGACAAAAGTCGTACGCAGATGTGCGCAGACGTGACCTGGAGTTCGCCGTGGGCGATCAGGTATTTCTCAGAGTATCCCCATGAAGGGAGTATTTCGTTTTGGCCAAAAAGGCAAGTTGAGCCCAAAATATGTGGGGCCTTATGTTGTGACGGAGCGGATCGGCCCGGTAGCTTACAGACTTGACTTACCCGCCGAGCTGGGCAAGTACATGATGTATTTCATGTGTCCCAGTTGAAGAAATATATGTCTCATCCGTCTCATGTGCTTCAGCCTGAAAGGCTAACCTTAGAGCCGACCATGCGATCAGTGGAGACTCCGGTACGGATTCTGGATACTAAGACTCGAGACACTCGCCATAAGTCAGTGAGACTGGTGAAGGTTCTTTGGTCTAACCAGGACGTTGAGGAGGCCACTTGGGAGCTGGAAGATAAGATGAAGGCGAAGTACCCGTCATTGTTTACTTCTTAGTGTTTATGTGTATAGGGTACGGGGCGTACCCCTTTTTAAGGGGGGTAGAGCCGTTTCGGTTATGTGTGTACGACGTGTATTTAAATACATCGTCTATGTTATGTTGTTATGTTACAGACCGTTGTGTCTGAATGATGTGACGTTGTTGTATGGACCTTGTGTCCAATGTTATGTAAGTGTGTTGTCAATGTTGTTATGGAAATATTGTTTATATGTATTCCGTGTTCTAACATTTAGGATATGTGGAAGTGTGAACTTTGAGGACAAAGTTCTTTTAAGGG
Source organism: Limonium bicolor (assembly GCA_023374045.1). Taxonomy (NCBI): domain Eukaryota; kingdom Viridiplantae; phylum Streptophyta; class Magnoliopsida; order Caryophyllales; family Plumbaginaceae; genus Limonium; species Limonium bicolor. The sequence continues at coordinate 155,394,445 of CM041779.1, forward strand.
GGGTAGATTGAAATACCCCAAACCTTAGTATGTTGTTTAAACATTTAAATATGGTATATTAAGACTAAAAAGAGTCTTAGAAACAGTAGTAAACAATTTAAACTATAGAAAACACAAATAAATGCCTTAAAGTCAATTAGGGCTAAAATGTGTTCTAAGCTTGGGATAAGCTTGGGTAAGACCTAATGAGCTTACCAAGACCTTATTTATATACTATTGAACATATTAAACCAATTACCAAAGAAAACCAAGCTTGAAAACAAGTTAAAACACAAAATGTGCTTTAAGGAGTCTTAAAGCACATTTTTGAAAAATTGTCTTGTAAATGAGTTTTGAATGGCTAAATGTCCATCATTACTCTTTAATTAACATGTGTACTATATAGTATCACATTTGGAAGTCTATATCAATGGGAAATCAAAAATTTCACATCTATGTGCCTTGTTTTAGTGAATAGTAACTAAAATAAGCTAGTTTGTAACATATGTTTGTATAAGTAATTAAATTGGCCAACAAAGACTAAAATACCCTTAGTAACATTAAGGGGGCCGGTTTATGGTAATGAGTCACCACTCATGTTAGTTTATTAGTAACAAATGATGACTAATGGTTACTATTTACTTTAAGGTATAAATATCTTCTAAAAAGCAAAACCAATCTTCATTCTCTCATTTTCTCATTTCACACGTCTTCAACCTCTCTTCTATCTTCTTCTTGCTCTCATTCACGGTTTGCTACAGCAACACCAACACCACCATCATTTTCCATCTTTGACCACTTGTATCTCCTAGCTCATTTGGCCAAATTAAATTCTAAGACCACCATTCTCTTCCTCTCATCAAGCTCTTCAATTCTATCCTTTCAAAATCTCAAGAGCTCCATTTTGGTGCCAAGAAGAATCTCCATGGGAGGAGCTTGAGCTCATCTTTTCACATATTATTGTTCTCCTTTGCTTCAAGGTAAGGAAACTCAAAGAAAAATGATGTTTCCTTCATGTTTTTGTGTTGTCCGAAAATCACTCTAATGGTGTCCTTATGTTGCTTTGTTCTAGCTTCATTCCAACCTTTCATGGACTAGGTGGAGTCCTCTCTTGATATATTCAAACTCTCTTCAAGTTCTAAGGTAAAAAACTATCTTAATGTTTTTAAAACAATGTATAATCTAGGGTTTACAATGAGATGAAGCAAAAGCTTGAGTACTCATTATATTGTTTGTATATTGTTTAGAAGTTGACAAGCAAACCAAACATCATTACCGATTCTAATCAAGGAAACAAGAAAGAAGTTGTGAGGAAAAGAGGTAAATGTGCTAACCTAATGTGGTTTAAAGTCTTAGGAGAAATGAGCTTATATTGCTTGTTAAAATGATCTAAGGAGCCAATGGTGAATGACTTAGTAAAATGTTCTCAAGGGCTTAGTAAAAGGCATATGTATTGTTGGGTGTATTTGCAGGTCAAAGGCAAATATAATGTGGGAAATTCAGTGTTTATGATTTATGCATCTTAAGGCCTAAGAGCCATGTTATTTAAGGGCCTAAGTGCCAAGCAATTTAATTATGCACTATATTGTGATGTGGTGCTAAATGAGTGAAGTTTTGTGTATAAGAATGTGTTTGATGGATTTTAGTGTTCTTGATTGTTTAATGGTGAAAACAATGTGCTTTGGTTTAGTAATGTTCTAGGAGAACCTATGTCGAAATTTAGGTAATAAACAAGAAGTTCTAAGGGTTTAAAATGAGTTGGTAAGTTAGGAAATGTTTAGAATGGTTAAGTGTTCAACTAGTGGAAGAAACATGCATTAAGGTGTTTAAAGATGTAAAAAGGGCTTAGGCAATGTTCTAGAGGATTTAGAATGCAAAGAATGTTTTGGGGACATTTCAAGATCATGGTGAGATTGATTGTTTAGGACTTGTGCATTGTTGTGTGAAAAAGGATGAAGTGATTTGTTGCATGGGAAGCTATAAACTTGTAAAGATGTTCAAGGAGTTGTTTAGGAAGAAAAATGCTGGGGGATGATGTTGTAGTGGTGAGGAAACATTATTGGCATAGTGGTTATCATAGGTATGAAACACCACTTAGAAACCTAAGGAAAAACATTATAAGTGTTAGGAATTTTGTAAGAAATGAGTAAGTGTATAAGGAGATAGGAAATGAGTTTCATGGATGTTGTATGAGGGTGTAAGTGTACCAAATGATGTTAGAACACAATAGGAGGCTTAGGAGAAGTTTGGTGAAGATTTAACAATTTTTAGACATGTTCTGGTGGTCCGACCCAGGGGTCCGAACAAGTTTGGGTCGGACAGCCTCTGTTAGACGCCAGTAAGGGTTCTGGAACGGTCCGACCAGAGGGCTTGGGTCGGACATGGGTCGGACGTGTGTGTGTTTAAGGCGGTAAATGTTCTGGAATGGTCCGACCCAGTGGTTGAGTCGGACATGGGTCGGACAAGTTGAGTTTTTCAAACCCGAAAGTCACGGAAGGGTCCGACCCAGTTGGTGGGTCGGACGGTGGGTCGGACAGACCAAAACTTATAAAAAAAACAGTAAAGAATGTGGCAAATGTAGTTAACCCTAGGGGGGTATAATGGAGGTAGTGAAGGATAAGTTTGGGCATTAAAACATGTCATATAATCATGTTAAACATTAGTAAATTTGAAGTTAAGTAATTAATTAACCGACGTTATTAATCATGTATAGGAGTGACCTACGGTGGAAATCAATCGAAGCAAGGACCAAGGTATGGTTTTCTTGCAGTCTGTTGCCTACCGGTTTACACCGGATTGTGTTGTTGGTTGTGTTTTCTGAGTGTTTATGACGGGATAAGAATTAATCATGTTAATGAGTTTACAGTTGTTCATATTATTGTGATGTTATGATGTGACTCATTTCCCTTGTGTGTGTCTAACATGACTTACCACTTGCTTGTGAAATTGTTTGTCAAGTTCCACTGTTGAACTTCTAACAAGTGTTAACTGGGAAGTGAGGAATCCGGTTGTCCGGTCATGCATGTAAGTTTAAGAGTAGATATATGTATCAGATTCGACTCTTATGTTGTTAAGATTGTTCCCCTTCATTTGGCGTTCGATCTCCCGCTAGCTTCCTCCAAGCTTGCCTATTCTGACTTATGATCGGTTTAGTGGGAACATGTGTTTGTGTGGTGTGTTCGGGTCACTATATCCGAACCATTTGTGACTTAAGTTACTCGTTCGAATAACAGAACGGTAATGAGTGTGTGTAACGAGCTTAACATGAGAGTGAACCATTCTCTAGGCTTCTTATGTTGTTTAACCTTCTTGGTTTGTGATTGTGGAAAGAGTATCCACTGTGTATGTGATGTTGTACTATGCAATAATAATGCTATGCCACATGTATGTTAAGTTATGTTTAAAATGAATGCCATGTTATCATGACAATTAGTTGCGCGTATCCGGTAGCCGATGGGCTGCGCGTTAACCATACCAGCCAAGGGTTGCTGACCCCCTCGGGGCTCCATATTTTTACTGCAGGATGAGGATCGAGGAAGCAGAGTGGCTGTAGGTTCTAGGCTGCAGATGTACTTTTGGGTTATTTTGGATGTTGAGCCGGGATGCGCCTGTGCTCCCGTGGCACTATATTTGATTCAGTGATACTACTGTGGCGGTATATTGGCAGTTTACAGTGAAGAAATGTAATTAAATACTCGGTATTGTATATGATGTATTTATGGTTTTAGTTCTATGCTCGGGAGTCTGATCATCAGACCGGTACACTTGTATTTATTCTGCCTTGTTAACCACGTGGGTGGTTGACGGCGTTGTAGCACCGAAGCGTTTAGTTAATGTTTAGTGTTTATTTCCGCTGCGATTTCAATTAGTTGTGAAGTACGATGTAGGGGTGTTACAATCTCGAGTTCCATAAACGAGAAAGGGAAAAACTACTGTGTGCGCGCAAGTAATATGCCACAAGGATATATATAACAAGCATATAAGCAAGCCAACAAGAAGAATCCAATTTTCATGCTTTAGTCTTATAGTCATTGTCAAACAAAGCACACAAAACACACAAGCCGTGTACACGGCAACATACGAACCACACATGTCCATACCTCAAGACTGTAGAAGTTATCTCCCCCGTGCTAGAATTCTCCCGCACGAACGCTCGCTACGTCCCACTTAGGTATCTTAGCTGACTTCCTTTGCTTGGTTCTTGGCACAAATGAGACCTCCAGTACCCTTGGTCACTCGACAATACGTGAATGAGTTTTCCAGAAATGTTGCTTGGTTTTTTTCTCAGCAAGTTTCAGCACACATTGTGAAGGTATTTCCAGCAACTTGAGCTGGGAACCGAGAAGAGATGGAGTGAGCTTTTTGGGAAATTTCTCAGCACACGTTTTTTTCCTTGCTGTTTGGTGTCAACTAGTTCCAGTTTTTTTTCAGACAAAGAACACGCCCACAGGTCACGCCAGTTTGCTCCAGATAATTAGAAGCTTGAGCACCAGGAACCGGACATGCACAGAGGACTTGCGCCAGGAATAGGAGAGGTTGGAGAGTCTTGTTCAGGACTTGCAAGAGGAATGTAAAGGCTTATGTTTCAGATACATGTGTAAGGGATTTATGGGCAAGAGATTAGTTATCTACTGGTTGTAAGTTCCAAGAGAATTTATGAAACCTTGCGTGCTCCAACTCTGATGTGAGAAGCTGTTTTTGGAGAAAAGGGCAGGGAAGCTAGTGCCCTGGTGCATGGTCTGTTGTGGTTCAAAAAAAAAGAAAGAAACAGGTACAGAGGAGGAGTTGTGCTCTCAGATGTACCGTGAGTGTGCAAGGCTTTGGGAGCCTGCTGTTGTTATCCGAGAACTTGGGCATGTACTGCTCAACAGAAAACAACATCTTGTGTGCACTAATGCCAGGAGAAAGCTGGTGCCGTTTGAACTTGGGACAGAGACATTGTTGTCGTTTTTTTTTAAACCGATAGTCTGTGTCTGTGTGGCTCCAAAGTTTGAGCTGTGCACTGATCAAGAAAAAGGAGACGGTATTTGTGTACATATCGAGATCAAAATGGGGAATTGGAGTGCTGTGTTCCGATAAGAGGAAGAAACAAGGGAGGTTGTGTTGGGCACTAGTGTGTTGCGTACTGCTCGAAAAGGGACCAGGAGGAAGCGTACATGTCGATGGCGGAAAAATAATGTGTCGACAGTGGGAGGCAATTTCAATGTGGAGCATTACTCCTTCTGTAGTCGAGTTAGTGGTTTAATTCGTCTGATGACGTTTCTTTAAGTGTAGTGTCCAAAGGCACGGTATACTACTGAAGACAAGCATAGCTCAATCGGTTAAGAGGTTCACTAGGCATACGAGAGGTACGGGGTTCGAACCTCAGCGGGAGCGTCTTTGCTCCTTTTCTTTCTTTCTTTTTTCTTTTTTTTTGAATAGGTTATACATGCTAATTTGTATATGTAAGACCATATAATATATCGCGTTATATTTATTTTTTTTTGTTACGAAGTTATGCGACGTTATCATTTTTATTAAAACGTTACACTATCGTAACGTTACGTGCATGTAGTTTCGTACAAGTACGTGGCTATATTAATATATAACGTCATCACGCGTTCGGACATGTATATATACTAAATTTAATGTTCGTTTATATTATTTATGTCCGAATTGTAAAACGCGCTATGATTTTATGCGTTCAATGTTCAGGGGTGTTTCAACTTACCCCCCTTAAAAGAGACTTTGTCCCGAAGTTTTACTTCATTAACTTATATTTTCCTCTCCTGGTAATCTCAGGGATCCAGTCCCGCTTCATTCACGATACCCAAAGGATTAAGTCCATAATTATAATCCTCAGTGCTTCTAAGCACCATGCCACATCAGTGGCTTCACACAAGTTCTCATAATAGACCAGGAAGCTAGCAATGTGTATGCTAAAGTGCAAACCAAGGCACACGACATTCATTCATACATAGCGTACATAACATTTTCACACACAATTCAAACACACAAACCTACCAACCAACCACGAGTGGTTGTAGGAATACATCATAATAAATCAATACACAACCAAAACAAAACGCGCTTACCCCCCTTAAAAGAGGGGTACGCCCCCATACCCTACACTAAGCCAAAACATCGATGAAAAGATAGGGGTACCTAGTTTTCCTTTTATCCTCTAATTCTTGTGTGGCTTCTAGGACTAGCCTCCCGCACTATAGCCGGGCCTGTAACTCTTGCTCTCGGGGTTCGCGAAGCACTCAAAGGCCCTGTGCCCGGTCTTCTTGCAGTAAAAACACTCTACCGGTTCGCCCTGGCAATCAACTCCGGGGTGGTTCTTCGAGCATCGTCTACATTTAAATCGGTGCTCGGGCCTTTTGCTCGGGGCCGGCTTCAGACCCTGAATATGTGATTTGGTTAGTCAACAACTGGTCAGGTCATGACAACTGTAATGGTACTTAAGCTTAGCTAGTTAGGGGTTCAGTTTACCCTTAGGTGGGTAGGAGCGTAGCGGCTTAGCCGAATTCACCGGGTGGCTCAGTTGAGTGTCTCCGTAGGCTTGTTCCCATGGTATCCCCCGTTTCCTGTTCGGGTAGCGCTTATTCTTGTCCGCACACTTCTGTTTACGGTCCTCCGAGTCATCGCCTTTTGCCTCCTTTCTTAGCGAATCCTCATCACGCATCTGAACGGTGATCTCGACCTGGGATGCTGCATGATAGCAGTCCAGTGCATACTAGGGATTAGTGAACTCTTCACAATATAACATTTAATAAAATTCATAGTTCAAGTTCAACCTGGATCGTGGCGTAACGACTGGGCCCCATGCCATATTTGATGCGGTGATTCAGTCCCACCATAAAAACGCTCCACTAAGATCTCATCAGAATATCCCAAGCCTGGAAGTACACGAAGTAGAGCAGTGAGCGCCGAGTAGTATTTGTCTACGGTCATCCCCTCGGTCTGTCTCAGGGTGTCTAGCTCAACTCGCTTCTTGGTCCGAAGGTGGGCGGGTAGTACTTAGCCCTCAGCAACGCAGTGTAAGCATCCCATCCAAATGTGGGGTCGGCTAGGTGAGCATCCTTCACAAGCTTCCACCAATCGCTCGCTGACTCTCGTAGGTAATAGGCTGCGAGTCTGACCTTAGCCTCTGCTGGAACATCAAAGTCTCGAAGGCGGTCTCTAGGAGGCTGATGTAGCTCTCTAGGTGGGGTGGGGTCTGTCTCTCCTTCGGAACTCAGCTGGTCGAAGGTCTACTAAGCTCTTCACCCAGTTTGTCTCCCTGGGTGGGTGAGGTTGTGGTGGCAGTGGTGCCTGCTGGGCTCCTGGCTGGAAACCCATGTGACCTAGGGCTGCTGCTACTATCTCAGCTATGGTCTGCCCTGCAGCTACGCTATCTTGCTCCATTTGGCCACGGCCTCGTCCTCGACCTCCGCCCGGACATCTGAGAATGTTATTTATTAGCCTAAAACAATCACAAGAACTTACTGCAAGTTATTATCGCCTTGCAAGCGGTTTAGATCAGTAAAGTCGCGCCTCACATTACAAACCCTTAACCCCGTTTCCCAAATTTAGATTCCTATTCTCGGTACTCCTCTGTTCCAGTCATCAGAGCGCAACTACGCTCTGATACCACTTTCTGTAACACCCCCGAATAAAACATCCATAGATTAAATGAAACGCCCGACGATAATGTAAACTAGCTTGCAACGGTATAACCTCCATCCGGGTGTCACAGACGCCAACCACCCACGTGGTTGACACGCCCACTCTTCCAACACCAAGTTACGGTCTGAATGACTGGAATAAAACCATAACCAAATCCAAGTACAACGGGAGAATACAAGCCAAGTACCGAGAGTCTACATCATAAGTTTTACTTAAGTTACACAAACCGAAACATACAACAAGGGTTAATGTTACATAATCACAACCCTACATTAACATACTACCCACAAGTCTTGCCCGTACGGCTACCCCTATGGTAGTCGCCCTTGCCTACTCTCCGTCTGCTTCCCGTTTCATACCTGTAAAAATAAAGGACTCAGCAAAACTATGCTGAGTATGAACGTGTGAAGCCCGCATGTTACCGGCTACACGACTACTTGGTCGAATATGATTAAGTCCAAATTTATGCAATAGTAAAGCAATAACAAACAACTACAACTCAACATAGCAATATCTAACAACCAAGCACAACATTGCAAGTAGCATAGCATATCAATAAGCAACCAAGCACAACTTGCAAGTAGCATAGCAATATCAATAAGCAACCAAGCACAACTTGCAAGTAGCATAGCAATATCAATAAGCAACAAGCACAACTTGCAAGTAGCATAGCAATATCAATAAGCAACCAAGCACAACTTGCAAGTAGCATAGCAATATCAATAAGCAACCAAGCACAATGCAAGTAGCATAGCAATATCAATAAGCAACCAAGCACAACTTGCAAGCACGCAACTCAGTACCACAAGCTGCTAATGTAGCAACAACAATCAAGTAATTTATAGGACGTGTGCGCAGATATATATTATACCGTCGATCCTCACTATGGGATCATTCAAGAGATTGCGTATTGTTTTCTTGTTCTTATTACACATGTTTTTCCTTCCTTCTCTTGCACCGAGTCAGGGGATGTAGGTTAGGTCCCGAGACTTTATTATGTCGGTGCTATCCATTCTTGTTCCTTAAATGATCACATTTGTGAATTTCTCTTATTTGCTTGGTCTCATTACACAAGCTTTCCTTTATACTCTGGCACCGAGTAAGGGGATATAGGTTAGATCCCGAGACTTCATTATGTAGGTGCTAATCGTTCGTGTTCTTTAAGGATTGTTTGGGAATTCTTTTATCACCGCACGTTGGAGGACGTCTCCTCCATAGCTAGTCCCCCATTCCCGACACCCAGGGTCGAGAAAGCGGAGTCGCCTCTAGACTCCAGGATAAGCTCCACCAATTTGTCACTCCCCCATTCCCGACACCCAGGGTCGAGAAAGCGGAGTCTCCTCTAGACTCCAGGATGTGCTGAGAAAGTGGGGTCACCCAGGGACCCCCAAATACATTCCACCATAGACGGCGAAGGATCTGATGCAGATGCCAACTCCCGATCATCCATAAGCGCGGCCGAGCTGTTGTCTTCCGGGTTGTTCTCGTGTTTCACCATTGGTACTTTCGTTTCATTATCATTATAATCTCGACACCATAGTGGGTGTCATTAGCGGTCCTCTATAGTTAGAGAGGAGTTTTCTCTTTGTATAGTTCTTTGTTTGTCCACGTGGTTGTCATGTCCCACCAATTGAGATTTGCTCTTCATTATCATTAATGAATAGACACCAGAGTGGGTGTCATGGTACGTCCTCAATGGTTTAGAGAGGAGTTCCCCTTATAGAGTTTTCTTCGTTTTCATAGTTCGTTTGTGGTTCATCTCGAGTTCCATAAACGAGAAAGGGACTAAACTACTGTGTGCGCGCAAGTAATATGCCATAAGATATATATAACAAGCATATAAGCAAGCCACAAGAAGCAATCCAATTTTCATGCTTTGTCTTATAGTCATTGTCAAACAAAGCACACAGCACACAAGCCGTGTAACACGACAACATACGAACCACACATGTCCATACCTCAAGACTGTAGAAGTTATCTCCCCCGTGCTAGAATTTCTCCCGCACGACCGCGCGCTACGTCCCACTTAGGTATCTTAGCTGACTTCCTTGCTTGGTCTTGGCACAAATGAGACCTCCAGTACCCTTGGTCACTCGACAATACGTGAATGAGTTTTCCAGAAATGTTGCTGGGTTTTTTTCTCAGCAAGTTTCAGCACACATTGTGAAGGTCTTTCCAGCAACTTGAGCTGGGAACCGAGAAGAGATGAAGTGAGCTTTCTGGGAAATTTCTCAGACACTTTTTTTTCCTTGCTGTTGGGTGGTCAACTAGTTCCCGTTTTTTTTTTCAGACGAAAGAACACGCCCACAGGTCACGCCAGTTTGCTCCAGATAATTAGAAGCTTGAGCACCAGGAACCGGACATGCACAGAGGACTTGCGCCAGGAATAGGAGAGGTTGGAGAGTCTTGTTCAGGACTTGCAAGAGGAATGTAAAGGCTTATGTTTCAGATACATGTGTAAGGGATTTATGGGCAAGATTATTAGTTTATCTCTACCGGTTGTAAGTTCCAAGAGAATTTATGAACCTTGCGTGCTCCAACTCTGATGTGAGAAGCTGTTTTTGGAGAAAAGGGCAGGGAAGCTAGTGCCCTGGTGCATGGTCTGTTGTGGTTCAAAAAAAAGAAAGAAACAGGTACAGAGGAGGAGTTGTGCTCTCAGATGTACCGTGAGTGTGCAAGGCTTTGGGAGCCTGCTGTTGTTATCCGAGAACTTGGGCATGTACTGCTCAACAGAAAACAGCATCTTGTGTGCACTAATGCCAGGAGAAAGCTGGTGCCGTTTGAACTTGGGACAGAGACATTGTTGTCGTTTTTTTTTTAAACCGATAGTCTGTGTCTGTGTGGCTCCAAAGTTTGAGCTGTGCACTGATCAAGAAAAAGGACGGTATTTGTGTACATATCGAGATCAAAATGGGGAATTGGAGTGCTGTGTTCCGATAAGAGGAAGAAACAGGGGAGGTTGTGTTGGGCACTAGTGTGTTGCGTACTGCTCGAAAAGGGACCAGGAGGAAGCGTACATGTCGATGGCGGAAAAATAATGTGTCGACAGTGGGAGGCAATTTCAATCGTGGAGCATTACTCCTTCTGTAGTCGAGTTAGTGGTTTAATTCGTCTGATGACGTTTCTTTAAGTGTAGTGTCCAAAGGCACGGTATACTACTGAAGACAAGCATAGCTCAATCGGTTAAGAGGTTCACTAGGCATACGAGAGGTACGGGGTTCGAACCTCAGCGGGAGCGTCTTTGCTCCTTTTTCTTTCTTTCTTTTTCTTTTTTTTGAATAGGTTACATGCTAATTTATATGTAAGACCATATAATATATCGCGTTATATTTATTTTTTTTTTGTTACGAAGTTATGCGACGTTATCATTTTTATTACAACGTTACACTATCGTAACGTTACGTGCATGTAGTTTTCGTACAGTACGTGGCTATATTAATATATAACGTCGTCACGCGTTCGGACATGTATATATACTAAATTTAATTGTTCGTTTATATTATTTTATGTCCGAATTATAAAACGCGCTATGATTTTATGCGTTCAATGTTCAGGGGTGTTTCAACTTACCCCCCTTAAAAGAGACTTTGTCCCGAGTTTTACTTCCTTAACTTTATTTTCCTCTCCTGGTAATCTCAGGGATCCAGTCCCGCATTCATTCACGATACCCAAAGGATTAAGTCCATAATTATAATCCTCAGTGCTTCTAAGCACCATGCCACATCAGTGGCTTCACACAAGTTCTCATAATAGACCAGGAAGCTAGCAATGTGTATGCTAAAGTGCAAACCAAGGCACACGACATTCATTCATACATAGCGTACATAACATTTTCACACACAATTCAAACACACAAACCTACCAACCAACCACGAGTGGTTGTAGGAATACATCATAATAAATCAATACACAACCAAACAAAACGCGCTTACCCCCCTTAAAAGAGGGGTACGCCCCCATACCCTACACTAAGCCAAAACATCGATGAAAAGATAGGGGTACCTAGTTTTCCTTTTATCCTCTAATTCTTGTGTGGCTTCTAGGACTAGCCTCCCGCACTATAGCCGGGCCTGTAACTCTTGCTCTCGGGGTTCGCGAAGCACTCAAAGGCCCTGTGCCCGGTCTTCTTGCAGTAAAAACACTCTACTACCGGTTCGCCCTGGCAATCAACTCCGGGGGTTCTTCGAGCATCGTCTACATTTAAATCGGCGCTCGGGCCTTTTGCTCGGGCCGGCTTCAGACCCTGAATATGTGATTTGGTTAGTCAACAACTGGTCAGGTCATGACAACTGTAATGGTACTTAAGCATTAGAGTTGGGTTCAGTTTACCCTTAGGTGGGTAGGAGCGTAGCGGCTTAGCCGAATTCGCCGGGTGGCTCAGTTGAAGTGTCTCCGTAGGCTGTTCCCATGGTATCTCCCCCGTTTCCTGTTCGGGTAGCGCTTATTCTTGTCTGCACTCTTCTGTTTACGGTCCTCCGAGTCATCGCCTTTTGCCTCCTTTTTCTTAGCGAATTCCTCATCACGCATCTGAACGGTGATCTCGACCTGGGATGCTGCATGATAGCAGTCCTGTGCATACTAGGGATTAGTGAACTCTTCACAATATAACATTTAATACAATTTCATAGTTCAAGTTCAACCTGGATCGTGGCGTAACGACTGGGCCCCATGCCATATTTGATGCGGTGATTCAGTCCACCATAAAAACGCTCCACTAAGATCTCATCAGAATATCCCAAGCCTGGAAGTACACGAAGTAGAGCAGTGAGCGCCGAGTAGTATTTGTCTACGGTCATCCCCTCGGTCTGTCTCAGGGTGTCTAGCTCAACTCGCTTCTTGGTCCGGAGGTGGGCGGGGTAGTACTTAGCCCTCAGCAACGCAGTGTAAGCATCCCATCCAAATGTGGGGTCGGCTAGGTGAGCATCCTTCACAAGCTTCCACCAATCGCTCGCTGACTCTCGTAGGTAATAGGCTGCGAGTCTGACCTTAGCCTCTGCTGGAACATTCAAAGTCTCGAAGGCGGTCTCTCTAGGAGGCTGATGTAGCTCTCTAGGTGGGTGGGGTCCGTCTCTCCTCGGAACTCAGCTGGTCGAAGGTCTACTAAGCTCTTCACCCAGTTTGTCTCCCTGGGTGGGTGAGGCTGTGGTGGCGGTGGTGCCTGCTGGGCTCCTGGCTGGAAACCCATGTGACCTAGGGCTGCTGCTACTATCTCAGCTATGGTCTGCCCTGCAGCTACGCTATCTTGCTCCATTTGGCCACGGCCTCGTCCTCGACCTCGTCGCCCGGACATCTGAGAATGTTATTTATTAGCCTAAAACAATCACAAGAACTTACTGCAAGTTATTATCGCCCTTGCAAGCGGTTTAGATCAGTAAAGTCGCGCCTCACATTACAAACCCTTAACCCCGTTTCCCAAATTTAGATTTTCCTATTCTCGGTACTCCTCTGTTCCAGTCATCAGAGCGCAACTACGCTCTGATACCACTTTCTGTAACACCCCCGAATAAAACATCCATAGATTAAATGAAACGCCCGACGATAATGTAAACTAGCTTGCAGCGGTATAACCTCCATCCGGGTGTCACAGACGCCAACCACCCACGTGGTTGACACGCCCACTCTTCCAACACCAAGTTACGGTCTGAATGACTGGAATTAAAACCATAACCAAATCCAAGTACAACGGGAGAATACAAGCCAAGTACCGAGAGTCTACATCATAAGTTTTTACTTAAGTTACACAAACCGAAACATACAACAAGGGTTTAATGTTACATAATCACAACCCCTACATTAACATACTACCCACAAGTCTTGCCCGTACGGACTACCCCTATGGTAGTCGCCCTTGCCTACTCTCCGTCTGCTTCCCGTTTCATACCTGTAAAAATAAAGGACTCAGCAAAACTATGCTGAGTATGAACGTGTGAAGCCCGCATGTTACCGGGCTACACGACTACTTGGTCGAATATGATTAAGTCCAAATTTATGCAATAGTAAAGCAATAACACACAGCCTACAACATCAACATAGCAATATCAATAACAACCAAGCACAACTTGCAAGTAGCATAGCAATATCAATAAGCAACCAAGCACAACTTGCAAGTAGCATAGCAATATCAATAAGCAACAAGCACAACTTGCAAGTAGCATAGCAATATCAATAAGCAACCAAGCACAACTTGCAAGTAGCATAGCATATCAATAAGCAACCAAGCACAACTTGCAAGTAGCATAGCAATATCAATAAGCAACCAAGCACAACTTGCAAGCACGCAACTCAGCACCACAAGCTGCTAATGTAGCAACAACAATCAAGTAATTTATAGGACGTGTGCGCAGATATATATTATACCGTCGATCCTCACTATGGGATCATTCAAGAGATTGCGTATTGTTTTCTTTCTTGTTCTTATTACACATGTTTTTCCTTCCTTCTCTTGCACCGAGTCAGGGGATGTAGGTTAGGTCCCGAGACTTTATTATGTCGGTGCTATCCATTCCTTGTTCCTTAAATGATCACATTTGTGAATTTCTCTTATTTGCTTGGTCTCATTACACAAGCTTTCCTTTATACTCTGGCACCGAGTCAGGGGATATAGGTTAGATCCCGAGACTTCATTATGTAGGTGCTAATCGTTCCTTGTTTCTTTAAGGATTGTTTGGGAATTCTTTTATCACCGCACGTTGGAGGACGTCTCCTCCATAGCTAGTCCCCCATTCCCGACACCCAGGGTCGAGAAAGCGGAGTCACCTCTAGACTCCAGGATAAGCTCCACCAATTTGTCACTCCCCCATTCCCGACACCCAGGGTCGAGAAAGCGGAGTCTCCTCTAGACTCCAGGATGTGCTGAGAAAGTGGGGTCACCCAGGGACCCCCAAAATACATTCCACCATAGACGGTCGAAGGATCTGATGCAGATGCCAACTCCCGATCATCCATACCGCGCGGCCCGAGCTGTTGTCTTCCCGGGTTGTTCTCGTGTTTCACCAGTTGGTACTTTTCGTTTCATTATCATTATAATCTCGACACCATAGTGGGTGTCATTAGCGGTCCTCTATAGTTAGAGAGGAGTTTTCTCTTTGTATAGTTCTTTTGTTTGTCCACGTGGGTTCGTCATGTCCCACCAATTGAGATTTGCTCTTCATTATCATTAATGAATAGACACCAGAGTGGGTGTCATGGTACGTCCTCAATGGTTAAGAGAGGAGTTCCCCTTATAGAGTTTTCTTCTTGTTTTCATAGTTCGTTTGTGGTTCATCTCGAGTTCCATAAACGAGAAAGGGACTAAACTACTGTGTGCGCGCAAGTAATATGCCACAAGGATATATATAACAAGCATATAAGCAAGCCACAAGAAGCAATCCAATTTTCATGCTTTAGTCTTATAGTCATTGTCAAACAAAGCACACAGCACACAAGCCGTGTAACACGACAACATACGAACCACACATGTCCATACCTCAAGACTGTAGAAGTTATCTCCCCCGTGCTAGAATCTCCTCCCGCACGACCGCTCGCTACGTCCCACTTAGGTATCTTAGCTGACTTTCCTTGCTTGGTTCTTGGCACAAATGAGACCTCCAGTACCCTTGGTCACTCGACAATACGTGAATGAGTTTTCCAGAAATGTTGCTGGGTTTTTTTCTCAGCAAGTTTCAGCACACATTGTGAAGGTATTTCCAGCAACTTGAGCTGGGAACCGAGAAGAGATGAAGTGAGCTTTCTGGGAAATTTCTCAGCACACGTTTTTTTTTTCTTGCTGTTTGGTGTCAACTAGTTCCAGTTTTTTTTTCAGACAAAGAACACGCCCACAGGTCACGCCAGTTTGCTCCAGATAATTAGAAGCTTGAGCACCAGGAACCGGACATGCACAGAGGACTTGCGCCAGGAATAGAAGAGGTTGGAGAGTCTTGTTCAGGACTTGCAAGAGGAATGTAAAGGCTTATGTTTCAGATACATGTGTAAGGGATTTATGGGCAAGATATTAGTTTATCTCTACCGGTTGTAAGTTCCAAGAGAATTTATGAAACCTTGCGTGCTCCAACTCTGATGTGAGAAGCTGTTTTTGGAGAAAAGGGCAGGGAAGCTAGTGCCCTGGTGCATGGTCTGTTGTGGTTCAAAAAAAAAGAAAGAAACAGGTACAGAGGAGGAGTTGTGCTCTCAGATGTACCGTGAGTGTGCAAGGCTTGGGAGCCTACTGTTGTTATCCGAGAACTTGGGCATGTACTGCTCAACAGAAAACAGCATCTTGTGTGCACTAATGCCAGGAGAAAGCTGGTGCCGTTTGAACTTGGGACAGAGACATTGTTGTCGTTTTTTTTTTGAAACCGATAGTCTGTGTCTGTGTGGCTCCAAAGTTTGAGCTGTGCACTGATCAAGAAAAAGGAGACGGTATTTGTGTACATATCGAGATCAAAATGGGGAATTGGAGTGTTGTGTTCCGATAAGAGGAAGAAACAGGGGGAGGTTGTGTTGGGCACTAGTGTGTTGCGTACTGCTCGAAAGGGACCAGGAGGAAGCGTACATGTCGATGGCGGAAAAATAATGTGTCGACAGTGGGAGGCAATTTCAATCGTGGAGCATTACTCCTTCTGTAGTCGAGTTAGTGGTTTAATTCGTCTGATGACGTTTCTTTAAGTGTAGTGTCCAAAGGCACGGTATACTACCGAATACAAGCATAGCTCAATCGGTTAAGACGTTCACTAGGCATACGTGAGGTACGGGGTTCGAACCTCAGCGGGAGCGTCTTTGCTCCTTTTTCTTTCTTTCTTTTTTCTTTTTTTTGAATAGGTTATACATGCTTATTTGTATATGTAAGACCATATAATATATCGCGTTATATTTATTTTTTTTTTTGTTACGAAGTTATGCGACGTTATCATTTTTATTACAACGTTACACTATCGTAACGTTACGTGCATGTAGTTTTCGTACAAGTACGTGGCTATATTAATATATAACGTCGTCACGCGTTCGGACATGTATATATACTAAATTTAATTGTTCGTTTATATTATTTTATGTCCGAATTATAAAACGCGCTATGATTTTATGCGTTCAATGTTCAGGGGTGTTTCAACTTACCCCCCTTAAAAGAGACTTTGTCCCGAAGTTTTACTTCTTAACTTTTATTTTCCTCTCCTGGTAATCTCAGGGATCCAGTCCCGCATTCATTCACGATACCCAAAGGTTTAAGTCCATTATTATAATCCTCAGTGCTTCTAAGCACCATGCCACATCAGTGGCTTCACACAAGTTCTCATAATAGACCAGGAAGCTAGCAATGTGTATGCTAAAGTGCAAACCAAGGCACACGACCTTCATTCATACATAGCGTACATAACATTTTCACACATAATTCAAACACACAACCTACCAACCAACCACGAGTGGTTGTAGGAATACATCATAATAAATCAATACACAACCAAACAAAACGCGCTTACCCCCCTTAAAAGAGGGGTACGCCCCCATACCCTACACTAAGCCAAAACAATCGATGAAAGATAGGGGTACCTAGTTTTCCTTTTATCCTCTAATTCTTGTGTGGCTTCTAGGACTAGCCTCCCGCACTATAGCCGGCCTGTAACTCTTGCTCTCGGGGTTCGCGAAGCACTCAAAGGCCCTGTGCCCGGTCTTCTTGCAGTAAAAACACTCTACCGGTTCGCCCTGGCAATCAACTCGGGGTGGTTCTTCTAGCATCGTCTACATTTAAATCGGCGCTCGGGCCTTTTGCTCGGGCCGGCTTCAGACCCTGAATATGTGATTTGGTTAGTCAACAACTGGTCAGGTCATGACAACTGTAATGGTACTTAAGCATTAGAGTTGGGTTCAGTTTACCCTTAGGTGGGTAGGAGCGTAGCGGCTTAGCCGAATTCGCCGGGTGGCTCAGTTGAAGTGTCTCCGTAGGCTTGTTCCCATGGTATCTCCCCCGTTTCCTGTTCGGGTAGCGCTTATTCTTGTCTGCACTCTTCTGTTTACGGTCCTCCGAGTCATCGCCTTTTGCCTCCTTTTTCTTAGCGAATTCCTCATCACGCATCTGAACGGTGATCTCGACCTGGGATGCTGCATGATAGCAGTCCTGTGCATACTAGGGATTAGTGAACTCTTCACAATATAACATTTAATACAATTTCATAGTTCAAGTTCAACCTGGATCGTGGCGTAACGACTGGGCCCCATGCCATATTTGATGCGGTGATTCAGTCCACCATAAAAACGCTCCACTAAGATCTCATTAGAATATCCCAAGCCTGGAAGTACACGAAGTAGAGCAGTGAGCGCCGAGTAGTATTTGTCTACGGTCATCCCCTCGGTCTGTCTCAGGGTGTCTAGCTCAACTCGCTTCTTGGTCCGGAGGTGGGCAGGATAGTACTTAGCCCTCAGCAACGCAGTGTAAGCATCCCATCCAAATGTGGGGTCGGCTAGGTGAGCATCCTTCACAAGCTTCCACCAATCGCTCGCTGACTCTCGTAGGTAATAGGCTGCGAGTCTGACCTTAGCCTCTGCTGGAACATTCAAAGTCTCGAAGGCGGTCTCTAAGAGGCTGATGTGCTCTCTAGGTGGGTGGGGTCCGTCTCTCCTCGGAACTCAGCTGGTCGAAGGTCTACTAAGCTCTTCACCCAGTTTGTCTCCCTGGGTGGGTGAGGCTGTGGTGGCGGTGGTGCCTGCTGGGCTCCTGGCTGGAAACCCATGTGACATAGGGCTGCTGCTACTATCTCAGCTATGGTCTGCCCTGCAGCTACGCTATCTTGCTCCATTTGGCCACGGCCTCGTCCTCGACCTCGTCGCCAGACATTTGAGAATGTTATTTATTAGCCTAAAACAATCACAAGAACTTACTGCAAGTTATTATCGCCCTTGCAAGCGGTTTAGATCAGTAAAGTCGTGCCTCACATTACTAACCCTTAACCCCGTTTCCCAAATTTAGATTTTCCTATTCTCGGTACTCCTCTGTTCCAGTCATCAGAGCGCAACTACGCTCTGATACCACTTTCTGTAACACCCCCGAATAAAACATCCCATAGATTAAATGAAACACCCGACGATAATGTAAACTAGCTTGCAGCGGTATAACCTCCATCCGGGTGTCACAGACGCCAACCACCCACGTGGTTGACACGACCACTCTTCCAACACCAAGTTATGGTCTGAATGACTGGAATTAAAACCATAACCAAATCCAGTACAACGGGAGAATACAAGCCAAGTACCGAGAGTCTACATCATAAGTTCTTACTTAAGTTACACAAACCGAAACATACAACAAGGGTTAATGTTACATAATCACAACCCCTACATTAACATACTACCCACAAGTCTTGCCCGTACGGACTACCCCTATGGTAGTCGCCCTTGCCTACTCTCCGTCTGCTTCCCGTTTCATACCTGTAAAAAAAAGGACTCAGCAAAACTATGCTGAGTATGAACGTGTGAAGTCCGCATGTTACCGGGCTACACGACTACTTGGTCGAATATGATTAAGTCCAAATTTATGCAATAGTAAAGCAATAACACACAACCTACATCAACATAGCAATATCAATAACAACCAAGCACAACTTGCAAGTAGCATAGCAATATCAATAAGCAACCAAGCACAACTTGCAAGTAGCATAGCAATATCAATAAGCAACCAAGCACAACTTGCAAGTAGCATAGCAATATCAATAAACAACCAAGCATAACTTGCAAGTAGCATAGCAATATCAATAAGCAACCAAGCACAACTTGCAAGCACGCAACTCAGCACCACAAGCTGCTAATGTAGCAACAACAATCAAGTAATTTATAGGACGTGTGCGCAGATATATATTATACCGTCGATCCTCACTATGGGATCATTCAAGAGATTGCGTATTGTTTTTCTTGCTCTTATTACACATGTTTTTCCTTCCTTCTCTTGCACACCGAGTCAGGGGATGTAGGTTAGGTCCCGAGACTTTATTATGTAGGTGCTATCCATTCCTTGTTCCTTAAATGATCACATTTGTGAATTTCTTTTATTTGCTTGGTCTCATTACACAAGCTTTCCTTTATACTCTGGCACCGAGTCAGGGGATATAGGTTAGATCCCGAGACTTCATTATGTAGGTGCTAATCGTTCCTAGTTTCTTTAAGGATTGTTTGGGAATTCTTTTATCACCGCACGTTGGAGGACGTCTCCTCCATAGCTAGTCCCCCATTCCCGACACCCAGGGTCGAGAAAGCGGAGTCACCTCTAGACTCCAGGATAAGCTCCACCAATTTGTCACTCCCCCATTCCCGACACCCAGGGTCGAGAAAGCGGAGTCTCCTCTAGACTCCAGGATGTGCTGAGAAAGTGGGGTCACCCAGGGACCCCCAAAATACATTCCACCATAGACGGTCGAAGGATCTGATGCAGATGTCAACTCTCGATCATCCATACCGCGCGGCCCGAGCTGTTGTCTTCCCGGGTTGTTCTCGTGTTTCACCAGTTGGTACTTTTCGTTTCATTATCATTATAATCTCGACACCATAGTGGGTGTCATTAGCGGTCCTCTATAGTTAGAGAGGAGTTTTCTCTTTGTATAGTTCTTTTGTTTGTCCACGTGGTTCGTCATGTCCCACCAATTGAGAGTTGCTCTTCATTATCATTAATGAATAGACACCAGAGTGGGTGTCATGGTACGTCCTCAATGGTTTAGAGAGGAGTTCCCCTTATAGAGTTTTCTTCGTTTTCATAGTTCGTTTGTGGTTCATCTCGAGTTCCATAAACGAGAAAGGGACTAAACTACTGTGTGCGCGCAAGTAATATGCCATAGGGATATATATAACAAGCATATAAGCAAGCCACAAGAAGCAATCCAATTTTCATCTGCTTTAGTCTTATAGTCATTGTCAAACAAAGCACACATCACACAAGCCGTAACACGACAACATACGAACCACACATGTCCATACCTCAAGACTGTAGAAGTTATCTCCCCGTGCTAGAATTCTCCTGCACGACCGCTCGCTACGTCCCACTTAGGTATCTTAGCTGACTTCCTTTGCTTGGTTCTTGGCACAAATGAGACCTCCAGTACCCTTGGTCACTCGACAATACGTGAATGAGTTTTCCAGAAATGTTGCTGGGTTTTTTTCTCAGCAAGTTTCAGCACACATTGTGAAGGTATTTCCAGCAACTTGAGCTGGGAACCGAGAAGAGATGGAGTGAGCTTTCTAGGAAATTTCTCTCAGCACACGTTTTTTTTCCTTGCTGTTTGGTGTCAACTAGTTCCAGTTTTTTTTTCAGACAGAGAACACGCCCACAGGTCACGCCAGTTTGCTCCAGATAATTAGAAGCTTGAGCACCAGGAACCGGACATGCACAGAGGACTTGCGCCAGGAATAGAAGAGGTTGGAGAGTCTTGTTCAGGACTTGCAAGAGGAATGTAAAGGCTTATGTTTCAGATACATGTGTAAGGGATTTATGGGCAAGATATTAGTTTATCTCTACCGGTTGTAAGTTCCAAGAGAATTATGAAACCTTGCGTGCTCCAACTCTGATGTGAGAAGCTGTTTTTGGAGAAAAGGGCAGGGAAGCTAGTGCCCTGGTGCATGGTCTGTTGTGGTTCAAAAAAAAAGAAAGAAACAGGTACAGAGGAGGAGTTGTGCTCTCAGATGTACCGTGAGTGTGCAAGGCTTTGGGAGCCTGCTGTTGTTATCCGAGAACTTGGGCATGTACTGCTCAACAGAAAACAGCATCTTGTGTGCACTAATGCCAGGAGAAAGCTGGTGCCGTTTGAACTTGGGACAGAGACATTGTTGTCGTTTTTTTTTTTGAAACCGATAGTCTGTGTCTGTGTGGCTCCAATGTTTGAGCTGTGCACTGATCAAGAAAAAAGAGACGGTATTTGGTGTACATATCGAGATCAAAATGGGGAATTGGAGTGCTGTGTTCCGATAAGAGGAAGAACAGGGGGAGGTTGTGTGGGCACTAGTGCGTTGCGTACTGCTCGAAAAGGGACCAGGAGGAAGCGTACATGTCGATGGCGGAAAAATAATGTGTCGACAGTGGGAGGCAATTTCAATTGTGGAGCATACTCCTTCTGTAGTCGAGTTAGTGGTTTAATTCGTCTGATGACGTTTCTTTAAGTGTAGTGTCCAAAGGCGCGGTATACTACCGAATACAAGCATAGCTCAATCGGTTAAGACGTTCACTAGGCATACGAGAGGTACGGCGTTTGAACCTCAGCGGAGTGTCTTTGCTCCTTTTTCTTTCTTTCTTTTTTCTTTTTTTTTGAATAGGTTATACATGCTTGTTGTATATGTAAGACCATATAATATATCGCGTTATATTTATTTATTTATTTGTTACGAAGTTATGCGACGTTATCATTTTTATTACAACGTTACACTATCGTAACGTTACGTGCATGTAGTTTTCGTACAAGTACGTGTCTATATTAATATATAACGTCGTCACTCGTTCGGACATGTATATATACTAAATTTAATTGTTCGTTTATATTATTTTATGTCCGAATTATAAAACACGCTATGATTTTATGCGTTCAATATTCAGGGGTGTTTCTATACATATAGGTAAGAGGGTTGGGGGCCGCACACCCACCCGTCCCTTGTCTCAACCCCTCATCTATCACGTTTTAATTTTTAGCAGATTAAAGTGACCAGTGTTGTTATTTTATTGGAGCATATATATCAAATAGTCCCAAAAAACATATCACCTGATTCATTAACCATTTGAACGCAGCATTTCTGCTTTTCCACGGCACCGAGAACAGACCCAGGTCACAAAACCTATCCTAACTTTGACAACTAGCTCCAACTTACTTTTAAACAATCTTCAAAGTTATAGGTTCGTTCGTTAGTGGCGTGGATACTGTGTACAAATTAAGTTCACTATAGTGAATGGTGATGCCATGTAACTATGAGTTAGATTTTTATCCAACCATAATTTGACACCAGTTACCCATCTTTTCCAAGAAAGATCGTCGCCATCGAACGCGCCCTAGTCATTCCATAATCACACTACTTTTCATATATTTGTTGTTCTTTTGCAACGTGTCGCTCTTCCAGGGAAATTGAAACTTATGTCGTTTTCCTCTTATAATATACCTTTGCTAGACGGACAATGCTGGGATGTTTGATGTGGTATCTTTTGATAAAAGACTACACTACACATAACATAAGAATGTTAAACACGAACATGAAAAAAAACAGAAATTATCTTTTCCATAGAAAATTGACATTTTCTGCCTACTTTAACTTTGATAATCTTGAAAAAACCTTACAATCTGTTTTTGGTCATTGTAAATATTCCCATTCCTAAAGTAGAATGTAAATATTCCTACAAAAATCTGAAGCAAGAGAACTAATTATGTTTTCTAGAATTATAATTAATATACATGATTTATGTTTGGTTATTGTTTACTTTCAGCAGCATGCCGGTGATATTTTACAACATATACTATATTTGTTGTCGGTGTACCAATCTATTTTCTCCCTGAAATAATCTAACAATTATTATGTTCTATTGGGGAAAATGATCTATTACTAATTTTGAAGTTGATGGGTGACAAACACGCAACAATGATTGAAATAATAGGATAACAATATACTAGTCACTCGTCACATGGAATGATGGCCCACCCGCCCGGTTCACGATGTTTGAGAAGGATGATTGGGGCATAAATTACACAACACGCGGTTGTTTTGCCGCCTCTTCGTCATTTTTAGTAGTCATCTATTTACATTGATTAACATCCTTTAACATATACTCCTCCGATTCAACAATATCTGTCATTTTAGAAACTTGCACACTTATTAAAGAAAGTAGGACATGACGTATGTGTCCCTATTTTTTAATTTTTCATTTAGATAATAATTACTTTTATATTGAATAGTATGGGTAAAAAATGGAAGAAAGTGTGTCAAAAAGCTAGAATGACAGATATTTCTGAACAAGAGTCACCTCCTAAAACGACAGATATAATTAACGGAGGGAGTAATATATATTAAAATATTATTGTCTATTTAATAATTAAAGTACAATTGTCCTATTATGATTGTAACATTTTTTTAACTAACTTGTGATCACACTATATATTACGAATGAATAGATATCCAGATTACATACCTTTACCTCCATTCTTACCGTATGGAGGTGAAAATCGTTTTGAAATCGTTAGACACGTCTGTTTCATATCAAAGTTTCTAGCTAGCTAGAAACTATTATACGACTTACTTGTCAATACCATAGGGTAATTAGTTACACACAAGAGAAGTCTAATATTACAAAATTAGAGATTATGTGAGATTTCCAGCAACTCTGAATTGTGGGTTTGGACTTTGTTGATGACGCTCCTTAGCACTTTGAAAGTCTACTTCCGGTTGATCACAGTCATCATATTATTGGGTATTCTCCTGTCACAAGCTTGAGCAATACCATAGAAGATAATATTGATTTCCGCCCAAACCAGGTTCTTGCACCCTTGCACTTTCCTGTTAAGGTCATAATCAATTTACCAGAGTGAGATGTCAGGACCCCACTAGATATCATGGGAGATCCGCTCTTTCTAAAGCAGTGAGTAACCATAATGGATTCATTTTGGATATGTGGAATCGAGATTTTGTAGCCTTCATGATCATCATGTTTCTGCATGGACTCTTTCTAAGCTTTGATGAAGAATAGATTAGTATCAATGCAATCCAGAATCAAAAGATTAGAATTATGTCTAACCCGATTTTTTGCATCATAAATCACCCAGATCAAATTTGCTACTTGGGCAAGTTTGAATCTAGACCAAATTGTACTTTTGTTGTACATCCAGTCTTGGATAGCCCCTTCTCCTTCTTGTGACAATTGGGCAATATCAATAACATCTGTCCAATATTCTTTTGCCGACAAGCAGAGGAAGAGGCTATGATGATTATGTTAGTTTTGCCACATAAGCGACATTCACTCGAGCCACCCACACGTCTCGCAATATTAGCCAGGCAGGAAGTAAATCTATTCAAAAGCTTCCAACAGAAAAGTCTGACTCTGGGAGGGGAGAGATTTACCCCCAGCTTTCGTAATGGGTCCTGGGTTCTAGTCGAGGAAGAGGTGGTAGTTTGTTCTCTGATCAGAAGATGGTACCCAGTTTTAACGAGTAATTTCCCCTGGGATAATCAATCCAATACCAGCTGTCTTGGACGTCTTGGTTAATGGATATTTTGAAGATCTGATCCTGATCTATGGGGAGGAATATATTCCTAATCAGGTCCTTATTCCACTCATTGGAGTTAGGGTAGATGAGCTGAGAGGTTCTTTGTAATTCAGGGTTACCCACCTTGGGAGTGATTATCTTAGCAGGGTAATCTTTAGGCAACCAAGGATGTTCTCAGATATTGGTCTCCTTGCCATTACCAATTCTTCTAGCAGATCCCAAAGTGATAACCCTAACACTTGTTAGGATTGCTCTCTAGATCGAATTATCATGGGATCCAGGTTTCGCCCGGAGAATCTCAACATTGGGGTAATACAGAGCTTGGAGAGATCTGCTAACTAAAGAGTCAGGAAATCTCAACAGTTTCCAATCTTGTTTAGCTAAAAGCGCGAGATTAAAAGACTCAACATTTCTGAAGCCCAATCCCCCTACATCTGTATGCTTACAGATAGAATTCCATGTCTTCCAAACCATAACCTTTTTCTCTAAATTACCTGCCCACCAGAATTTGGATAATATAGAGTTTATTCTGGAGGTAATGTGTTTTGGGAGTTTGAATAGGGATATGGTAAAGTTTGGGAGTGCTTGGAGGACACTTTGCAAAATGGCAGATCTAGTTGCCTGAGCCATAGGTTTCTTCCACCCTGAAACCTTATTTTTGAGGTTATCGAGGAGAAATTTGAAGGTTTCACTTCTATTCCTTCCCACCTTTATTGGGAGGCCTAGGTATTTTTTGAAAAAGGAACATGTTTGACATTAAGGATTTGGGGCATGGTGTCTTTTTGTTGCTGATGAATGTTAGGGCTAAACACTATATTGGACTTCTAATAGTTTATCCAATGTCCTGAAGCTTTCATGAAGTCTTTTAAAGTTTTGGCAAGAAAAGATATATTCTTTTGAGTAGCTTGGCCATAAAAATGATATCATCTGCAAATGCCAGATGAGAAATGGTTGGGCATCTTTTGGTAAGGGTGATACCAGAGTATATGCTATTAGAGGTAGCATCATTCAGATAACGAGAGAGAGCCTCCTGAGCAATTATAAACAGAAAGGGAGAGATGGGGTCTCCTTGTCTGAGTCCCCTCTTTTGATCAAACCACTGGCCTGATGATCCATTAATAATAACAGCTCCTCTAGAGGA
Organism: Limonium bicolor; assembly: GCA_023374045.1. Lineage (NCBI taxonomy): Eukaryota > Viridiplantae > Streptophyta > Magnoliopsida > Caryophyllales > Plumbaginaceae > Limonium > Limonium bicolor. Next base: position 155,420,398 of record CM041779.1, read on the forward strand.
TGAGATACAATTCATGATAGGAATTCTTCAACTATCTGGGAACCCCATATCTTGGATAGCATGGTTGAGAAAAATCCACTCCCCTCTATCATAAGCCTGGCTTAAATCTACCTTACAAGAGAATAAACCTTTTTTCTTTGCTTTTGATCTAGCTATGTGGTGGTGGAGCTCCCCAGCTAGAATCACATTATCAGTAATCAGTCTATTACTAACAAACCCATATTGGTTTTGAGAAATAGTGATTAGGGGCACCTCTTGGATTCGATTAGCTAGGACTTTTGTGACTATTTTATAGACAAACTTGCACAAGTCTCGGGCAAAAGTTGGAAAGAGAATTAGCCCCAGGACCTTAGGAATAAGGGTGATGTAATAATCATTAAGGCTTGGAGGTAAGGGGTTACCATCCAGGATGCTGAGAACAGTGGATGTAACTTGGGGTCCTACTATAGGCCATAATTTTTTGTAAAAGGCTCCATTAAAACCATCTGGTTCAGGGACCTTATTGGTGCCAAGTTGTTTGGTTGCAAGGGCTAATTCCTCAGTTGAATAGGGGACTTGAAGGCTATCCACCTGAGCCTCAGGGAGGATAGTTTTGATCGGTTGGGAGAACTGGTGAGAAGTAGGAGTAGTAGTGGTGGAGAATAAGTTCTAGAAATAATCTTTAGCAATAACATCTAACTCTTTCCAATCAAATTTTAGCTCTCCATTAGAATCAACCAAACCCAAATATCATTCCTCTTGCGGTTAATAGAAGCTTTCCCATGGACAAAGGTTGTGTTTTTGTACCCCTCTTTTATCCACTTATCCCTAGATCTCTATTTCCACCAACATTCCTCTTTCATTTCCTTCAGGTTAGGCTCATCAGATTCCCATATTGTAAGAACTATTTCTCTATATCTCTTCTTTGTTAGCCAAACATTTTCAAATCTAAAGATTCTAGTGGGCTTTCGTGGTTTCCAAACAGAATTAGGGGCAATGGTCAGAGTGCAGTTGAGGGAGATGAATAACAGAGCTATTTGGGAATGTGTTTAAGAATTCACTGGTACATAAGGCTCTATCCAGCCTACTTTCATTGTGAAAAGGTTCAAGATGGTTATTAGTGAAAGTGAATTGATGACCCTGGAATCCCATGTCTGATAACTTAGACCTAGAGATCACTTCTCTAAAGGGGAGCATTCCTCTCTTCCCTCTAATGTCCCCCCCCCCCAATTTTTTTCACTTTCAAAGCAGATCTGATTAAATATCCCACTATAACCAATGGGATATTGACTTGTGATCTAAGGGTACTAAGCAACTGCCATGAAAGATATTTAACTCTCAAATCTGCCCACCCATAAGAACCAGTAAAATGAAAAGTATTCATACCTAGGAGGGTAGATTCAATTGCCATATGGTGACTGGTGAACTTGATCTACTTGACCTTAATGTTTTTTGCCATAGAAGAGTCAGACCGGCACTTCTGCTCACACTAGCTATAGGAAGTCCATCATAGTCACTCCATTTTTGTATAATAGCTTCCATTTCAATAATACTTCTTTGAGTCTCCATCAAAAAAAAGCTCGAGCTTAAAATTCTTAATGATGTCCAAAACCCAAGCCACTACAAAGGGGCGACCCAAACCCCCGACAGTTAAGAGACAAGCAACTCATTCTGGCAGGCAGCCCTGGTCCTCTACAGGGTCTGCCTTCTCACAGATCCAACAGTAATAGTCAGACTCCTCTAATTCTTGCCCTAAAAAGGGGATGATCATCAGAGGTCTAAGGTTTGCTGTTTTCTGCTTTTTAGTTTTGAACTTCTCGGGATAACTAGGGATGAGAGAGGACTCAAGGAACATCTTATCCTTTCCTTTGCCTATTTGGGAAGATTTGGAAGGAGGGGCTCAGGGAGGAAAAGCCTGAAGTGATAGGGATCTTACTGGTTATGGACTCAACTTCATTCACAATTCTGATCAGATATGGGCTAATATCCTGACTGACTCCCTCTAGATTCTTTTGTTTCTTATTGAAGTCAGATTCAAAATTGGATACCGTAGTATCCCAATCAATATCATTGATGGTTTTTCTTCTTTTTCAATAGAAGCAAGGCAAGGCAAAATTGGACAGAGGGGAATTGGGATTGGACACATTAATGCAAGGAGTTACCAAAGGAAGAGAAGTTGCATTGGGGTCTGTGGGATTTATGCTAGTGGATCTGGGTATTTTTGGTAAACTAGTAGTAGGAGGAAAGCTAGGTGGATGATCAAGGCTAGGGTTGTTGGGGTTGGCTGAAGTGAGAGGGATGTCAACAGGTCTAGTGGCTAGAGTTAAATCAACATTCACCATCGGGGGGGGGGGGGGGGGTTCATGGTAGGGACTAATTCAGCTTGGGTAACCATGCCTGTAAGACAGTCTAGGGTATCTTCTCTTCTTCATTGCTCCAACAGAAAGGCTTCTGTGACTGTAGACATGGACCCAGCGTACTCAACTCTGATCCATGGTCCAAATTTCTCTATTTTATTTTTGGGGTTAGATTTTTTTTCAAAAAATTATGTGATCACATGGTTAATGCACCCGCGCCTATAGCTAGGGGGTTGATACGGTCGTGGCACTCCAGAAACTTCCATATTCTATTTCCAACACTACTGCATACTGTTAGTTGAAGAGGGCTAACAGAAGCTTGTGGATTCCTACCCAGATGTTGATAGTTTGTGGGTCATGCTCTTCCAAATCAAAAGATGGGTTATTTGGCATCAACACAAATAACCTATTATGGAAATGCCAGGGACCATTGCCTGGAATGTTACTGCTAACAGGAAATTTGTAGGAATAAAGGAATATACAAAAGAATAAAATAAATTATTAAACCTACAACTCTACTACGGGTAGCAAAATAAAACCCGGTCGGAGTATAGTGTAAATATATTACGACCGAGAGTATCGAACCCAAGGGACTTATAGAAAACTAGTCCTAATCCGGGCAAAAGCCTATTCTATAATAAAAGGGGAAAAAGTAAATGTGATTCTAAACTAAGGAAACCAAATAAACTAACTTTGATTTTGGAAGATTATCAATGTAAAAGGATCGTATGACCAATAATCAAAGGTGGCAAGTCTCGAAGAGGATTTGGTCTCGCAAAATGCATATGCCGGGTTACATGCCGGATCTCTACTACCCGGCAAATTCATGGCCTTGAACGTGCTGGACAACTTTCACCCACCCACACTCCACGCATCGGCACGTACATTTTGCGAGACCAAATCCTCTTCGAGACTTGCCACCTTTGATTATTGGTCATACGATCCTTTTACATTGATAATCTTCCAAAATCAAAGTTAGTTTATTTGGTTTCCTTAGTTTAGAATCACATTTACTTTTCCCCCCTTTTATTATAGAATAGGCTTTTGCCCGGATTAGGACTAGTTTTCTATAAGTCCCTTGGGTTCGATACTCTCGGTCGTAATATATTTACACTATACTCCGACCGGGTTTTATTTTGCTACCCGTAGTAGAGTTGTAGGTTTAATAATTTATTTTATTCTTTTGTATATTCCTTTATTCCTACAAATTTCCTGTTAGCAAATTGGCGCCGTTGCCGGGGACTTGGAATTAGTCCAAGTCCTAAATTCGGTAAAACGCCCTATTCTTTATTCTTTAATTTTTTGATTCTTTAATTTAATTTGTTCATTTTATTTTAGGTTGAATGTGTCGGGTACACTGCCGGGTGTTCTACATCCGGCATCTTGGAGGAAGTCCTACACCGGATAGAGTTTACCCGGCGCACGACCCGGCATAATCAAACTTCAACTTTTACTTCGCATTGTTTTTTTTCGAATCTTTGATTTGTCTATAAATATTCTTTTTCATTGCTTTTTTATGTTAACTTCCCATTCCCTTTCCCATTTAATTTTCTTTTCGAGTTTGAACGCGCCGGGTGGTATGCCGGGTAACTGCAACCCGGCATTAGTGGAGGAAGTCCACTGCCGGATACAACTAACCCAGTAACCTGTCCGACATCTTCAAATTATTTTCGGTTTTAAATTATTTTCGTAAAATGTTAAATTCCTTATAGCATTCTATTCTTCTCTTACACCATTCGCTTAGATCTCTCTTCTAATACTTCTTAATTGTTGATTCTTTATTTTTTTTGAGATTCACAGAAGACCGGACGCGACGCCGGGTACTCTTAACCCGGCAGTATTGGAGGAAGTCCAATGCCGGGTGCCGTACACCCGACACCGTGTCCGGTATAACCAAAACTTCATTTCTTCTTGTATTTTTGTAATTTTAATATGTCATTATATTATTTATTTTATTATTACGAAGTATTATAACATTTTCTCTTGCTCCTCCTGAAGTTATCAAAGTGAATGCTTCTGCGGTCCACGAATTCTCCTGAAGATTTAGCAAATTCTGACCCAGAAATCGAGAGGACTCTTCTTCGCTCCATTCGTCAACGAAGAAAACCAACAACACCTACCTCCTACACCAATGGCAGCACCTACCGTCCGAAATATAAACCGGCCTTCTAACCAAGGCCAAAAGCCAGCAATCGACCTCCCACTCCTCGCACAAAATGAATATGATGAATGGCAAAAACTCAAGCCATATCATCAAATCAGATGCATCAAGGAGTTGGGTATGTTCGATGGTACAACCCGGATGATGCTTTGCTCCACATCACCAAATTTCTACAACACACAAACAGTCTAACCTCCACAAACAATGTCCTCCAATATGCCAGACTTTCCCTCTTTCCCCATAGCCTTACGGGGAACACCAGCAAGTGGTACCACAGTCTAACCCCTAGTACCATCACCACATGGGAGGACATGGCAACCAAGTTTTATGACAAATTCATGCCCCCTAGTCGCACCCAGGAGATGATCGCCGCCGATTTACAACTTTATACAACCTAGCTTGGAGAACATCTATGAGACTTGGGACAGATTCAAAGGATTGCTACGCACATGTCCACACCACGGCCTCACCAAAGAACAACTATCTCAGTTGTTTTACAAGGATTGATCAATCAATGCAAGACGATGATCTTATCCTCCCTTGGTGCAAATATATTAAAGAAGCTTGGATATCAATTCCTTAGTGGGGTTGAATCTCTTTACGAAGAGATTAGGGATTGGGCCACCGGTGGAACCAGGGGTAGTACCGCTGGTTTATATCAAGTGGGAGAGGGTGATGCAAAATTTGATAAACTGATGCAAAGTCACGAGCAGTTGTTGGAGAGCAATGCTTAAACGTCCACAAGGTTAGCGCTCTACAGAAAGTTGTGGAGCAAATAGCAATGAACAAACTTCCTCAACAGGCGAACGTGGTTAGTGCACGACCACATGCTCCGAGCCCTGATATGCCAGACTTTCAAAGTGTTTAGGAAGTCAATTATGTGAGTAACCAAGGGTATCGACAGCCATGGCAACAGGGGAATCAACCCCCTCAACACTTTCAGAGTCCAGCCGGCTACCAGGGTGGTCCAAGGCAATACAGACCATCCCATCCTGCATCATCATTTAGAGGCTTAAATGGCTGAACTTCGTGACATGATGTCAGCCCTGATGAACAAAACCCAGGATACCCACAATGAGATCTCGACCATTCGCAAGGAGCACAAATCGTTGCAGTTGCAATTACAGCAACTTCTGACGCAACCAAGACAACAAGGTCAACTCCCATCTCAAAACAAACAAATCCACGGGAGCATGCGAATTCGGTCATTATCCTGTCCAGGATCTCAAATGATGCCAAATAGCCTAAAAGGCTAAGTGTAGGGGGCGGTTCCTCCTCACGCCTTCACTATTAAACAGGGGAGTCCTTCGTATCATTTAATTTTTCTCTTTTCATTTTATGTTATTGTTTTTTGCTTTCATTATAGTTATTTCAAGTTTCTTAAAAAAAAACTATTTTTTTTTGTTTCTTTTGAACACTGGGGACAGTGTTCCTGCCAAGTGTAGGGCAGAGACCCCCCTTAAAAATAAGTTTTTATTTATAATATGCATAAGTTGTGAGTTTTATCGATGTTTTACTAAACTTTTTGCATGTTTTTTATTGAGATAAGATTAAGAATGACTAAATGCTTGTTCTCTCAAGAGGTAAGCTTTCTAATGACTCGTAGATTCCTGTTTTTAACTGTTTGATTCTCTTTATTAACATGAGTATATGATCTTTCTCCTAATTCCTTCCTTATTGTACTTCTGGGTACTTGTTTCTTTTCTTTTCAAATTGTGAAAAATCTTTTGGGTGAAAATCTTAAAAAGGATTTTTGTGTAAAAGAAAGAAGAAGGAAGAAGAAAAAGAAAAAAAAAGAAAAAGAAATCTTCTTCCAAAGGAAAAGCATTATATTCCTTGTGGTTGCAAAAAAAATGCCTCAGAATAAAAGCAAGAAACGAGAGTTTTTCCTTTTATTTTTCTCCTAAATTCCCCGTTCTTCAATGCAGAAAAAAATCATGGTTGATTCAGAAACCCTTGCAAAATAGGGCTGAACAATAGAAGCCATTGATGAGTGTCTTGGCCACATTCAGAAACTCTTGAAAAATAGAGCTGAATTGTGGAAACCGGAAAAGGAGAGATTATAAATCCCTCATGCAAAATAGCCCAAAAGTTTTTGATCGGTTTTGAAAATTCTTTGCTTTATACCCATTCGTTTCGTATTTTTCTGATGCAATAAGGAGGTTTAAGTGATACTTATGAAATAGAATCAGAGAGTTGAGAATAATTATCTTATTGTCATTCTAAAGTTTATCTGTTTTGTGCATAAGTAATTACTACTCCTTCTAATCTTGTTTTGCTGGAGGACTAGCAAAAGGTAAGTGTAGGGCCTTGATAAGCCGCAGACTTATCATATTTTATGTGCTAGATTTAGTATTATAATTATCTAAATAAGGTTAAATATATGTTATTTATGTTATAATATGTGTTAAAGTATATTATTTGTACAGACTTATGTTTTGTGAGTTTTCTTTCTGTGCAAGGAATGATTTTCTAGGCAAAAGTTCAAGTGATGCCGGACTCAATGCCGGATTAATCCTGCACGGCATGAGCATAGATCGGAAAAGGAGCTTTGCCGGATACAATGCCGGGTATATCCCATCCAGCATAAGTGAAGAGTCGCCACGGTTGACCAGACGATGACAGTTATTGACCGTTGGAGATTTAGCTAGTGCCGGGTGTTTTGATGCCGGGTATCTTCTACCCGGCATATACTCTGTTTCGCGCAAATTAGGCGGTTTCGACCGTAACGGTTGGGCACATTTCCCACGTGTGCCGGCTACTGGTGATCCGGCACGACGCCGACAAACGACATTTTGAAGCCCTATAAATAGGTCGTGAGTCTACATCATTTGGTACACTTCAACATACAAAATACACTCCATTCACACTCTATTTCCGCCCCACTCCATTGTTGGTGTCCAAGGAACGTCTACTGAAATACCCCGAACTTAAATATGGTGATTATATTATTTTAATATAGTATTAAGGGCCTAAAGGTGCCTAAGTAATTTTTGGTAAGGAAAATAAATCCAAAAGAAACGAGAAAAACGCTTAGAAAGCGGGAAACGCCAAAATGAGCGTTTAATTAACCATAAGAGGCACGAGACCTCGGTTATAGTATTGTAAGGATTCCTAAGGCTTATTCATGCCTAATTAGTATACGGGAATGATTCCCGAAGGAAACGAATCCAAAGAAAGTATTAAAACGCTAATAGAGCATTAGCGCACGTTTCACGAGGAACTCGAAAACGTGATTTTAAGTGGTCGAACAGACCTGTAAAAATTGTAAATCATTAAATAATAAATATTAAGCAATTACGGAAGCTTAATAATCAGTAAAAATGACTAAACGAGAAAATTCCGGAAAACGGGCCCGGTTTGTGAATAGTATCAAAACTGGGTAAAATAACGAGCGTTTCGGTAAAAGACGAAAAACACTCCAGCTAGTAATACAGTGAGGGCCGGTTTTTAACAGATAAATAAACCCCTCTCACACACACACACTAGCTAAATAAATAATGAGTCAAAAAGCAAAAGTGGAATAAAGGGACAAAAGTAACTTACCTTTCTCTCTCCCCCTCATTTTCTCTTCTCTCTCCTTCCCTCTTTTCTTCCCCACCGATTTGCTCCCTCTCTCTCTGCTGGGGGCGATTTTGAAGCCCCCAAAGAAGCTCCCATGGCTTCCCACCTTCCTCCACAAGCTCTAGCTACATGAGGGCCCAAATGCAAAATAAATTACATATTGTAATCTCCTCATCCTCCTACATTCTACTTTCTATCTTTCAAAATTCGAAAAGGATGAGTTTCATCTCCATGGGTTTTCCCCATTTGAAGAGAAAAGCACACCATTGTGAAGCTTGGAGTCTCCTCTTCCTCCTAAGGTAAAAAGTTTCAAGAAAAACCCATCTTCCTTCCATTCTCTATGGTGGCCGATTTTGCCTTTTTTAATGCCTTGCTCTTTTCCTTGTTTGAGCTTGGTTAAACTCTCCAATGGTGGAAGAGCTCTCCTTTGTATTCAAGGTTTAAAAACCTCTCTTGAAACTCCAAGGTAAAACCCTAACTTGTGGTAACTTGAACCTTCATTTAGTTAATGATATTATAAGAGGTTAGAAGTTTAATTATGTTCTCTTTGTGTAATTTGGGTGTGGGATGGAGTTTGGTGACTCCATCCCCCACAAAATCGATTTGAACAAGAAGGAGAACAAGATGAGGAATGGAAAGAAAGAAGGAAAATAAAAGCTCAAGGTAAGAGCTCCTTCCTAATGTAAACTCTATTGCATTAGAACAATGGGAATGGGTAAAATATTTAAAGAACCAAATTATTGTAATGGTATTGTAGTTAGTAGAAATTTGAGTACTATTGGGTAAATGTGTGGATTTGTAGGCCTTAGAGCCAAAAGGATGGTGTATGTATATAGTAATGCTATGGAATTTGAGGAATAATGTGTATTGGTAATGTGGATTGAGGAAATATTGATGTATTGAGATTTTGTATGTGTGCTGGTAGAACCCTTGTGGTTTGGCTAGAATAGGGATGAATTCGATGGGAAAGGATGTGTGTGGATAAGTAAGGAAAGTAGATGAGTTATGGCAAATTTTTGGTAGGAATTGTGCATTAAGGAATGGCTTGGTGAATGGGAGAACCAAGGTGTGTATTGGGATTAGTAGAGAGTTTAGTAGCTATGGAAAGGTAATTGTAGTATGAGAAGTAAGAAGTGTAAAATCTGTAGCAAAGTATATAGAATACATTGGAGAAGTTAGGAGAATTAATGTGCAGGATTTTGTAAGATGAGTGTTGGAACTTGGGTATAGGTAGTGCAATGGTTTGGAAATGAATTGGTATGGTGAGGAGAAGTATTTAGAATGCTAGGAATGACATTGGTTGAGAAAGTATTGGATAGGAGAATGGAATGGTAAAATCTGTAGCATTAATGTAACGAAAAACTGTTACAAGTGTTGGAAAAGAAGTGAGGAAATTGTGTAAGTGAATTGAAGGATTTAGTAATGGATTTGGTGGATGAATTAAGGTATATTAGGAGGCCTAAATGGCACTAAAACATGTGGGATTACATGTAGGAAGATTGGGGAAACAATGGGTAAAAGAGAGGACTGGAAACAAATTTTAAAACTGAATTACTGGGCCGGACCGGACTTGCGACCGGACTTGCAAGTCCGGTCGGCAGAAAAATTTTTCCGTCTGCAACCTACTGGAATGGACCGGACTTGCGACCGGACATGCAAGTCCGGTCGGCCAGAAAAATTCCGCGACAGTAAGCTACTGGAATCGACCGGACTTGCGACCGGACTTGCAAGTCCGGTCGAGACAGAAAATTTTCCGTACTGATAGCTACTGGAATGGACCGGACTTGCAAGGTCGTCGCAGTCCGGTCCAGTCAAAAAAAAAAAAAAAAAATTTGTTTTAGTTATATGATTATAGTAATCATATATATACATATAAATATGCCTATATACATAGATGCAAATATATGTAGTAATACACCATTAATGAAATAATAATGGTAAGAAAGTAAGTAAATGAGTAAGGAAACAAGTTGAGGAAGTTGTGAGTATAAGGACATTAATCACACCGGGATAACGGGGTAAGTAAGGGAGTAGTAAATGTTTGTATATGGTACGAGTATAGTATTAATGATAACGTTGAAAACATTACCAGTGGAACAAGTGTGAACCAGGAACAAGGGAACACACGGTAGAGCTAACTCCGGTGAAAGGTATGATTTTCTCATGCCCCACGTGCTAACCGAGTTACATTGATTTGTGTGCTGTATGCCGGCTAATCAAGACTAAAGCATGAAAACGGTTTATTGCCTTTCTTTGCATGTCTTGCTGTATGTTGCATGAGCTAACCTTTCTTGAATTGATTGTGTGGCTTATTTGGTGCGTAGATCGACTCATAGATGAGTCTTGTATGTAATGACTCGTAGTAAGAGTCTTATTGTGAGACAATGGAACAATAACAACGCACTAAACTATCGGATCACAACGATAACGCAACCCAATAAACTCACTAGAACGTGAGAGAGTGTACGGGAGTAACAACCTCCCGATAACGATAGAAGAATCGAAATGAATAATCCACACGCAATAAATAGTGGAAGTAAGTAAGTAACCTCTGGTAGAGGAACTAATCTTGGTACAAATACGAACCATGAGAGTAGTGAAGAATGATGAGGGATCTCCAAACCCCTTAGTAATTGGTCGACCCATTATGAGAGGACCCGACTAATGTAAGTATGTCCCGTATATGAGAGTATCCGATATGTTGGGGAGACCCTTAAACCTGAGATACTAGACAGTAGCAATTCCCTAAAGCCAGTGGAGGTTATCGAGAGAGATACTTCTAGGCTAATCTGTAAGATTGTATTATACTCTGAGAGAAGAGTGTGGGGAATACGAGTAGTCGGTAGTACGGACATTTGAGTATTTGAGGAGCTGATCGTACAGCCCTCGTATTGTAGGTCCGGTGGCGAGTCTTCTGTATGACTCAGCCCAGAGACCAAAGTATGAGTAATGAGTATTGCGTATGTATGAGAAGTAATGAGTACTGAGTAAGCAGTGAGTACGAGTGTGTAATGAGTACCAAGTATTGAGTATGTATGAGTAAGCAGTAAGTATTGAGTACGTACAAGTAAGTAAGGAGTACTGAGTAGCGAATATGTACAAGTGTAGTGACGAGTATAGAGTAAAGAGCATTTACGAGTAAAGTATCGAACATGGAGTGTCGAGTATATAAGAGTAAGAGTAGGTGTGAGTAGAGTAATGAATATCGGGCAACCCCGAAGTAGCAACGAGTAAGTAAGAATACGAACGGTTGACTATAGAATCGTCTTCCTTGGTAAGTATTGTACCTTGTATGCGTATGTAATCATTGAGGAATGTATTGTATAGTAATGGTATGTATGTATGTATGCATGTAAATGAACTCCATGTATATTCGACCCAAAGTAGTCGATGTACCGCGGTTAGCACGCGGTATATGCGAATTTCATGCGCAGCGTAAGCTGACCCCCCTCGGGGGACCTTTTTAGTGTGCAGGTACCTGGAGCTGGCCACCGTTCGAGAGAATAGGACGGGGACTGCTACGTAAGCTTGGGTAGTTGTGTAGTAGGATTTGTACTTGTAAGGTATCGTGAAGTTGGAAGTCTAAACTGTATCGGTAATTTAAGGATTGTAGTATACTCGGTATAGTATTGTATTGGAGACGTTCGGAATTATGGTTGTGTATGCAAGTAAAGGTATTGTATGGTGTAGAGCACTCGGTATGTTCATATTCATCAGACCGATAGTATGTAGTATTGTAACTCGCCTTGTTAGTCATGTGGGTGACTAACGGCATTGTACACCCACCGTTGAGTAAGTAGTATCCGCTGCGTAGGTAAGTATGTACAGTAATGACGGTATTAGCGGTAGGGGTGTACATCTACAGATCCATCCACGCAAGAGAAGAAGAAGACCTTGACGGGTTAAGGCTATTAACATCCCCTTCTCCCCCTTTGTATTCTCTTCTTGTAGTTGTGTGGATGGTGATGCAGAATCCTTGTTAGGTTTTTTGTTAGGGAAGATTTCCTTGTAAAACTCTTATGATCATTTATGGAATTTTCAAGTTTCTTAACAGAGGTTTCTAGTCTTCATGCAAGTGGAATAAGATAGCCACTTATTCTCTTATCTCTAAGTCATGTTTAAGGCTTTCAAAGCAAGAATAGGATAGATTAGGATCTCGGTAATCTTTAATATTGTTATCCTGAAAAGTGGGCAACAAATGCTTAGCTTTAGGGTTAATCTCCTATTTCCCCATTATTCTGTTTGTATTTGCGGCATTAGCTATGCACGATGCAAGTATGAATATTGAGTTCCTTTTGTCAGAACCGAATCTGGAAGTGTTGTTTACGAAATGTACGATGCTGGATGTAGTGCCGGGTGAAAGTTGTCCGGCACGTTCAAGGCCATGAATCTGCCGGGTAGCGGAGATCCGGCATGTAACTCGGCATATGCATTTTGCGAGACCAAATCCTCTTCGAGACTTGCCACCTTTGATTATTGGTCATACGATCCTTTTACATTGATAATCTTCCAAAATCAAAGTTAGTTTATTTGGTTTCCTTAGTTTAGAATCACATTTACTTTCCCCCCTTTTATTATAGAATAGGCTTTTGCCCGGATTAGGACTAGTTTTCTATAAGTCCCTTGGGTTCGATACTCTCGGTCGTAATATATTTACACTATACTCCGACCGGGTTTTATTTTGCTACCCGTAGTAGAGTTGTAGGTTTAATAATTTATTTTATTCTTTTGTATATTCCTTTATTCCTACAAATTTACTGAGATTTCTTATGGACTAGCGTTTTTGCAGGAGGCGAGGAGGGGGTTGTAGGTCTGAACAATTCTCAGACCGCACTCGAGCTGGGCGGTGAGGAATAAATATGGGGGTTTTGAGCTCTCATAGGAGCTAGGAGAGGGGAGCTCAGGGGGGATTTACAGTTCAGAAGACTTTCAGAGAGAAGCTGAGGGGTGTGTGTACGCGCGTACTCATCTCTCAAATTGAAAGGAAAAGCTAGGAAGACGTTACCGTGCGTTTTTTAATGAATGTAACTGAAATACCCCAAACCTTTAAATATTGTTTAAATATTAAACTATGATATATTAAGGCTAAAAAGTGCCTTAGAAACATTAGTAAACAATTTAAACCGAAGAAAACACAACAAAGTACCATAAAGGAATTAGAGCAAAAATGTGCTCTAAGCTTGGGATAACCTTGGTTAAGACTCTAAGAGCCTACCAAGACCTTATTTATATGTTAATGAACATGTTAAATCAATTACCAAAGAAAAACCAAGCTTGAAAACAAGTTAAAACACAAACTGTGCTTTAAGTAGTCTTAAAGCACATTTTTGAAAAATTGTCTTAGAAATGGGTTTTGAGTGGCTAAATGTCCATCATTACTCTTAAATCAACATGTGTACTAATAGTATCACATTAGGAAGTCTAAATCAATGGGAAATCAAAAATTTCACAATTATGTGCACTAATTTGTGAATAGTGCCCAAATAGTGCTAGTTTAAGACATTAGTCAATATAAGTCAACTAATTGGTCAAAAAAGACCATAAAATACCCCATTTGACTAAGGGGGCCGGTTTTAAGTGTGACTCACCACACTTAGCTAGTTAATAAAGAGGGAAGTTTGATAAAGCAAAAAGGAACTATTTACTTTATGTTTAAATATCTTACCAAGCTTACCTCTCTCTTCATTCTCTTCTTCTTTTCTTATTTCCCACCGTCTTATTCATTCTCTCCCAGCTCCAAATCTATTTTTCTACAGCACCACACACTTCTCCATCTTCAAATGCTTATATCTCTTAGCTCCATGTACCAAAATTAATTCCAAGACCACCATTCTCTTAGTTTGATCAAGCTCTTCAACTTTGTCTTTTCAAATCCTCAAAACCACCATTTCGGTGACATGAAGGAGCTTAAGCTCATCTTTTCATGCCTTGTTGATCACCTTTGCTTCAAGGTAAGGAAAACCATAGAAAAACTATGTTTCCTCTCATTTTTGTGCTTGACCGAGAATCACCATGTAATGGTGTTTTCTTTGATTTTGATTTTTCATAGCTTCATTTCAAACTTCAAAGGTCTAGGTGGAGTCCTATCTTGATACTAATCAAACTCTCTTCCAATTCCAAGGTAAAACATTCATTTGTGTGTTTTAAGACATTATATAACCTAAGGTTTATCAATGAGTTTAAGCATGAAGCTTAAGGCTCACTATCTTTACTTGTGTATTGATTAGAAGCTTGACAAGTAATCAAAAGCTCCTTGCCAATTTCTAATCAAGAAAGAGCAAGGAAAAACTAGTGAGGAAGTTTTGAAGAAAAAGAGGTAAATGAACTACCTTAATGAAGTCTTATATGTATTAGGAAAATTTAGCTTTAAAATACTTAATAAACTACCTAAGGAGCCAATGGTAAATGAGCTAGAAAACTATACTCAAAGAGGTTATTAAAGACATATGTGATGATGTGTGTATTTGCAGGTCAAAGGCAAATATAATGTGGGAAATTCAGTGTTTAAGTTTAATGCAATTTAAGGGCCTAAGAGCCATGTTATTTAAGGGCCTAAGTGCCAAGCAATTTAAATTATGCACTATGTTGTGATGTAGTGTAGTTTAAGGTTTAGTTGGGTGTAAAGAACATTTCTTGTGTGGATGAATGTTCTTGATTGTTTAAGATGAAAAACCTTGTTTTTGGGTGTAAGAAAGTGCTAGCAAAGCTATGTCAAAATTTGGGTAAGAAACAAGAAGTTTAGGTGCTTAAATGAAGTTTAGTGACCTAGGTTGTGCTAGGAAGTGTTAAGGGTTGATTTGGATAAAGAAATGGGAATTTAAGTGTTTATAAGCATTAAAATGACTTAGGCTTTGTTTGGAGGATTTGGTGAGGAAATGAGTGATTGGAGATACACCAAAGTCATGGTGGGAATATACTTAGGACTTGTGCAAACTTGGGTAAACAAGGAAAGAATAATGTTTGTAAAGGAGGAAGTTTGAACTTGTGAAAAGAAGTCTTGAGAAGTTTGTGTAAGGAGGTCTTAGTAAGGAATAATGCTTTTGGAGGAATTGTAGTGGTGATAAGGAAACAATTTGGTTAGTTGAATTTTAGGTATGGTTTACCATTTAGGAACTTAAGGAAAAACATTACAAGTGTTAGGAATTTTGGTAAGAAATTGAGTAAGTGTTGAGGAACTTAGAAATGAGTTAGCAAATGAGTTTGGGGGATGCTTTAAGGTGTGGTTGAAGTGCCAAAATGATGTTAGAACATAATAGGACATATATGGTGAGATTTGGAGTGTAATAAGCAAGTTAAAACAAGTTTCTGGTTTCGACCGAACTTAGGACCGACTTAGCAAGGTCGGTCAGGCCTAAAATACACACACAGGAAACTCTCTGGAATAGACCGACCATAGGACCGACCATGGACAAGGTCAGTCGGGCTGAAAAACACTGAACCAAATGTTTATGGAATGGACCGACCTTGGGACCGCACTTAGCAAGGTCGGTCGGGGCAAAATTTCCAGACGGTAAAATGTTACTGGAATGGACTGACCTTAGGGTAAGGTCGGTCGGAAGGTTGGTCGGCCCAAAAATATAATAATAATAAAAAAAGAAATGTGACTTATGTAGTAAACCCTAATGGGTATAATGAGGATAATCAAGTGTAAGTTTAATTGTAAACACGTCATGTAAGTATGTAAACACTTAGTAAAATGGGAAGTTAATTAAGGTAATTAACCGACCTTATTAATTATGTATAGGAGCTACCTTCGGTGGAACTCGAACACAACAAGGACCAAGCTATGGTTTTCTTGCAGTCTGTTGCCTACCGGTTTACACCGGCTTGTGTGTTGTTTGTTTTTCTGTATGTTTATGACTTTGTAAGACTTAAATCATGAAACGAGTTTACAGTCATTGCTAGTATTGTGACGTGAGTGTACCGGTATCGTTAACCTCTAATACGTACTAACCGTTAGATAACTAAACTAGGTCATGTAAGAGAGTGGTACTCGGTTCAACGTTTTCGACCCAAGGAACGTTCTAACTACGGCTATGTATGAACTAGTTGTGGTTTGTGTTACTGAACTATAACTCATATCCCTTGTGTGCCTAATTGGACCTAACCCTTACTTGTGATTGAATGTGTCAAGTTCCATCAATGGGACTTCTAACAAGTGGTTAACCGGGGAGTGAGGAATCCGGTCATTCTGGTCACGCGTGTATGTACGGGAGTTGATATCTGAATCAGATTCGCCTCTCTTTATGTTAAGGTTGTTTTTCTTTCTTGGACCACAACCGCCCACGAGCTTAACCAAGGCTCACCTATCTGACTTTTGATCGGACTAAGGGAATTTATGTACGGTGTGCGGATCTAGAGGTGATCATAATGTGTCCGGTACGGTATCCGTACGATACGAGCCCGATTGGGTTGGCCTGAACATCAGGCCCAATAAAAAGGCAATTTTTGAGGCAACGGCCCGATTTTATATTTTGTATTATTTTTTAATGTAATATATACTTTTATATAATATATACATTATAGATAATATATAAATTTAATTAAGTTATATATATAATTATGATCTATATTACTTTTTTTATTGATTAGGCTTCGCAAAACCTGGAAAAACGGGCTAGCCCGGCCTTACCGAGCATGTAACGGGCTTGGTTTTTATACGGCTAAAATTTCCTTCCGAACCCGGCCCGCCCGCCCGAATGATCAGCTCTACTTGATCCTATATCCGACACATCTTTGGGTTAAGTTATTCATTCATCAAAAGGAAGGTAACGAGTTAGGTAACGGCTTTACATGAGTTTGATATATTCTCTAGGCTCTCCAAGTTGGCTAACTTATGTTGGGTTTTCTCCTAAAGTGAGACATCCCTGTATGATGTATGTTGTTGTTGCATGCGATATATATTGCTATGCTCATGTGTTGTGTGTAAATGAATGCCATGTTATCATGACAATTGGTTGCGTGTATCCCGGTAGCCGACGGGCTGCACGTTAGCCATACCAGCCATGTGTTGCTGAGCCCCTTTGGGGCACCATATTTTTATGTTGCAGGATGAGGATCGAGGAGGCGGAGTGGCTCTAGATTCTTAGGAGTTATGAAATGCTTTTGATAGTTTTTGGATGTTGGACCCGAGATGCGCCTGTGCTCCGTGGTGGTATATTATGGTTTGATAGTGATACAGTTATGGATGTAAATATTAAAACTCAGTATTGTTGGTTGTATTTATGGTTTAGTACTATGCTCGGGAGTCTGTGCATCAGACCGATACGTTTTGTATGTATTCTGCCTTGTTAGCCACGTGGGTGGCTAACGACGTGTAACACCAACCCGTTTAGTGGTTGTTATGTTATATATTTTCCGCTGCAGTTTTGTTTTATCGTTAAGTTCACAGTAGGGGTGTTACAAAAGGTGGTATCAGAGCGAAGTATCGCTCCGATGACCGGAATACCGAGCTTAGGAACATACCGAGTTAGGAGACTAAACCTTAGTTACCTGAGTGAGCAGTTAAGGAAAGGTTAACTTCTAATTAAGTGTGGATTTACCTTATTGTCGGAAAGGCGTTACAACCGTTGGAACCAATAAGTTTGCAAGCCAAATGCTAATGTATGTTCGTGTGAATTCAGATGGCAGGCCGACCACGGGGAGGAGGCCGCGGGCACCGTTGCCCAGATGGTGCCTTAGCTTGTCGCTGCGGTGCAGCAGGGACAGCAACTCGGGGTTCAACCACCACCACAGCCACGCGAGACCTACTGGGTCAAGGCGTTGGCAGATCTGAGACCACCGTCATTCCACGGGGAGACCGACCCTAGTAAGTTGGAGGCGTATATCTCCGAACTGGAGACCGCCTACGAGACCTTGGATGTGCCTGCTGGAGCCAAGGTTCGTCTTGCCGCTTACTACCGGAAGGTTCGGCAAGAAGTTAATGGTGGAAGCTTGTGAGAGATGACAGGATAGCTGATCCTGAGTTCGGATGGAGGGAGTACACGGCTTTGCTGCGAGCCAAGTACTACCCGGTGCATGTGCAGGAGGCTAAGCGCCTCGAGCTGGATAGTCTGAGGCAAGGGGACAAGATGTCGGTAGACGAGTGCTACACCGCCTTCACCGACCTTATCCACCTGCTACCAGACCTGGGTTACTCGAACCGGGTTCTGGTAAACCGTTTTTATAACGGACTCAGCCACCGCCTACGCTATGGGATGGGGCCAGCTGAATATACTACCTTGCAGGTAATTAAAGTATAGTACGATGTGAATAAGTGTATACAGTGAGTAATGTGAATGTGAGTTTAATTTGCGGGGCATGACTGACATCCTAAATTCAGGAGTGCTATCATGCCGCTGCTAAGGTTGAGATCACCGTCTGTCGGAGGGACGAGGAGAATGCGCACAAGCGCAAGGCTTCGAGCGAGGGCCAGAACACGCAAGGGTACGGGGGAGGAAAGAAGAAGAAGCCTTACCCCCAGTCCCAGAAAGGCCAGCACCAGGGTGGCAAAGGCCAAGCCCAGACCACCACCGCTGAGGAGCCACTGCAGCTCACCTATGCCTATGCGGCTAAGCCCTTACGCTCTCACCCACCCAAGGGTAACTACCAATTCCGTGTACCAAAGTTTAAATGTGTGTTGTTATGTTGTGAAGTGTGTTGATGGTGTGATGTTATGACAGCTAGCACGGGTTCTGGACCGGAGCGCCACTACTACTGTAAGTGGTGCAACGGAGACCACCCCGACAAGGACTGCAAGGGAAATGATGTACAGTGTCGATACTGCAAGAAGATGGGGCACCGTGACTTCGAGTGCTGCCAGAACCCCAACGACAGAAACTACAGGCCTAAGGGGCAATGGAAGGGTAAGGCTGCCGCGACCACTGAAGGCCCGAAGGCGACTTACCAGCTATCCTCAGCTCAGGGGAACACTGACTCCCAGAAGGGGAAAAGGTCGGGATCCGGCAAGGCCGCCCTAAATGTGGTAGACCGGTCAGAGGCTGCTGGACCCTCTTCTAGACCAGGTACTACTTGAACCACTGAGTGAAGTAATTAACTGCTTACCGCATTTCATGCATGAGTGTTAGCAAGTCTAAGTGTACAACCATATAAGTGAAGAGTTAAAGTATAATGTATAATTTACCTAAGTTAGATAATTCTAAACCTTAGGAACCTTCAATATTTGTTATCCAATCCCTCCCACACCGAACCCCAAGGGAAACACCATCAGCATCACCGAATCCCGATGGAGCAATGTCAGGTTATCCAGCCAGGTATGATATTATTAAATGGATACCTGACACCCGAAGCACAAATCCACATCATCCGACGATGCGACGAACTGGGAGCAGCACCTGGAGGTTTCTACACACTCGAATACCCGAGTGGATCGAAGATGAAATTGAAGATGATGTGCATGGGTAAGGACTGGAACCCTTACACCAAGACATATCAGGATGTACGAGTGGAAGACGGAGCAACAGTACCGAGGATACCCGAGGAGTTCCTTGCGGTCGTTAACCACGCCGTGGGAATTGCTCAACAGGTTGAATCGGATCCAATTCCGAGTGTTAAAGCAAATTTGTGTATTGTGAACTTCTACCAGAAAGGTGGACAGTTAGGTTTACACCAAGATAAGGATGAAACACCCGAGTCTCTGAGTAAGGGAGTACTCGTGGTGTCTTGGTCCATTGGTGATACCGCAGTGTATGTGTATGAAGAGCAGAAGCGTGCTGATCTCGCAAAGAAGTTAGTGTTGAAGTCAGGAGATGTATTAATCATGGGTGGGCAGTCAAGGATGCTATATCACGGTATCAAGAAGATCAAACTGAATACCGCACCTTCAACGGTAATTAATGCCACACACATGAAACCCGGACGTTTAAATTTGACATTTCGGTAGTTCTAAGCCTTGTGTAACCATGTAATGAGTGAAACCAGTTGTATGTTAAGGATGCTACATATATATTAGCTATGTTGACAATGTAAACCAACCTATGGTGTAAAGAGTATGTTAATGAATAAAGAGACGTTGTTTTGAAGTATGTCAGCCGTGTTGTTACTGTGTACTTATGAGTTTGTGTACTGAATTAGGCTGTACACTCGGAAAGGGAGGTATACTGGAGTGTGTAATGAGGTAGAAGCCGGCAAAAGCGGCACTATCCTCACCGGTACCTTTCCAGTTAATGGCGTGGACGCATCGCTCTTGTTCGACTCTGGAGCCTCACATACATTTGTCTCGCTTCCATTTGCGAGGAGGCTGGGGTTAGACGGTGAAGAGATGCCTGACTTCCTAGTCACTCTCCCGTCGAAAGAGCGGATCAAGTGTACCCGCTATCACCGAGATGCTGTTGTGCGAATCAAGGATGAAGAGTTTCCGATCGACATGATAGAGTTCGACGGACTCGGATTTGATGTGATTGTGGGGATGAACTGGTTGGAGCGGTACAAGGGTCGAATCCTATGTGCCGAGCATCGACTGCTTCTTCGGAGTCTGACTGGGGTATAATTTCATACCGCCAGAGGCCCAGGGAGCCTTCGACACAGATTATCTCCGCTATGTCTATGTATCGTGAGTTGCGAAGGAAGAGTGATGTATACCTCTGCTATGTCCAGGACATAGAGAGAGACCCAGAGTTTAGCCCAGATGTGCCGGTAGTGTCAGAGTTTCCTGATGTCTTTCCTAAGGAACTGTTTGGCATGCCGCCAGCACGGGAAGTGGAGTTTGAAATTGAATTGGTGTCGGGAACCGGACCAATAGCGAAGGCGCCCTACCCTTTGGCTCCAGCTGAGATGACTGAGCTCAAGGAGCAGCTGAGAGACCTACTCAACAAGGGATTTATACGCCCGAGTGTTTCACCATGGGGAGCGCCGGTCCTCTTCGTGAAGAAGAAGGACGGTAGTCTCCGCCTCTGCATCGACTACAGGAGTTGAATGTTGTTACGGTGAAGAACTGTTATCCTTTACCCCGCATTGACGATTTGTTTGACCAGTTGAAAGGAGCATCAGTATTCTCCAAGATTGACTTACGATCCGGTTACCACCAGATTGCTATTCAAGAGAGCGACATTGAGAAGACCGCATTCCGAACCAGATACGGTCACTACGAGTTCACGATTATGCCGTTTGGTTTATCCAATGCACCAGCCAAGTTTATGGATTTAATAAACCGCTTGTTCCGAGATCTGTTGGACAAGTCAGTGGTAGTCTTCATCGACGATATTCTTGTGCATTCCAAGTCAAAGGGTGAGCATGAAAGCCACCTGAGATGTGTGTTGCAAACGTTGAGAGAAAATCAGTTGTATGCAAAATTTCTAAGTTGTGAGTTATGGTTGAACCAAGTTTCATTCCTTGGTCATGTTATTTCCGAGGCTGGGATCGCTGTTGATCCGGCCAAGATAGATGCAGTGCGCACCTGGCCTAGGCCGAAGACGGTTACCGACATCCGGAGCTTCCTCGGTCTGGCAGGATATTACAGGAGATTTGTGAAGGACTTCTCCAGTGTCTCGAAGCCGATGACTTCCTTAATGAAGAAGGATGCACCATTCGAGTGGACAGACGACTGCGAGAGTTCTTTCCAGAGTCTCAAGAATGCTCTTACCTCTGCACCAGTCCTGATAATACCAGATGGTACAGATGGTTTTGAGGTCTACTGCGACGCATCCGGAAGAGTATGGGTTGTGTGTTGATGCAACACGGGAAGGTCGTAGCATACGCCTCCCGGCAGCTGAAGAAGCATGAAGAGAACTACCCTACCCACGATTTAGAATTGGGTGCCATTGTCTTCGCTCTGAAGATATGGCGACATCATTTGTATGGGGTAAACGTGACAGTTTATTCTGACCACAAAATTTTGAAGTACTTGTTCACTCAGAAAGAGTTGAACATGAGGCAAAGAAAGTGGGTCGAGTTTCTAAACGATTACGACATCAACTTGCAGTACAAGAGGGTAAGGCAAATGTGGTAGCTGACGCACTGAGTCGCCAAGCACACTCTCTCCATTCGCTAGTCTCTCATTCTAGCTTGGTTGAAGAGGTACGGAATGCTCAGATGTCGGATCAGTATATGTTAGAGATCAGGCAGAAGCTTATTGATGGCACATTCGAGGGTCAGAAGTATGATTTCTGACTCCACGATGATGACCTGATTAGGCTGAATGGCCGACTGTGTATTCCGAGGAGTAACAACGCTGAGCTGAAAGAGCACATACTGAGTGAATCCCACTGTCTAGACTTTGATTCACCCCGGAGCTTCAAAGATGTATAAGACATGAACGATATTTTGGTGACTGGTATGAAAAAGGATGTGAATGACTATGTGGTAAGGTGTCTCACTTGTCAGAAGGTCCGTTTGAGCACCGACGGCCTGGTGGTATGGTGTAGCCAATGCCAGTGCCTGAGTGGAAGTTCCATGATATCTCCATGGACTTCGTAGTAGGGCTTCCGCCTACAAGGGAGGTCTGAATATGATTTGGGTCGTTGTTGACCGACTAACCAAGGTGGCCCGATTCATACCGATGAAGGACACATGAAAAGTGGCAAAGCTTGCCAGAGCTCTTCGACCGAGAGATTGTACGACACCATGGGTACCGAAGTACTATCGTGTCTGATAGGGATACCAGATTCCTCTTGAGGTACTGAAGAACTACACGGGAAGCGCTTGGTACCGAGCTGAAGCTGAGTACAGCGTTCCACCCACAGACAGATGGTCAGAGTGAGCGCACCATCCAGACGCTAGAGGATATGTTACGTGCATGTGCACTTGACTTTCAGACCAGCTGGATTGATAAGTTACATCTGATTGAGTTTAGCTACAACAACAGTTACCATGCTTCGATCAAGATGTCTCCCTTCCAGGCTTTGTACGGTAGACCATGCCGCACGCCATTATGTTGGGATGAGTCGAGTGAGATGGTCATTATAGGACCTGAGTATCTGGAGCAAGTACAAGCAGAAGTACGCCAGATCCGAGCTAACATGAAGGCAGCTCAGGACAGGCAGAAATCACATGCGGATGTGCGACGACGTGACCTGGAGTTCGCCGTGGGCGACTAGGTGTTTCTTAGAGTTTCTCCCATGAAGGGTGTGTTTCGTTTTGGCCAGAAAGGCAAGTTGAGCCCGAAATATGTGGGGCCTTATGTTGTGACGGAGCGGATAGGCCCGGTAGCTTACAAGCTAGATTTACCTGCTGAGCTGGGCAAGGTACATGATGTATTTCATGTGTCTCAGTTGAAGAAGTATATGTCTCATCTGTCTCATGTACTTCATCCCGAAAGGCTAACGTTAGAGCCAACCATGCGATCAGTGGAGACTTCCGTGTGGATTCTGGATACTAAGACTCGAGACACTCGCCATAAGTCGGTAAGACTGGTGAAGGTCCTCTGGTCTAACCAGGAAGTCGAGGAGGCCACTTGGGAGCTGGAAGATAAAATGAGGGCGAAGTATCTGTTGTTGTTTACTCCTTAGTATTTGTATGTATAGGGTACAGGGTGTACCCCTTTTTAAGGGGGGTAGAGCCGTTTTGGTTATGTATGTACGACATGTATTGAAATACATTGTCGATGTTGTTATGTTATAGACCTTTGAGTCTAAGTGATGTTATGTTACCGGGACCTTCCCGGGACCTTGAGTCTGACATTATGTAAAATAGGTTTGATGTGAAAGTATTATTTTATAAGTAATCCCTGTGTTCTAATATTAAAGATGCGTGGGAAGTATGAACTTTGGGGACAAAGTTCTTTTAAGGGGGGTAGATTGAAATACCCCAAACCTTAAATATTATTTAAATATAAAACTATGATATATTAAGGATAAAAAGTGCCTTAGAAACATTAGTAAACAATTTAAACCAAAGAAAAAACAACAAAGTACCATAAAGGCAATTAGAGCAAAAATGTGCTCTAAGCTTGGGATAACCTTGGTTAAGACTCTAAGAGCCTACCAAGACCTTATTTATATGTTAATGAATATTTTAAATCAATTACCAAAGAAAAACCAAGCTTGAAAACAAGTTAAAACACAAAATGTGCTTTAAGGAGTCTTAAAGCACATTTTTGAAAAAATTGTCTTAGAAATGGGTTTTGAGTGGCTTAATTTGTGAATAGTGCCCAAATAGTGCTAGTTTAAGACATTAGTCAATATAAGTCAACTAATTGGTCAACAAAGACCATAAAATACCCCATTTGACTAAGGGGGCCAGTTTTAAGTGTGACTCACCACACTTAGCTAGTTAAATAAAGAGGGAAGTTTGATAAAGCAAAAAGGAACTATTTACTTTATGTTTAAATATCTTACCAAGCTTACCTCTCTCTTCATTCTCTTCTTCTTTTCTCATTTCCCACCGTCTTCTTCATTCTCTCCCAGCTCCAAATCGATTTTGCTACAGCACCACACACTTCTCCATCTTCCATTGCTTATATCTCTTAGCTCCATGTACCAAAATTAATTCCAAGACCACCATTCTCTTAGTTTGATCAAGCTCTTCAACTTTGTCTTTTCAAATCCTCAAAACCACCATTTCGGTGCCATGAATATTCTCCATTGAAGGAGCTTGAGCTCATCTTTTCATGCCTTGTTGATCACCTTTGCTTCAGAGTAAGAAAAACCAAAGAAAAACTATGTTTCCTCTCATTTTTGTGCTTGACCGAGAATCACCATGTAATGGTGTTTTCTTTTGATTTTTCATAGCTTCATTTCAAACTTCAAAGGGCTAGGTGGAGTCCTATCTTGATACTTAATCAAACTCTCTTCCAATTCTAAGGTAAAGCATTCATTTGTGTGTTTTAAGACATTATATAACCTAAGGTTTATCAATGAGTTTAAGCATGAAGCTTAAGGCTCACTATCTTTACTTGTGTATTGATTAGAAGCTTGACAAGTAATCAAAAGCTCCTTGCCAATTTCTAATCAAGAAAGAGCAAGGAAAAACTAGTGAGGAAGTTTTGAAGAAAAAGAGGTAATGAACTACCTTAATGAAGTCTTATATGTCTTAGGAAAATTGAGCTTTACAATGCTTAATAAACTACCTAAGGAGCCAATGGTAAATGAGCTATAAAAACTATACTCAAAGAGGTTATTAAAGACATATGTGATGATGTGTGTATTTGCAGGTCAAAGGCAAATATAATGTGGAAAATTCAGTGTTTAAGTTTAATGCTATTTAAGGGCCTAAGAGCCATGTTATTTAAGGGCCTAAGTGCCAAGCAATTTAAATTATGCACTATGTTGTGATGTAGTGTAGTTTAAGGTTTAGTTGTGTGTAAAGAACATTTCTTGTGTGGATGAATGTTCTTGATTGTTTAAGATGAAAAACCTTGTGTTTTAGGTGTAAGAAAGTGCTAGCAAAGCTATGTCAAAATTTGGGTAAGAAACAAGAAGTTTAGGTGCTTAAATGAAGTTTAGTGACCTAGGTTGTGCTAGGAAGTGTTAAGGGTTGATTTGGAGAAAGAAATGGGAATTTAAGTGTTTATAAGCATTAAAATGACTTAGGCTTTGTTTGGAGGATTTGGTGAGGAAATGAGTGATTGGAGATACACCAAAGTCATGGTGGGATATACTTAGGACTTGTGCAAACTTGGGTAAACAAGGAAAGAATAATGTTTTGTAAAGGAGGAAGTTTGAACTTGTGAAAAGAAGTCTTGAGAAGTTTGTGTAAGGAGGTCTTAGTAAGGAATAATGCTTTTGGAGGAATTGTAGTGGTGATAAGGAAACAATTTGGTTAGTTGAGATTTTAGGTATGGTTTACCATTTAGGAACTTAAGGGAAAACATTACAAGTGTTAGGAATTTTGGTAAGAAATTGAGTAAGTGTTGAGGAACTTAGAAATGAGTTAGCAAATGAGTTTGGGGGATGCTTTAAGGTGTGGTTGGAGTGCCAAAATGATGTTAGAACATAATAGGACATATATGGTGAGGTTTGGAGTATAATAAGCAAGTTAAAACAAGTTTCTGGTTTTGACCGACCTTAGCAAGGTCGGTCAGGCCTAAAATACACACGCAGGAAACTCTCTGAAATAGACCGACCATAGGACCGACCATGGACAAGGTCGGTTGGGCTGAAAAACACTGAACCAAATGTTTCTGGAATGGACCGACCTTGGGACCAAACTTAGCAAGGTCGGTCGGGGCAAAACTTCCAGATGGTAAAATGTTACTGGAATGGACAGCCTTAGGGTAAGGTCGGTCGGAAGGTCGGTCGGCCCAAAAATATAATAATAACAAAAAAAAGAAATGTGACTTATGTAGTAAACCCTGATGGGTATAATGAGGATAATCAAGTGTAGGTTTAATTTTAAACACGTCATGTAAGTATGTAAACACTTAGTAAAATGGGAAGTTAATTAAGGTAATTAACCGACCTTATTAATTATGTATAGGAGCTATCTTCGGTGGAACTCGAACACAACAAGGACCAAGGTATGGTTTTCTTGCAGTCTGTTGCCTACCGGTTTACACCGGCTTGTGTGTTGTTTGTTTTTCTGTATGTTTATGACTTTGTAAGACTTAAATCATGAAACGAGTTTACAGTCATTGCTAGTATTGTGACGTGAGTGTACCGGTACCGTTAACCTCGAATACGTACTAACCGTTAGATAACTAAACTAGGTCACGTAAGAGAACGGTACTCGGTTCAACGTTTTCGACCCAAGGAACGTTCTAACTACGGCTATGTATGAACTAGTTGTGGTTTGTGTTACTGAACTATATCTCATATCCCTTGTGTGCCTAACTGGACCTAACCCTTACTTGTGATTGAATGTGTCAAGTTCCATCAATGGGACTTCTAACAAGTGGTTAACCGGGGAGTGAGGAATCCGGTCGTTCCGGTCACGCGTGTATGTACGGGAGTTGATATCTGAATCAGATTCGCCTCTCTTTATGTTAAGGTTGTTTTTCCTTCTTGGACCACAACCGCCCACGAGCTTAACCAAGGCTCATCTATCTGACTTTTGATCGGACTAGGGGGAATTTATGTACGGTGTGCTTGGATCACTATATCCGACACATCTTTGGGTTAAGTTATTCGTTCATCCAAAAGGACGGTAACGAGTTAGGTAACGGGCTTGACATGAGTTTGATATCATTCTCTAGGCTTTCCAAGTTGGCTAACTTATGTTGGGTTGTTCTCCTAAAGTGAGACATCCCTGTTATGATGTATGTTGTTGTTGTTATGCGATATATATTGCTATGCTCATGTGTTGTATGTTAAATGAATGCCATGTTATCATGACAATTGGTTGCGTGTATCCCGGTAGCCGACGGGTTGCACGTTAGCCATACCAGCCATGTGTTGCTGAGCCCTTTGGGGCACCATATTTTTTTGTTGCAGGATGAGGATCGAGGAGGCGGTGTGGCTCTAGATTCTTAGGAGTTATGAAATGCTTTTGATAGTTTTTGGATGTTGGACCCGGGATGCGTCTGTGCTCCCGTGGTGGTATATTATGGTTTGATAGTGATACAGTTATGGATGTAAATATTAAAACTCAGTATTGTTGGTTGTATTTATGGTTTAGTACTATGCTCGGGAATCTGTGCATCAGACCGATACGTTTTGTATGTATTCTGCCTTGTTAGCCACGTGGGTGGCTAACGGCGTGTAACACCAGCCCGTTTAGTGGTCGTTATGTTATATATTTTCCGCTGCAGTTTTGTTTTATCGTTAAGTTTACAGTAGGGGTGTTACAGTAACATTTTGGTATCACTTAGTTGTATGTAAATTATTAGATGGTGGCCTGCTCACCTAAATGAGTGAGTAATTGATGACAATATAATTTGGGAAAATTCAAAGGATACCACTAAAAAGTTTGTTAATTCACAAAATACCACGATTTTCAAAAAAAGTTTTTCAGATACCACAAAAAAAAAAAATTTTAATTCATCAGGTACCACAAATTACTAACCCAAAACTTTTTGAGACCAAAATACCCCTACTTGTTAGTAAACATAGTTCATTGTATACCACATAAATATTATTAATTCACAAGATATCATAAAACTTAATAAAATATAGGAAAATTCACGGGATACCACTAAAAAGTTTGTTAATTCACAAAATACCACATTTTTAAAAAGTTTTTCAGATACCACAAAAATAATTTTAATTCATCAGATACCACAAATTATTGACCCAAAACTTTTTGATACCAAAATACCCCTACTTGTTAGTAAACATAGTTCACCGTATACCACATAAATATTATTAATTCACAAGATATCATAAAACTTAATAAGATATATGTTAAAACAGTAAAAAATAACAAAAATTTAAGTTTATTATATTACTGGTTAAAATTTTACAAAATAAAAAACCGTATATATAATTCAAAATTTTGAAAAATAAAAAAATATAATATATCATTTAAAAGCTAAAAGACTTAATTAAAAATAAAAAAATAGTTAAGGCAACGTTAATTCAAATTTTTTAAAATATTTTTACTCAAAATATTTTAGTAATGTAAAATAGTATTATAAAGAAATTAAATTTATATAATGTAAATTAAAAAAATTAAATTATCATTCTCTTTACGGTTTTTGTCTATTTTAATCAAACTTATGACTTCTCTGATATATTATACTTTTTATAATTCTTTTAAGATTTTATTATCATATATAAATATATATGGTATTTTTTATTTTTTTCAATTTTAACCCTATACGAAGAACGTTAATTTTTAGTAGTTATTTATCCAACATACGCTTATTAATTTGCTTTCAATTAAATATATAAAATGATATTGTTTAAAATAGACTCTTAACTGTTGTTTTATTTTTTTTATCAAATTATTTAGCTTGTATATAATATTTTTATATAATATCAATTTATAAGATTTAATTAAAAATTACAACAAAGTTGTTAAACATAATTTTAAAAAGTAAGTAGCAAAATTAACTTTTTCAATATATGGGTTAAAATTGAAAATAAAAAATACCATATATATAAAATAATATAATAATAAAATATCTACAAATATTAAGAATAATAAAAGGTATAATGGTAATAGAGAAGCCACAAATTTGATTAAAAATAGACAAAAATAGTAAAGAAAATAATAATTGAAATTTTATAATATTACTTTATATAATTTTTTTAATAATAATATTTTATATTATTAAAATTATTAGAGTAAAACATTATAAAAAAATTTGATTTATCATTCTCTTAACTACTTGGTATTTTATTTTTTTATAACTTTTTTTAATTTTTAGTAATTTTATATTTGATATTTTAAATTTATGAAATTTCAACCTATATATTAATAAACCTATAAATTTTTATTATTTTTTATTGGTTTTAAATTTTTTTAATAAATGATGTGGTATCTTGTGAATTAAAAATATTTATGTGATATACCGTGAACTATGTTTATTAAAAATTAGCGGTATTTTGGTTTTAAAAAGTTTTAGTTAGTAATTTGTGGTATCTGGTGAATTAAAATTATTTTTGTGGTATCAAGAAAAATTTTTTATAAACTGTGGCATATTGAATTAAAAAACATTATAGTGGTATCTGGTGAAATGTTCCTAAAAATTTTGTGTTAATGTTAATTAAAAAATGAACTTCTATAAATGTTAATTGTTAATATGTTTAAATAAACTGACGTTTTAAAAAAATATCACATAGATACACTAAATAAAAGGATATTTTATTTAAATTGATAGTATAATCAATCAGTTATATTAATTGATCGCTATATTGATTAATTGATAAAAGATGCATTAAATATTTGTAAAAAAATGACAAATTACTATGGTATATTCAATTATATATTTAGGGAAAATTCAAGGGATACCATCATTGAAAATTTTGTTAATTCACAAATACCACTGTTTTTAAAAACGTTTCTCACATACCACAAAAATAATTTTAATTCACCTGATACCACAAATCACTAACCCAAAATTTTTAAGACCAAAAAATACCTTACTTGCTAATAAACATAGTTCACGGTATACCACATAAATATTTTTAATTCACAAGATACCACAACATTTACTGTAATATATTAAAACAATAAAAACTAAAAAATCATAGGTTTATAAATATATAGGTTGAAAGTTTATAAAATTAAAAATATCAAATATATAATTATAAAATTACTAAAAACATTTAAAAATAAAAATACCAAGTAGTCAAGAGAACGATAATTCAAAATTTATAATATTTTTACTATAATAATTTATAATATAAATATTATTATAAAAAATAAATTTATATAAAGTAAGATTATAAAAATTAAAATTATCATTCTCTTTACTATTTTTGTCTACTTTTAATTGAATTTTTGGCTTTTCTAATATAATTATACCTTTATTATTCTTCATATTTTTAAAGATTTTATTATCATATATATGGTATTTTTTATGATTTCAATTATAACCCATATATAAGAAAAAGTTAACTTTTGATCCCTTTTAAAATATATTTAATAATTTTTGTTGTATGTTTGAGTTAGTTAAGTATATAAAGTGATATATATAAATATTATATACTATATACAAGCTAAATAATTTGACAAAAAAATAAAACAACAATTAAGAATATTACAGTCTAATATTTTTTTTGTGATATCATTTTATATATTTTAATTCAAAACAAAAAATTTATAAACATAAGAACTAGTAAAAGTAACGTTCTTCATATAAGGGTTAAATTGAAAAAACAAAAAAAATACCATATATATAATAATAAAATCTCTAATGAATTATAAAAAATATAATATATTAGAGATACCTCAAATTTGATTAAAAAGATAAAAACAGTAAAGAGAATGATAATTAATTTTTTACAATTTACTTTATATAAATTTAATTTTTTATAATACTATTTAACATTACTAAAAATACTTTGAGTAAAAATATTATAAAAAAATTCTAATTATCATTCTCTTAACTATTTTTAATGATATATAGTATTTTTTTGAAACTTTTTAATTATATATGTGGTTTTTTATTTTATAAAATTTTAACCAATAAAATAAAAAACTTAGATTTTTATTATTTTTTACTGTTTTAATATATATTTTATTGAGTTTTGTGGTATCTTGTAAATTAATAATATTTACATGGTATATCGTGAACTATGTTTATTACAAGTAGGGGTATTTTGGTCTTAAAATGTTTTGGGTTAGCAATTTGTGGTATCTGGTGAATTAAAATTAATTTTTTTTGGTATCTAAAACTCTTTTTTTAAAACTATGGTATTTTGTGAATTAACAAACTTGTTAATGGTATCCCGTGATTTTTCCCTATATTTAGCGTTGTACAACTATTCAGTTTGATACAAAAGTGGTTCACAAGTGTGAAGATTGTTGGTATCAATATGAAAATTGTTTATATAGTCATAAAGATAGTTTAGACTTATGTAAAGGTGTCAAAAGCTACATAGTTTAGACTTATAACTCTAGAAGAATGGTCATATGGTGTCATGCCCCATTTTGTAATGTAGCTTGTCGCGTGGGTCATTTGTGTTGGATGTAATGTAATGCCACTGAATGTAAACAAGTTGCTTATGAATAAAATAAGTAGCCATATTCTATTTAGTTGTCCCTATGTTGCAATGACTTCAGTCACCCATGTATTACGCCTTTGCGTTCTCTTGCAGGGATGTTGAGGAGGAGGCCCTGTGATTGTATGATTTCGGTGGGGGTCTATATAAATATGGTATGACTCAGAAGCCAAGATCCTTGAAATTGCCATTCTATGGAGGGTGAAAACCCATTATAATTGGCATCCCTCAAATACCTACTAAATCGTCCGTCTTTCCCAAAAAGCTTAAGGGGAATGCTAGTGAGCACTACACCCGCTCTCAATGGGCTCCACGCGGACTTATGCCCTAAGGGGGCGGAAATTGACTAGAGTCGCCACCTAGTTTGACTTATGATAAAGGAGGAAGAAGTTCGGGTTCTAAGAACCGTTAATTGACTCTAAGGTTGTTGTCTATGGATAGGACTCATCTGATCATACCAGAGATTATATTGTGGGTTCGCACTGGGTTACACCCCTTAGAAGTGGCAACGACCACGACTTTGGATTGGTGCCGGAGGAAACCTCGGTCTCCAATTGTCGGGATTACCTTCTTTCAAAACCTTATTAAAGAGATTCATTTGAGAGTCAATGATAGGATTAGGACAGGAAGAGAGAAAGAGTGTGGATGAGGCGAGCTTTTCTGCCAAGCTAGCGCCAAGAAGAAGAATTGGTGAATTCGGATGAGTATAGAATAAAGATTTGGGAAAAGTCTGAGGTTGAGTGAATAGACAAGACTTGGAGTCTGATGGTTTGAATTTAGTGGGAGCGAAGAAGAAAGTTGAGTGTTTGAAGAAAATGAGAGTCACCTCAGAGGGGGAAAATGGTGGTTTTTGTTTGGAACGGGGTCGCACCCTAGATGGGCTGCCTACGTACTCAACTCCCTGTTGAGAACAGACCTTACGTAGTTCACGACATTTGGGGGTTTGGAGATTTTTGAGATGTTTGAGATGTTTTGGGAAGTTTCGGGTTTGAGAGGTTAGTCTGTGAGACGCTCAGGTCTATGAGACATTTGAGATGTTCATGTTGTGGAGAAATAAGATCTTGAAGTCTGTGGGACGCTCGGGTCTATGAGACATTTGAAATCTTAATACGGTGGAGAGATTGAAATGTTTAAGTCTGTGAGGCGCTCGGGCCTATGAGACTTTGGAGGTTTGAGAGAAGCTGGAATTCGTAAGAGGATTGGAGTTTGAAGTGATTTGAAATTTGGAAGATGATTTGAGTGTGTGTGAGGCAATTGGAGTTTGGAAGAGACCCCGGGTTTTTTAGGTTCGAGGTTCGAAATGGTCGAGGAAAATAATTTTGTTGTGAAAGGGCGGGTGATCCCAGGGAACACCCTATGTACCCCCTCGAGCGCGACACTTAATTAATGGTAAGTGCCAAGGCTCGAACGATGGGGCAATGAATTTATGTCGAAATATGGTATTTGGAGAGAAGTATCATGAATGAGATACTCTCGGTCAAACCCTAATAACGTCTCTAACTCCGGGTTTTAAAACGTTAAAAACCGAAAACATTAAAATCGAGTGGAAGGGAGTTAGACGATTCTAAAATCCCGGCTGCAACTAGGAAAACAGGAAGACAGTACATCCCTAGCACCCCGCCTTGTAAAAATCTAGGCTGCAATTAGGGGAGGTTTGTCACCCTAATGCCCCACCTAAAGAAATCCAGATGCGACAAGAGATGTTACTGCCCCAGTGCCCTGCCTCGGATTATATTTGGAGAGGGAGACAAATGATGTCTAACTAAGAGAAAATATATTGAAAGTGTTAGACATTTCCTGTTCCTCAAAAACGGCTTATTTCAAGTTTGAAAACTAGTTAGAAAACCTTGAATTTTGTTTGGAATTCTCGATGAAGAAACACTGATTTTGAGAAATGTTTTTAGGAGAAAACTTTCAGCATATGTGAGAAGAACTTTCTGCGTTTTGAGAAGAGTTTTCTATGATGTGAGAAGAGTTTCCTTTAAAATTCCACAAAATAGTTTCTTTGAAATCTAAGAAAACTTGATGAAATTTGAATGAGATGAATGTTTAAAATTTGAAAAAAGAGATTTTTGGAGTTTGAATGGGATTTACAAGTTGAGTTTGAATTGAATTTGGGCCGAGGTTGGAAAACGGGCAAGTGGAGGTTTGGGTTGATTGAAGTAGGGTAGGTCAAAGTTGGTCTTGGTCAAACTCAAAGACCAGGTCAGTCAAAATTGGACCGGGTCAAAGTTAGGTTGGTCAAAGATAAAGTTCGGGTCGGTCAAAGTTGGACCGAGTCAAAATCAGGTTGGTCAAAGTTGGACTTGGGCAGAAATAGGTTTGGGTCAAACTGAGCTTGGGCCAAATTGGGTTTGGGCTCAAATTGGGTTTGAGCCCGAATTGGGTTGGGCCCGAATTGTGATTTGTGAACTGTGGGCTGGAGTGGGTATGGGTCATAGTGGGTGGGCTGGGCTGAAATGAGCTTGGAATTGAATTGGGCCTGTTTTGGGCTTTGTTAGAAATTGGGTTGAAATTTGGGCCTTATTTGGAGTTGGGCCAAAAAAATAGGCCTTGCTTGAAGTTGGGCCGAAATTGGGCCTTGTGTTTGGAGTTGGGCTGAAAATTAGGCCTTGCTTGAAGTTGGGCTGAAATTGGGCCTTGTTTGGAGTTGGGCTGAAAATAGGCCTGCTGTGAAGTGGTGGGCCTTGTTTGGAGTTGGCCGAAAAATGGGCCTCGTTTGGATTGGCTGAAGTAGCCCTTTTTATGTGGGCTTTATTTGTGATTGGGTTGAAAATTGTTTTTGGGCTGATTTATGAAATGTTAACAAGTGAAATGGATCAATTTATTGATTTATTAACTCTTGATTATGGGTGAGTTGAAGGCAAAAGGAGGATTCCACCCACATAAAACGAATCGAAGACCCGCTAGGCATGGGGTGGTTTCGCATCCTAAGCCTTCCTAAGAGGCGTTTAGGGCTTATTTTTAAAGTTTTTGTTTATAAAAATAACGGTGGTTTGGATGTTTTCTGAAGCTATAGGAGATTACTGTCCCACGAAACGAATGAGAGACCCGTTAGGTGTGGAGCAATAATACATCCGCAGCTTTTCTGTTAGTGAAGGTCGTAAGGGGTAATAACTAAGGCTTAGTATTGGCTAGAAGAGTACAAGGAGATGAAGTAAAATTTGAAACAAATTCTATCGTAAAACATGTACACGTATAATGCAAAGATCGTTCAGAAAGCAAATCCATATGAAGATTAATAGATCAGTACAAGTAACAACCGCTAATTAAACTCAAAGAAGTAAAATCTGTTCACTGTTATTAAAGGACTGGTGGATCAAAGCTAAATTTCCAAATCAATTTGTTTCTTTTCAGTTTATTGCTATTAAGAACTAAAATTAAGCAATCTAACCTGAAGGAAAGGTGGAAGAGAAGTACGACCCAAGAGTATTTAAACACTAATTAAAACTAAACAGAGTTGCTAGTTCAGCTTATTTTACTTCTTCTCTTTTTTCTTATTCTCTTTAGACAAAGGTCTCAAACCTAACTCATTATTAAGCCATAAAACCATAAACATTAAGAAATAAAAATTACAAAACTAGAAGTGATAAGCATATACAAATCAAGATAAGCTCATAAAGCAGATGACCATCATAATACATACATACAAGAATAATAACTGAGCACGGGTTAAGGTAGAGCCCCAAAAGCAAGCCAGGCTCGAAGCCTTCAAACTCACAACACGTATCGATGTATGAAATAAACGATACCATAGGAAAAGCAAGAGATACACACGCTCGTACAAGTAGCATGACCATTAACATATACAATATTCAAGCAGCTGAAACATGGCCAACTGTGAACACCACTTCAAAATCAGAGTGTCATGCATTAGTGAACAAGCATATTTCGAATGAATTGAGAAATTAGCTCTGGTTAGGTGAAAAATACCAGGATAATGGTGGTGACTACTGCTGTAGAGGGACAACAAAACACAAAGCCAACCACATCAGTATTAGGAAAAACGAATTGACAAAGGCATAGGTTAAGGAAACCGACACGGGTTTGAAGATCGCTGTAGTGCTCAAACAGACTACTCTGAGTTCTACGACATGGACGGTGATTCAACGTTTGCTATGGTAACCAACTGATGTTGGCCTTAGAAGCAGGATCCAACTCATCGTAACACGAGACAAATTATGAAATGAAGAGAATGAATCTTCAATCGAATCACCAAAGTAATGAAGCCAGACCATTCGACGGTAAGCCAAAGTAAGCCAAATGTCTTTCGCACGTTTAAGAAAAAATAATAGTGGAACACATGCAAAGGGAAACGAACGATTATTTCACTTCAGGTCCGAGGCCGAAATGCACACCTCAGCAGTATATGAAAGATTGACATGGAATTCACCATAAGCTTGGTATTCGAACAATCAAATCAATACAACAAATCGGTACATGAGGAAAAAAACGAGAAGGAAGATCAGCGTACATTTCAGAAATGGAGTAGAAAACAAAACAAACAACTTCCCCGATTATCACCATTCTCAGATTTCAACCGTGGGTATAAACGATGATAATAAAAAAACGTTGAACGAAAACCGAACTCCCACAAAACAAATAACTAAACTTGTGCCATGAAATCAGCCAATTTATTCGACTTAGAACTCATTTGTGATTGATATGCGCTATGAGAAACTGAAGTCTCTGCTCTGAACTTGCTTTCACGATTTCTCCCGACCATCACCAGCCTAGCTCATTTGGTGGGTAGAAGTATCAAAATTAGAAACAAAGAGAATCTTCAACGGATGAGGTATTCACGGTCAATTTTTAGAAGAAAAACAAATTGAGGGTGAATAAAGGGCGAAGTAATACTCCTTATGCTTTTCCGAACCTGAAGTCGAACGATGTGATATTGCTGGTGAAAAAAAATAAAGAATAGGCGGTTGTGATATTGTGATGATTTTGCAGCGAGGCGAAGCAGGGTGGAAGAGGGCTTCGATTGTAGGAACAACAAGTTGGAAAGGATGAAGAAGGTTATCGGAGGAAAAACAAAGAGCTCAATGTTTGTGTGGTGTTCTTTCTTCGTTGGTCGGATTGCAAATCCACCGTGAATGTGATAACGAAGTTGTGTGTTTCAGCAAAATTCCCGACGCTCCTTCTCATCGAAGAAGATGGGAGTATGTATATACAGGAGGAAATTCTGGATAGGTGTGGTTGATTGATGGGAGATTAGAGTTTTTTTTAAGAAGAAGAACGAAGATCACCGGGAGGTTGATAGGAGTATAAGGTTTTGCCAGAGGGAGGAAAATGTCGGCGGCTACTGTTCACCTCTTGGATTAGAGTTCGGTTACTGTTTCTCTTATAAGAGAAACTTAGGGTTTTGGGACAATTAGGGTTTTTGTAAAATGGGGCTATTAAAGAAACAAATGGGTTTGTTTGAGGTAGATTAAGTTACAAAAATCAGCCCAGACAGGAGGAGGGCTGCGTTTGATATGCGGGCGTGAAATGAAAAGGAGAAGGAGCAAGCAAAAATTAAAGGACAGAATGTCCATGCCAAGTTTCGAACTCAGATTCAATGGCCTTCCTCACCAACACACTAACCAACTAAGCTATAACAGAAACAATCTTAAAATATGAGAAATAATAATAGAGTTCTAGCTCAAACTGAATAATTCCTAAAAGCGCAAATGTTCTGAATGTAAATGTACAATAGGACAAGACGGTTTTATCTAAAGAAATGTTTTCTTCTTACGAGTCATGAAATAATAGAATGTAAATAATGAAATATAAAATGATAAAATACTATATTAACGGATACATGAAATAATGAAATCGTACCAGTATGATAAAATAAAAAATACAGGCAAATAAAAGGGAAATCGAATCAAATATGTACGAATAGCAGTAAATAAGATAGAAAAAGGAAGTATCAAAATAAAATGTGATGAGAGAGAGTTTATCGAATTGACGAGAATGTACATAAAATGATAAAAATAATTCTAAAGATAATAATGGAACAGACAAAATAAAACAAGTACCAGCAAACAGAATACAAGTAAAAGTATCAGTGAAATGAAATGAGATAAAATAAACAAGTAACAAAATGGCATGAACCGAGATAAAATGAATAGGAAAATAAAATAAGTGAGTAAAATGAAACCGATTAACGTGAAATAAAAAAAATAAAATAGTAAATAAGTAGGTAACAAAAAGGCATGGGTTTGAAAATTGATTTTTTTTAAAAAAAAGATTTGTCATGAAATGACAGTTTCATTTTGGCACGCACATTGATACGTTTTTTAAAAGAAAAGAAAAGAAAGGCGACGACCCCTCTTATTTTACTTATTATTTCGGAATTTACTTTATGGGGTGAGAATTTTTGGTGTCTACAGATCGCTCCCTTTGATTCAATTTTGCAAGCCCTTGTAGAATTGGATCAAGGTTGACGGGGCGCCAAAAATTCTCACCGTCGGCTTATGTGATGCAACTACGATTGCAAGAGGATAGGGGTGCATGATCGACCCATGAGTAGAGATTGAATGCAAAAAATTTACAGTTAGTCCAAAATACAAACGTTTTGATGGGTGAGGGACAAGCCCTGAACACAATGGTAGGATTTGTTAAACGAATTTTGAACATGAACAATTGTTTGGTTTGGTGCATGAGGGCTTATGACGAGCCTCGACTGGACCTCTTGACATCCAGCTCTAGGACTTATGATGAGCCTAGAATGCAAATTCAGTACCATACTAGTAGCGCAGTAGCTGCCTAGCAGGTTTGAAAACGAAAAAGTCTTGCACTAGTAGCGCAATAGCTGCTTTAGTGAAGGAAAAATGTGACCGCACTAGTAGCGTAATAGCTGCCTAATGGGTGTAAAACAAACATGAGACCACACCAGTAGCGCAATAGCAGCCTAGCGGGTGTAAAACGAAAATGTGACGACACCAGTAGCGCAATAGCTGTCTGGCGGGTGTAAAACGGAAAATGCGACCGCACTAGTAGCGCAATAGCTGCCTGGCGGTTGTAAAATAAAAATGCAACCGCACTAGTAGCGCAATAGCTGCCTGGCGGGTGTAAAACAAATGCGACCCACCAGTAGCGCAATAGCTACCTAGCGGGTGTAAACGAAAATGCGACCAGCGCAATAGCTACCGCACCTAAATAGCACCATAGCGCAATAGCTGCCTGGCGGGTGTAGAACAAAAATGCGACCGCATTAGTAGCGCAATAGTTGCCTAGCGGGTGTAAAACAAGATGCGACCCACCAGTAGCGCAATAGTTGCCTGGCGGGTGTAAAATGAAATGTGACCGCACCAGTAGCACAATAGCTGCCTGGCGGGTGTAAAACGAAATGTGACCACACCAGTAGCGCAATAGCTGCCAAGTGGGTGAAAAATGAAAATGCAACCGCACCAGTAGCGCAATAGCTGCCTGGCGGGTGTAAAACAAAATGTGACCGCACTAGTAGCGCAATAGCTGCCTAGCGGGTGTAAAACAAAAATGCAACCACACTAGTAGCACATTAGCTGCCTAGCGGGTGTAAAACGAAAATGCGACCGCACTAGTAGCGAAATAGCTATCTAGCGGGTGTAAAAACAGAAAAGCGACCGCACTAGTAGCGCAATAGCTGCCTAGCGGGTTGTGAAACAAAAAAGCGACCACACTAGTAGCGAAATAGCTGCCTAGCGGGTGTGTAAAACGAAAAAGCGACCCCACTAGTAGTGCAATAGCTGCCTAGGGGTGTAGTGGTGTAAAATGAAAATGCGACTGCACTAGTAGCGCAATAGCTGTCTAGGGGTGTAAAACAAAAATGCGACCGCACTAGTAGCGCAATAGCTGCCTAGCGGGTGTAAAACGAAAATGCGACCCCATTAGTAGCGCAATAGTTGCCTAGCGGGTGTGAAACGAAAATGCGACCGCACTAGTAGCGCAATAGCTGCCTAGCGGGTGTAAAACGAAAATGTGACCCCACTAGTAACGCAATAGCTGCCTAGCGGGTGTGAAACAAAAATGCGACCGCACTAGTAGCGCAATAGCTGCCTAGCGGGGGTGTAAAACAAAAATGCGACCCCACTAGTAGCATAACAGCTGCCTAGCGGGTGTGTAAAGGAAAATGCGACCGCACTAGTAGCGTAATAGCTGCCTAGCGGGTGTAAAACGAAAAGTCTTGCACTAGTAGCGCAATAGCTGCCTAGTGAAGAATAAAAATGTGACCGCCCTAGTAGCGCAATAGCTGCCTAGTGGGTGTGGAATGAAAAGTATGATTGAATAGTGAAAGAGTTTTGTGAGTAAAAGGCCACCTGAGTGGAACTAGGATTAAATTTCAAACTTGAGTGAAACGAACGATTGAATGACATGACTAGTTTTGTGATGACCATGCAAATGTGATGAGATGTACGGTGGTCAACAATGTGTTAATTGAATTGAAACTTCTGTTTATTGGTGCAGATTTTGTGTGAGCTGATGGCTCCAAAGTTGCTTGAAAGCTTCGGGATGGCCCCGACATGGTTTCAAGGATCTGAGATGGCTCCAGCATGCATTGATGGCTCCGGTGTGACCATTGGTCTCGGAATTATGTTGATGGCTCCGGTGTGCACTAATGGCTCGAGAGTGACCAATGGTCTCGGGTGGTTGGTGGGTTTGACATGGTCAGTGGATTTGGTTGTTTTGAAGCAGTTTGATTGCTCTGGTGATGGATTTATTGTGGTTTGATGGCTTCGGCATCATTCTAGATTTGGCTCCGGAGTAGTATTCAAATGATTGCGAGGGGAAAATGGGAGAGTTTTTTCCTTTGAGGTGGACGCACCCTGGACGGGCTGCCTACGTACTCAATTCTATATTGAGGTCAGACCATACGTAGTTCGATCACTTTACGTGAAAGGCTTTGGTAATGGATTTATTGTTGTTTGACGGGATTTGTTGTTGACTTGGTAGTGAGTGAATGGTTTTCAATGGGTGAATGACGAAACACAGTTGCATGACTTTGTTGGCAGTTCCCGTCATGGTTCTAGGATTTCCATGGATGGCTCAGGGATGACCTTGTGCCGATTGAGCATGACGATGCTTTGGTTGGTTCACTTCGAGGAGGGGAAAGGGAAGTTTTCACCTTTGTTGTGGTCGCACCCTGGGCGGGCTGCCTACGTACTCAATTTCGTATTGAGATCAGACCATACGTAGTTCG
The DNA here is from genome assembly GCA_023374045.1 of Limonium bicolor. Taxonomy (NCBI): domain Eukaryota; kingdom Viridiplantae; phylum Streptophyta; class Magnoliopsida; order Caryophyllales; family Plumbaginaceae; genus Limonium; species Limonium bicolor. The sequence goes on from CM041779.1 coordinate 155,461,105, forward strand.
AAACTATGTGGGCAAGGCCCTGGTGTCGAAATGGCTCTGATATGGATCTGAGGTGGCTCCCGTACTGTTCTCAGGCTGTTGGGATGACCCCTGTGTAGTTCCAAGGATGGTTTCAATGTCGGATGTTGGCTCTTGTATGGCTCCAGTTTGGTTCTGGATATGGTGTTGATGAGGCTCGAGCATGACGCTGAATGGCTCCGGAATTGTCTTCGTACGACCTCAGATGACTTTAGTTTGGTTCGACGTAGCTTGAGGATAGCTCAGGGTGGCTTCGAGATGGTTTGATGTAGCTTGATGATGGTCTGGGATGGCTCCAGTTGACATCTTTTGATCTAAAGTTATGCTTCAACAACTGCTACTGAAGTCGATTTTCAGCGAGACTAGGTAGAGTTCTTACCAGTTGGATGTTGAAGGTGAAATGGTTATGATGCATGCAAATACTAAGTGCTAGATGAGATGCAAGATGCATATATAGTTTTTTTTAGAGAAGGTATGGCTCTGTCACTATTACTATAAGGTTTACGAATATAAGACATCTTCGGTTCGATCTTGAGTGACCGTTGAACTGAAATGCGTGAATCACTTTCCTCTCATGGAGGGATGTGGGTCAATCTCTCGTGAGTATGGCCGTGTGTGCTAAATGGTGTGATGATACTCTCGACGGTCGGAGCAGTATTTCCTTAGAATTCCTTTTGAGGTTCTGGACTTTCCGATCCTTACAAATTTCTCACCTTAGAATGAAGATTCACTCGCACTCATAAGACCTTGTGGTGTAAGGTCACACTCATTCGCTCATGGTCCCTTTGGTATGACGGGACATGTTGATAACAAGTACGAAACTTATGATTCATGTGTCAGATCCGGTACTTTCAGTTAAAGCTCATTAACGTGAGTCGAAGGTCTTTATTGGGTTATAACGGGGCTGAAGGGTATGATACATGTCACATGGGACTAGAAGGTTTATTTGGAATTGTGGAGCTTTTGTGCAACAGAGGATATTTTTCACCTTTGCCATGGGTGGAATGATTCAAGAGATTTTGATAATCTTTTTATTGATTTATGCGGGACATCATTGGTCCTTTGGATTTGGTTTCCTCATTCTTGCCTCTTTTGGTGTACGGTTTTCACTTTCTTCTCCTTTAGTTTTTGAAATTGCATTTGGTTCATCGATTTTCTCAAGCGTCCTTTGCTTTGTATTTTGGCTTTCAGCTTTGGAGTTGCATTGACTCATTGATCTTCTTGAACATTTTTGGTGTTCTTTTTTGGTGTTTGGCTTTAGAGTTGCATTGACTCATTGGTTTCTTCGAACATTTCATTTGTTGTTTTTTGTTTAAGATGGTGGGGAGGGGCCATGGCTCTGGCTCCTTCGAGATCCTCTATTGCAGGGGTAAGTGTGTATATGTGGGGTGACATGTTGTGGAGTTTCTTTTTTTGAAGAAAGAGTTTTTCATGAAAGGCTCAACGGGGCTCACTAAGGGATTATGTACAGGGCAGTCAAAGTTTTTTGGGTTTGTGGAGGTTTTTATTCCTAAGTGCCTCGTCATTCTCATTAGTCAATGATTGTTTTCTTACTATTCTCGGATCTTTGCATGAATCACAGTTCGTATCCTGTTTATCGACATTGATCTCGCTATGAATTGTGCCTCCCCATGTACTGAAGGAATGCACATGTCGCTCGTGGTTTTACCTCAATTGGCTCTCTCTACCTTCCCTCATCGCTTAGGGGATTGCCCAGTATCCTCGTTCGGAATTCAAAGGAAAATACCGCTCTTCGCACGTTACTCACTTTGCCGTGGTGCTGATTTTGATTTAAACCCATGTGTAAATTGAAAGGTCGAGAGTTTAGTGGTTCAAGCACTCTGTTCAAACAATCAATCAAGATTTTCACCAAAGACATCGTTTGATATGGGAGTATGCAAATACAACTATCTACAATGCAATATGTTTTGGTAATATGGAATTACTATGTATAGGATGCATGAAATGATGAGAATGAAAATGACTCATTTGGATTTTGATTGATGTTTTTTTATGGAATACATGAGCGGTAAGACTACACCTAGTCTCGCTTGAGTCGGTTTCAGTTGATGGTCCATAAAGCTCATCCCGTCATTGTAAGCCCTGAAGATGGTCTATGTGAGAGAAGCTGTTTCAGAATGGTATTCAGTTGATGATTGGCTCCTTGAGTTTTGGAATTTTAGGGAGTGGCCACTCCCGCATGGTGGTCCCACGATATGACACTGACTGCATTTTTTGGGATTTTTGAAGGTATGATTTTTTTGGATTTTTGGATGTATGATTTTTTTGTACTTGCTTTTTGTTGTTATTGGTCTCTATGTACATGATATAGCGGATGGGAAAAGGTTTTGATCCCTAGTTCTTGTCTTCACGCCGATAATCATGCTTTCACTCGTAGGTAAAAACAGTTGATCACCTGTAAATGTAACCATCACAAGAGAAAGAAGAATCTGACATGTGCGAATGTTAGCATGCTTGAAAAATGGGATGAATGTGTGTGTGATGTGTTGAGAATGCAACATGTGATCATGCAATTTTTGTGAGATGGGTGTGATTCACGCATGATAAATGAATGTGAACTAACTAAAAATGGGAAGAAACAAGTTGTGCGTGCTAAAAGAAATCAACTTTTTTAGAAAAACAGTTTTGAAAACACGTGTTATCGAAGAGGTGGGTTTTCTCAATATAAATTTTGACGCTGGTCATTCACAAATAAGATAGGGAGTGGGAACCCTATACACGTTTGATCTAAATAAATTCAGAGGGAATGTATAAACCTATACATGCAGTCTATTCGGAAATTGACAAGAGAGAAAAGAATGCTAGGGGAAAACCTATACATCATTCTAAAAGTCATTAAATGGGGGAGTTCGAGCTTAAAAAACTTCTTCTGAACTCTTCTGGTCCGTTTTCAGGCTTCAGATTGACTACTCGCGCTCGGACTTCTGGTTGACTGCTCGCTCATCTTCGGCTCTCGGTTGGTTGTTCGCTCGTCTTCGGGCTCTTGGTTGCTCGCTCGTCTTTGGGCTCTTGCGGCAAAGTGATACTGTGATAAAGAGATACGGGTTGGTGTTCCTCTGACTCTCAACAATTTTGCACCTAAACGGTTGTTGCTAGTCTTCACGTTGTTTGACCTGAGTTGGTGTCCCTCTGATGTTTTGCTTGAACAGTTGTTGTCGATCTTCATGCGCTCCACCTACTCCGACGAGGAAAATGAGGGGAGTTTTTTTGAGAAAGGAAAGGTGAATGATCGAGCACAAAATCATTGTGATAATCCACCACTTTTGTGAAAACATGAAATGACTAGTGCGCTCCACGGTAATGACCGCTGCTCTTGAAGGTGGGTTGAACTTCAAAAATAGCGGGTGAGAACATGGGGACTAAATCATTTTATTTAAATTACGTTTATGAAAATCAACTTTGAAAACTGTTTTTGAGAACTATTTTGAAATAAAATCCGTGAAAAATGTTGTTTCAAAATTCATTTATGAAAAGTAGGTCTTTATTTGAAATCTTTTGTGAAAATAGTTTTTTTTTAAAACAGCATTTGTGAAAAAGATTGTTTGAAAGTCATTTGTAAGCAGTAGATTTTTGAAATCTGTTCTTTGCAAAACGTTTGATAATAGCTGAAATACCCCAAATTAATAAAACATGGATTAAATATCTAATCACACTGATTAAGGCCTAAACATGCCTTAAAAGTCAACTGAGTACAACAGTGGTCAACACAAAGCAAGATGTTGCACCCTTTGACTGTTTAGGGTAAATAAATACCCAAATGAACTACTTAGGACCTAAAAATTTGTCCTAAGAATGTTAACACATTACTAAACATATTACAATCGTTGGACAACACTCCAACACAAAGAACAAGCATTTACATGCTTTAAGGTCAAGTAGAGCAAAAATGTGCTCTAAGAATACCTTAAAGGTCTAATGACCTCTAAATGATATAAAATTGGATACCATGATCAAATATCATGTAAGGAACACAACAAAACCGTTTTCAAAGAAAACCAAGCTCAGAAACACCTTGCGACACAAAATGTGCACTAAAACTCCTTAAAGCACGTTTTTGTGTAATTACCTTCTAAATTGGTTTTTGATGGGCTTAAAGGTCATAATTACCTTTAAATATGATAATATATCATATTATATCAGATTAGGAATTTAATTCCAGAAATTTACAAATTTTTACAAATTTAATATTAAAATATTAATAAAACCCTAAAAGGGGGCCCGTTTGAGTCAACATTGACTAAATTGGTCAATGTTGACCATTGACCACGAATTGGACCTCATAAAATTGGTTCATTAAGGCTCATAAGAAGCCATGTGACCATTCCCATGTGCTAATTAAATATACCTCATTACTTTTACATAAAATAAGAAAAAATATACTTTAACATATTAAACATAAAGTTGTCTACCACTTGCTTACCTTACCCATGTGAAGGCTGCCGATTGGGAGCCTCCCTTCTCCTCATTATACGGTGGCTCCAAGCAAGACAAGACAATGCATGGTGACTCACCTTTGACTAATTGATTAAAGTCACATTATTACTCCATTATTGAATCAATTAGGAATCAATCACCACCACCTTTCTCCAATCATGGCCGGCTTCCTATGCTCCTTGTCCCCATTGATTATACAACTACAATCAATCAGCAATGAGTCATCAAACACTAATGCATTAAACAAAGGCAAAAATGTGTTTTAAGACAATTTAGGTTACTTTCCTTCATTAGTCTCCATTCCAGCTGTGAGACTCCTTGCCAAATGCTCTCTTTGGCTCCTCCTTGACCGTAGGTAAGCATCCAAACTCCATTGGTGAGAGCTCATGCTCTAGGTAAGCTCCTAAGGCATAAAAATGTCCATTTTCTTCATCTTTCTTTCCTTTTTCCATTGATCTAGACTCCAACATTTTCTATACATTTATGTAGAGTGTTTTGGAGGTTAAAGGAAGGATCATTTTCGGCTGTAACAAGATCTAAGGAGAAAAGTTCAAGTTTTGACCATTTAAGGTAAAAATGTGCTTTAAGCACATATCTCTTCTTCCTTGTGAATTTCGGTTGTAAACCTTGGTTCCCTAGCCTTATTTTCTTCTCCTTTTCAAGTGGATTCAGTTGGTATACCAAGATCTACAAGGAGTAGCTAGATCCATGCCAAAACACCATTTTTGGCATCTTAAACAAGGTAAATCTTAGCCATCTTCCAAGCTAGCTACCCACGGTTTTGTACCTTGTTTTTAAGAGTGTTTTGATACTCTTTATCTACTGGAAAAATAGGGCCGAGGTAGATCTCCAACAAACTTGAAGATCTAAGGTAAAAATCCATGATTTTCATGACTTAAATTACTTCTCATGGTTAGCTCATGTTTGGAGTTTAATCATGTCTTGTTTTCTACATGAAGACAAGTAGATCAAGCTGTGGAGAAATTCTCCTTAAGGTGGCGAAACCAAACAAGGTCTTAACCTTGCTAAATCAAGGTATAAATCACTTAAACCTTAACTTGATACATTAATACAAGTTTAAACTTGTGAAGATTAAATTGGCGTGAGAGAACATGGTAATAAGGTCATGTTTGACCTTAAAATGATTAAGGAAATGACTTAGTAAATTTATTTAAGTGATTAAGTAACATAAATGTCAAAATTAAGACTTTATGTGGAAGTTTGGTAATTAAATGAAAAATATGTGGTGAGGCCGAGATTTATAAGTGTTTTTGGGACATTAATGTGTAATTTATTTTGTGTGCAAATGTTTGTAATAAGGCCATGTACTTTAGGCCATTTTATTTATGCATTTATAAGTTTTTAATTAAGTTTAAGTGGTGAAAATGCATTACCGAAAAGAAATGGGGTCTTAGGTGTAATTAAATTAAATTTGGGGGCTTTATAATAATAAGACCGAAAATTAGAAGTTAAAAAGGATTTAAAATAAAGTTTATAAGATTATATAAAGTTTTGGGGTTAAATGGTAATTTCTAAAAAGTATGGGTGCAAACCGTAATTATTAGGAATTAATGGTCAAGGAAATATTAAGGAGGTCAACCTTGACCATATGGTAGGTTTTGACCAAATTAGATAAGTTAAATAACTTATTTAAGGTTTTATAATAAGTTATGTATTTAATTGTAACAATTTTATAACATATGTGGTGAATATGTTATTTCCGAAAATAAAGGGGTGTATAATGGTATTATAAACACCCATGGGCTATTAGGAATTTTTAGGAATTTATTTGGTTGATTTTGGGATTAGGATAATATATAGTTATTATGTCATTATGACACTTTGGAATAAAAGATGGGGTGGTATAGTAAATACCGATCATATATGGGTTAATAAGGATATTTATAACCCTTTGGTGAAGTTTGGAGATTTTTAGATTTATATAAGAGTATTTATTAAGATATGTGTATAATATATAGTTTTAATGATATTATAAAACTATATGTTATAAATTGGGCCAAATGGCAAATATAGGATACATATTGGGTCTGTTCGGAATTTACAAAAAATAACCATATGTTATACTCTTTTATAAGTTAAAAATGTTATATTAAATGATATATATAACATGGTATAATTAATGGGGTGATTTTGTAAATAAAAGAAACTATGGTTTATGGAAAAGAATAAGGTTTGATATATATGCCTAAGCGGCAATATAAAATAGTTTTGTATAAAAACTATAGGTTATAAATTAAAGGAAATAAGAATATCTTATCAAATGATATTAGCGTATGGAATAACATTACATAATGTTATGTGGTCAAATAGAATTTAAATAAATTCAAGGGCTGTACCGAATTAACAAGAGTTGGAAAATGAATTTTAGACTAAGGTCTATAATGTTATAAATGTTATAACAATTATATGGTTTAGGTGGAATTAATATAAGTAAGGACATTCACATAAAATAATGTGACGAACTACAAATAAATGAGATTTATAAACTAAGGTGTTTATGGAATAAACCTTAGGAGTTGTAATTATACAACATAAAATGTTACTCATGTTAGGATACTAATCTTAATATAAGTTGTATAATATAATACAACTAATGGGAATAATCATCTAATAAAAGATGATAAAAAGTAACATAAAATATAAGAGTTTATTAAACTCATGGGAATTACCTACGTGGTAAATTATACATACACAAGAATAATGTATATAAGGATGGATATATATTATGGTTGGAAACCATATAATATAATGGTGGTGGTTATTACATGGAAATAGTTTATAAACTATAAGTTATGAGTTTTTGAATGCAAATATTATTTGCTAAGATAATGGATAATATAATACCATGTATTATAATGGATGGTGGAAAAATAATAAGATATAATATAATAATGCATGCATACATGCAACTATAGGTTATGTACCTGAATTTAATGGTGGATAAGATTAAGGAAATGTAATGAATTAAACTTAACAGTCGAAATGTTTTGACATTCGAATTTTAGTAACAAAGCCGACCGGTTTAGAGAAACCCGTAACAAACAACTGTAGAAAACAGGGATGAACTGTCGGGGTTACTTGTTATTCGGAAATACCGGATGTAGTTAGTCATGGAGACTAACTTATAGTTTTAATACCGTTTAGATCATACTTCAGACGAGGACGCTTGACGAGCTAGTGGACTACACTGCGCATTCTAGGTCTTGGTGAACGGTATGTAAAGGGGTTTGATCCGGGTTGTCCTAAGGAATTCCTTGGGCTCGGATTTGGTTGATATAACTTGTGTGTTATGTGTGTGGATACATGTATGTGATTAAGTGTTACTGCATTATTTATTTATGCACGAGCGTCCCACGGGACTAGCACTACGTCGACTATAGATCGACTTATATAAACATACATATACGTTATTGTGATAACATGACGGTTACTTGATATAATACCATAGTATTAATATTAAGTATATGGTAACCTAAGTAAAACACTTAGGGATGAGTCACGACATTGTCGGTCTCTAGAGCATGGATCTCGAACATGAATATAACCTAGATTACTTCTAGGTATGCGTGAGACCCATTGGGCAGCTAACTAATAATTATTCTCCATAAGACTAAGAGCATATCTTAAACATTATGATAGAGAGATGGTATGAGTTGAGGTGAGGAATCCCGGTAGTTTACGAACTACTTGGTTGCGCATTTGTGATCACTGAGGGGTTTCCTAATTGGATTCCGCTCCAGGTTATACCCAACGAGCCCAAACTGGATCGTGGGTCAGGTGGCTACGGCCTTTATATGGACGTCTTACGAGACATAAGAGAGTCAGGGGCCTCCGGACCTCTGGCGAAATGAGCACCTTTGTGTGTACGGGAGGACTACTGTCCATGGTGAGGTTATCGGGTTGTCTTAACATGACGCCCAACTAGTATTAATAATTAGACATGGTTTGGATGGATGGGGCCTTAAAGGCCAAATTAAATTAACTATGGAAACCGTACGCTACGGCGATTGTACATTGTACATATGGATGGGGCCTTGAAGGCCAAATTAAACTAAATTAACAATGGATGGTGAACGCTACGGCGATTGTACATTGTACATTACACTGTTATTACTCGATACGTTCGATATACAAATGTTGTTGGTGTTATTAAATGAATGTTTGGATTGGATGGATGGTTAAATGTTTTGAATATTTGGATGGATGATTATGTATATTATACATGTTTATTACAGTATTGATCATAACTGTAAAATGGTAAAGCATGAAACCGATCTAATAACAAGATGGTTAAAATGACAAGTGACCATTAGGGTCCAGGCCCGGCATACTCAGCGTCTATCGCTGATACTACACCATTACAGGTTGTTGATTATTGTCGAAGCCGAAGAGCAGGAACAGGGTAATTGGAGTTTTACCTTAATTATTACTGCACATGGAGTTTGTCTATATGACAATGAAGATGGTGAATTGTATTATGGTAAGATTATGTATATTTGAGATTGGGTAGACGCTCACTTGTCGCTGTTTATGGTTTATGGACTTAGTATGATGTATAGGAGTTTTCTCGTTATCACGACGGTTAGCAGTTTGTTTATGTTGGAAGTTGGATGTAGTTTGGCTTCGTTGCTCGCATGTGCGAGTAATGGCCGGTGACACCCGAGTGAGTATTGTTATTGTTATTTATTTTCCGCTGCGAGACGTTTTATTTATTGCTACGTGAGAGACTATTACGTGTTTATGGAGAGGGGTGTTACAATAGCTGTTTTATGGAAGACTGACTGAAACCGATTTTGAAAACTGCTTTGGAAATAACAATTTTGAAATCATTATTTTTGAAATCATTCAAGATGGACAGCTTTGAAGACATTTCACTAGAGTGTTTGACATGATTCATTTTCTAATTTTTGCTCATTTTTGAAACGTGATCACACATAGATGTAAGTGCAAAAAATAAAAATCGTGACTGATTTTATGTGGAGCTGAGTGTGAATGATTGGGATAATCACCTTCCAGGTCAATCAATGCTTCCATACCACCGGGGGAACCGTCGTTCCTTCACTGTTCACCTCTCAGGATTTATCTCTGTTATGCCTTGTGGGGCACGTCATCAAGAAAGTCCGGAGTGCTTAAGTTCGAAAGGTCAGGATACCCGAAGTGATACAGTCACACGAGCCACGGCCGGTGATTATCACAACATACTCACTTTTGGAAAACTTGGGGAAGTACTGCATGGGAACAGGTCTCCCATCGTCTGCACGATAAGGTGTGTTTAAAGTCCAAATTATTCGCTGACTACGCTATGTCATGTATGGTTATCCGTAAATACGGGATTCGCTATGAATTTGTAGCGCGACATTGGGCTTCAAAGACACCCGTGGTGCAGAGGAATCATGGAGAACTGAGCCCATGCAATCTTCAAGATAAAGCAAAGGGTGGTCAGACAATCGTCATACAAGGGGGTGACTACCCATAAGCCCATCTTAGACATCGGATAAGGCAGCTGGACACTGAAGGCTCATGGCTCGCTATATGCTGGCTTTGACTCGGGTAATGGAGAATATTTTTGGATCAGGAGCTTCAAGGCGTTAGTCAGAGACCATACCGCCTCGTGGGTTTGTTCACTGAGAGAGTGACCCAACTCATAGGGAATCAACCGTGGACCGGTTGGGGATCCCGTGACATCGTGGATAAAACGGGTCACACAGAGGAATGCATGTCCTAGGCTACCCACCCAATGCACCCACAATCAAATAACATGTAAATGAAGCCGAGAAGTTAGCACCAACCTAATTACTAAGAGTTTTGTCTTGAGATTAGTGATTCCAAATTGGTTGCTTATTGCCCTAAAGGGAAGTTAGCTTCATTCACACCTAAGTGTCTCTTTCCAAGTGTGAGCTAATTATTAACCCAATTGTAGCAATGTTTGTTGAGGATCTAAAAAATCCTATATGTCCTTATCAGATACACACTCAAAGTGTGGAGTAGAATAATCCTAGAGGCTTTGAAATGAATCTCTTGTAGGTTTTGAAAGAAGAGGGGAAGTCCCAACAATTTTGAATGGAGTTCAGTCTTCCTTGAGTTTGAGAAAAAACTTACTCAAGTTTTTCCCCAATAGAGTCGCCATTCTGTGGAGGGTGATTTTTCGGTATGAGGGGGGTCTATCTAAATATGGTCTGACTCAGAAGCCAAGATCCTAGAAATTGCCATTCTATGGAGGGTGAAAACCCGTTATAATTGGCATCCCTCAAATACCTACTAAATCGTCCGTCTTTCCTAGAAAGCTTAAGGGGAATGCTAGTGAGCACTACACGCGCCCTCAATGGGCTCCACGCGGACTTATGCCCTAAGGGCGGAAATTGACTAGAGTCGCCACCTAGTTTGACCTATGATAACTAGGAAGGAAGATCGGGTTCTAAGAACCGTTAATTGACTCTGAGGTTGTTGCCTATGGATAGGACTCATCTGATCATACTAGAGATTATATTGTGGGTTCGCACTGGGTTACACCCCTTAGAAGTGGCAACGACCACGACTTCGGATTGGTGCCGGAGGAAACCTCGGTCTAATTATCGGGATTACCTTCTTTCAAAACCTTATTAAAGAGATTCATTTGAGAGCCAAAGATAGGATTAGGACGGGAAGAGAGAAAGAGAGTGGATGAGGCGAGCTTTTCTGCCAAGCTAGCGCCAAGAAGAAGAATTGGTGAATTCGGGTGAGTATAGAATAATAATTTGGGAAAAGTCTGAGGTTGAGTGAATAGACAAGACTTGGAGTCTGATGGTTTGAATTTAGTGGGAGCCGAAGAAAGTTTGAGTGTTTGAAATAAATGAGAGTCACCTCAGAGGGGGAAAATGGTTTTTTTGTTTGGAACGGGGTCGCGCCCTAGGTGGGCTGCCTACGTACTCAACTCCCTGTTGAGATCAGACCTTACGTAGTTCACGACATTTTGGGGGGTTTTGGAGATTTTTGAGATGTTTGAGGTTTTGGGAAGTTTCGGGTTTGAGAGTTTAGTCTGTGAGACGTTCGGGTCTATGAGACATTTGAGATGTTCACGTTGTGGAGAAATAAGATCTTGAAGTCTGTGGGACGCTCGGGTCTATGAGACGTTTGAAATCTTAAAATGGTGGAGAGATTGAAATGTTTAAGTCTGTGAGGCGCTCGGGCCTATGAGACTTTGGAGGTTTGAGAGAAGCTGGAACTCATAAGAGGATTGGAGTTTGAAGTGATATGAAGTTTGGAAGATGATTTGAGTGTGTGTGAGGCAATTGGAGTTTGGGAGAGACCCCGGGTTTTTCAGGTTCGAGGTTCGAAAATGGTCGAGGAAAATAATTTTGTTGTGAAAGGGCGGGTGATCCCAGGGAACACCCTATGTACCCCCTCGAGCGCGATACTTAATTAATGGTAAATGCCGAGGCTCGAACGATGGGGCAATGAATTTATGTCGAAATATGGGATTTGGAGAAAAGTATCATGAATGAGATACTCTCGGTCAAACCCTAATAACGTTTCTAACTCCTGGGTTTTAAAACGTTAAATACCGAAAACATTGAAATCGAGTGGAAGGGTGTTAGACGATTCTAAAATCCCGCCTGCATCTAGGAAGGCAGTTACATCCCTAGCACCCCGTCTTGTAAAAATCTAGGCTGCAATTAGGGGAGGTTTGTCACCCTAATGCCCCGCCTAAAGAAATCCAGACTGCGACAAGGGATGTTACTGCCCCAGTGCCCTGCCTCGGATTATATTTGGAGAGGGAGACAAGTGATGTATAACTAAGAGAAAATGTTTTGAAAGTGTTAGCTCGAAAACGGCTTATTTCAAGTTTGAAAACTAAATTAGAAAACCTTGAATTTTGTTCGGAATTCTCGATGAAGAAACACTGATTTTGAGAAATGTTTTTAGGAGAAAACTTTCTGTATATATGAGAAGAACTTTCTGCGTTTTGAGAAGAGTTTTATGTGATGTGAGAAGAGTTTTTCCTTTAAAATTCCACAAAATAGTTTCTTTGAAATCTAAGAAAACTTGATGAAATTTGAATGAGATGAATGTTTGAAATTTGAAAAAAGAGATTTTTGGAGTTTGAATGGGATTTACAAGTTGAGTTTGAATTGAATTTGGGCTAAGGTTGGAAAACGGGCCAAGTAGAGGTTTGGGTTGATTGAAGTAGGGTAGGTCAAAGTTGGTCTTGGTCAAACTCAAAGACCAGGTCGGTCAAAATTAGACCGGGTCAAAGTTAGGTTGGTCAAAGATAAAGTTCGGGTCGGTAAAGTTGGACCGAGTCAAAATCAGGTTGGTCAAAGTTGGACTTGGGCAGAAATGGGTTTGGGTCAAACTGAGCTTGGGCCAAATTGGGTTTGGCCTCAAATTGGGTTTGGGCCCGAATTGGGTTTGGGCCCGAATTGTGATTTGTGAATTGTGGGCTAGAGTGGGTATGGGTCATAGTGGGTTTGGGCTGAAATGGGCTTGGAATTGAATTGGGCCCGTTCTGGGCTTTGTTGGAAATTGGGTTGAAAATTGGGCCTTATTTGGAGTTGGGCCAAAAAATAGGCCTTGCCTGAAGTTGGGCTGAAATTGGGCCTTGTTTGGAGTTGGGCTGAAAATTAGGCCTTGCTTGAAGTTGGGCCGAAATTGGGCCTTGTTTGGAGTTGGGCTGAAAATTAGGCCTTGCTTGAAGTTGGTGGGCCTTGTTTGGAGTTGGCCGAAAAATGGGCCTTGTTTGGATTGGCTGAAGCAGCCCATTTTTTATGTGGGCTTTATTTGTGATTGGCTTGAAAATTGTTTTTGGGCTGATTTATGAGATGTTAACAAGTGAAATGGATCAATTTATAGATTTATTAACTCTTGATTATGGGTGAGTTGAATGCAAAAGGAGGATTCCACCCACATAAAATGAATCGAAGACCCGCTAGGCATGGGGTGGTTTCGCATTCTAAACCTTCCTAAGAGAGCCTTAAGGGCTTATTTTTAAAGTTTTTGTTCTTATAAATATAACGGTGGTTTGGATGTTTTCTGAAGCTATAGGAGATTACTGTCCCACGAAACGAATGAGAGACCCGTTAGGTGTGGAGCAATAATGCATCCGAAGCTTTTTTGTTAGTGAAAGTCGTAAGTGGTAATAACTAAGGCTTAGTATTGGCTAGAAGAGTACAAGGAGATGAAGTAAAATTTGAAACAAATTCTATCGTAAAACATGTACACATATAATGCAAAGATCGTTCAGAAAGCAAATCCATATGAAGATTAATAGATCAGTACAAGTAACAACCGCTAATTAAACTCAAAGAAGCAAAATTTGTTCATTGTTATTAAAGGATTGGTGGATCAAAGCTAAATTTCCAAATCAATTTTTTTCTTTTCAGTTTATTGCTATTAAGAACTAAAATTAAGCAATCTAACCTGAAGGAAAGGTGGAAGAGTACGACCCAAGAGTATTTAAACACTAATTAAAACTAAACAGAGTTGCTAGTTCAGCTTATTTTACTTCTTCTCTTTTTCTTATTCTCTTTAGACAAAGGTCTCAAACCTAACTCATTATTAAGCCATAAACCCATAAACATAACAAAATAAAAATTACAAAACTGGAAGTGATAAGCATATACAAATCAAGATAAGCTCGTAAAGCAGATGACCATCATAATACATACATACAAGAATAATAACTGAGCACGGGTTAAGGTAGAGCCCTAAAAGCAAGCCAGGCTCGAAGCCTCCAAACTCACAACACGTATCGATGTATGAAATAAACGACACCATAGGAAAATCAAGAGATACACACGCTCGTACAAGTAGCATGGCCATTAACAAATACGATATTCAAGTAGCTGAAACATGGCCAACTGTGAACACCACTTCAAAATCAGAGTGTCATGCATTTAGTGAACAAGCATATTTCGAATGAATTAAGAAATTAGCTGTTAGCAAATTGAAAGAATAAAATAAATTATTAAACCTACAACTCTACTACGGGTAGCAAAATAAAACCCGGTCGGAGTATAGTGTAAATATATTACGACCGAGAGTATCGAACCCAAGGGACTTATAGAAAACTAGTCCTAATCCAGGCAAAAGCCTATTCTATAATAAAAGGGGGGAAAAGTAAATGTGATTCTAAACTAAGGAAACCAAATAAACTAACTTTGATTTTGGAAGATTATCAATGTAAAAGGATCGTATGACCAATAATCAAAGGTGGCAAGTCTCGAAGAGGATTTGGTCTCGCAAAATGCATATGCCGGGTTACATGCCGGATCTCCGCTACCCGGCAGATTCATGGCCTTGAACGTGCCGGAAAACTTTCACCCGACACTACATCCGGCATCGTACATTTCGTAAACAACACTTCCAGATTCGGTTCTGACAAAAGGAACTCAATATTCATACTTGCATCGTGCATAGCTAATGTCGCGAATACAAACAGAATAATGGGGAAATAGGAGATTAACCCTAAATCTAAGTATTTGTTGCCCACTTTTCAGGATAACAATATTAAAGATTACCGAGATCGTAATCTATCCTATTCTTGCTTTGAAAGCCTTAAACAGGACTCAGAGATAAGAGAATAAGTGGCTATCTTATTCCACTTTGCATGAAGACTAGAAACCTCCGTTAAGAAACTTGAAAATTCCATAAATGATCATAAGAGTTTTACAAGGAAATCTTCCCTAACAAAAACCTAACAAGGATTCTACATCACCATCCACACAACTACAAGAAGAGAATACAAAGGGGGAGAAGGGGATGTTAATAGCCTTAACCCGTCAAGGTCTTCTTCTCTTGCGTGGATGGATCTGCAGACGTTCCTTGGACACCAACAATGGAGTGGGGCGGAAATAGAGTTTGAATGGAGTGTATTTTGTATGTTGAAGTGTGCCAAATGATGTAGACTCACGACCTATTTATAGGGCTTCAAAATGTCGTTTGCCGGCGTCGTGCCGGATCACCAGTAGCCGGCACACGTGGGAAATGTGCCCAACTGTTAATGGTCGAAACCGCCTAATTTGCGCGAAACAGTGTATATGCCGGGTAGAAGATACCCGGCATCACAACCGGCACTAGCTAAATCTCCAACGGTCAATAACTGCCATCGTCTGGTCAACCGTGGCGACTCTTCACTTATGCCGGATGGGATATACCCGGCATTGTATCCGGAAAAGCTCCTTTTCCGATCTATGCTCATGCCGTGCAGGATTAATCCAGCATTGAGTCTGGCATCACTTGAACTTTTGCCTAGAAAATCATTCCTTGCACAGAAAACTCACAAAAACATAAGTTTGTACAAATAATATACTTTAACACATAATATAACATAAATAACATATATTTAACCTTATTTAGATAATTATAATACTAAATCTAGCACATAAAATATGATAAGTCTGCGGCTTATCAGTTACACACATCTCGTTCGGAAGCAAATTGGATAGTAAACTGGTTAAATCCTACATCTATAACCCTAAAGTGGGAATGGGTACGCCAGATATGCCCTAAGATCTTCTGAAGGATTCTAGGATGCACACTGTCAGGGTTCCATATCTTACCAAAAATGGCTGAGTGAATTTCTGGGATGATAGGAGAGCTGGAGAGATTCACCACTTCAATCGTTGCCGATTCTTTCGGGTGAAGTTGCATTTTGGAACAATTAGCTATAATGGAATCCATCGGAGGGTGCATAAACGAAGGACAAAGGAAGTTTATGGATTAGGGTTTTTGTTTAAGGGGAGGTCGGGAGCAAATTCGGGGGCTTATTTCTTTTACTAACTACTGAATCTATCCTTAAATTAACTAAGGATAAAAGTAAAGCATCTGGAGGAACAAAAAGAATGTTCGGGGATGTTAGCGTCTTACAGGCGGGAATATGCTCAAAATCTTTGTGCCACCCACTCGAGTTAATGCTACTGACGATCGATCCACCTTCTCTGAGAAAGAGGCTAAGGAAATCCCCTCGTTGACATAACATGCTTCTTATCGCCATTGACGAAGATAGAGGAAATCCACTCGGAAGGGGATGAGATGTATAGAGAGGACGCGGAGATCGAGACTCAGTACTGACTGAGATTTCTTATGGACTAGCATTTTTGCAGGAGGCGAGGAGGGGGTTGTAGGTCTGAACAATTCTCAGACCGCACTCGAGCTGGGCGGTGAGGAATAAATATGGGGGTTTTGAGCTCTCGTAGGAGCTAGGAGAGGGGAGCTCAGGGGGGATTTACAGTTCAGAAGACTTTCAGAGAGAAGCTGAGGGGGTGTGTGTAAACGCGTACTCATCTCTCAAATTGAAAGGAAAAGCTAGGAAGACGTTACAGTGCGTTTTTTAATGAATGTAACTGAAATACCCCAAACCTTTAAATATTGTTTAAATATTAAACTATGATATATTAAGGCTAAAAAGTGCCTTATAAACATTAGTAAACAATTTAAACCAAAGAAAACACAACAAAGTACCATAAAGGAATTAGAGCAAAAATGTGCTCTAAGCTTGGGATAACCTTGGTTAAGACTCTAAGAGCCTACCAAGACCTTATTTATATGTTAATGAACATGTTAAATCAATTACCAAAGAAAAACCAAGCTTGAAAACAAGTTAAAACACAAACTGTGCTTTAAGTAGTCTTAAAGCACATTTTTGAAAAATTGTCTTAGAAATGGGTTTTGAGTGGCTAAATGTCCATCATTACTCTTAAATCAACATGTGTACTAATAGTATCACATTAGGAAGTCTAAATCAATGGGAAATCAAAATTTTCACAATTATGTGCACTAATTTGTGAATAGTGCCCAAATAGTGCTAGTTTAAGACATTAGTCAATATAAGTCAACTAATTGGTCAAAAAAGACCATAAAATACCCCATTTGACTAAGGGTGCCGGTTTTTAAGTGTGACTCACCACACTTAGCTATTTAAATAAAGAGGGAAGTTTGATAAAGCAAAAAGGAACTATTTACTTTATGTTTAAATATCTTACCAAGCTTACCTCTCTTCATCTATTCTCTTCTCATTTCCCACGTCTTATTCATTCTCTCCCAGCTCCAAATCTATTTCTACAGCACCACACACTTCTCCATCTTCAAATGCTTATATCTCTTAGCTCCATGTACCAAAATTAATTCCAAGACCACCATTCTCTTAGTTTGATCAAGCTCTTCAACTTTGTCTTTTCAAATCCTCAAAACCACCATTTTGGTGCCATGAAGGAGCTTAAGCTCATATTTTCATGCCTTGTTGATCACTTTGCTTCAAGGTAAGGAAAACCATAGAAAAACTATGTTTCCTCTCATTTTTGTGCTTGACCGAGAATCACCATGTAATGGTGTTTTCTTTTGATTTTTCATAGCTTCATTTCAAACTTCAAAGGGCTAGGTGGAGTCCTATCTTGATACTTAATCAAACTCTCTTCCAATTCCAAGGTAAAACATTCATTTGTGTTTTAAGACATTATATAACCTAAGGTTATCAATGAGTTTAAGCATGAAGCTTAAGGCTCACTATCTTTACTTGTGTATTGATTAGAAGCTTGACAAGTAATCAAAAGCTCCTTGCCAATTTCTAATCAAGAAAGAGCAAGGAAAAACTAGTGAGGAAGTTTTGAAGAAAAAGAGGTAAATGAACTACCTTAATGAAGTCTTATATGTATTAGGAAAATTTAGCTTTAAAATGCTTAATAAACTACCTAAGGAGCCAATGGTAAATGAGCTAGAAAACTATACTCAAAGAGGTTATTAAAGACATATGTGATGATGTGTATTTGCAGGTCAAAGGCAAATATAATGTGGGAAATTCAGTGTTTAAGTTTAATGCAATTTAAGGGCCTAAGAGCCATGTTATTTAAGGGCCTAAGTGCCAAGCAATTTAAATTATGCACTATGTTGTGATGTAGTGTAGTTTAAGGTTTAGTTGGGTGTAAAGAACATTTCTTGTGTGGATGAATGTTCTTGATTGTTTAAGATGAAAAACCTTGTGTTTTGGGTGTAAGAAAGTGCTAGCAAAGCTATGTCAAAATTTGGGTAAGAAACAAGAAGTTTAGGTGCTTAAATGAAGTTTAGTGACCTAGGTTGTGCTAGGAAGTGTTAAGGGTTGATTGGAGAAAGAAATGGGAATTTAAGTGTTTATAAGCATTAAAATGACTTAGGCTTTGTTTGGAGGATTTGGTGAGGAAATGAGTGATTGGAGATACACCAAAGTCATGGTGGGAATATACTTAGGACTTGTGCAAACTTGGGTAAACAAGGAAAGAATAATGTCTTGTAAAGGAGGAAGTTTGAACTTGTGAAAAGAAGTCTTGAGAAGTTTGTGTAAGGAGGTCTTAGTAAGGAATAATGCTTTTGGAGGAATTGTAGTGGTGATAAGGAAACAATTTGGTTGGTTGAGATTTTAGGTATGGTTTACCATTTAGGAACTTAAGGAAAAACATTACAAGTGTTAGGAATTTTGGTAAGAAATTGAGTAAGTGTTGAGGAACTTAGAAATGAGTTAGCAAATGAGTTTGGGGGATGCTTTAAGGTGTGGTTGAAGTGCCAAAATGATGTTAGAACATAATAGGACATATATGGTGAGATTTGGAGTGTAATAAGCAAGTTAAAACAAGTATCTGGTTTCGACCGAACTTAGGACCGACCTTAGCAAGGTCGGTCAGGCCTAAAATACACACACAGGAAACTCTCTGGAATAGACCGACCATAGGACCGACCATGGACAAGGTCAGTCGGGCTGAAAAACACTGAACCAAATGTTTATGGAATGGACCGACCTTGGGACCGCACTTAGCAAGGTCGGTCGGGGCAAAATTTCCAGACGGTAAAATGTTACTGGAATGGACTGACCTTAGGGTAAGGTCGGTCGGAAGGTTGGTCGGCCCAAAAATATAATAATAATAAAAAAAGAAATGTGACTTATGTAGTAAACCCTAATGGGTATAATGAGGATAATCAAGTGTAAGTTTAATTGTAAACACGTCATGTAAGTATGTAAACACTTAGTAAAATGGGAAGTTAATTAAGGTAATTAACCGACCTTATTAATTATGTATATGAGCTACCTTCGTTGGAACTCGAACATAACAAGGACCAAGCTATGGTTTTCTTGCAGTCTGTTGCCTACCGGTTTACACCGGCTTGTGTGTTGTTTGTTTTTCTGTATGTTTATGACTTTGTAAGACTTAAATCATGAAACGAGTTTACAGTCATTGCTAGTATTGTGACGTGAGTGTACCGGTACCGTTAACCTCTAATACGTACTAACCCGTTAGATAACTAAACTAGGTCATGTAAGAGAGTGGTACTCGGTTCAACGTTTTCGACCCAAGGAACGTTCTAACTACGGCTATGTATGAACTAGTTGTGGTTTGTGTTACTGAACTATATCTCATATCCCTTGTGTGCCTAACTGGACCTAACCCTTCCTTGTGATTGAATGTGTCAAGTTCCATCAATGGGACTTCTAACAAGTGGATAACCGGGGAGTGAGGAATCCGGTCATTCCGGTCACGCGTGTATGTACGGGAGTTGATATCTGAATCAGATTCGCCTCTCTTTATGTTAAGGTTGTTTTTCCTTCTTGGACCATAGCAGACTGTATATCGTGAGTGGTTAGTACTGGAGTAATTGAAATAAAAGAAAAGAAATTAATACTCAAAATATCCGTCGGGCTGCAAATAAAACCCGGTCGCAGTAGTATAGTAAGACAGAAGCGGCCGGGGTCAAACCGTGGGACTTATAGTGAAATAAGGTAGTACCTAAGCTTGTCACAAAAGGGGGGAATTAATTGACTTGTTTTTAAAAAGTAAATAACAGATTAATTTAGTGAATTGAAGATAAATTAAGTGGAACTCCGGGTTCAGGTTATATGATCTGATTAATTATGCTATCTCTACCGGTTTAATAATAATTTGGCAAGATTCCTGTTATTATCTTAAGGTCCGATGAAAACTCATAAGAACTCGTTACCAGAAAATGCAAGGTCCGATGAAAACTCAAGCAAGCACTAGTAAACGGCAGAGGAGTGTGAGGAATTTTATTCTTGCAACTGAGTACTAACTTGTCCGATGAAAACAAGTTTCCTATAGTTTTACGGCTTAATTAACCTATCTGTTTGTCACCGATCAGATTAAAAACAGATTTAGTAAGGCTTTTTAATAAATCGATGAAATTTATTAAAAAGGGAGAGAGATAAACTTTAATCGTAACAAACTGAATTTATTTTAACCGGTAGAAATATAGATTACATAATTAAACAAATTACGGCCAAACCTTCACCCGGAGTAAATCCTCTTAGCCCAACATAATTAAAAAAACAGAATGAGAAGTAAAAGAAATCATCTGGGAAAGATAATTAATTCAGCTCCACTATCTTGACTGCTAATATTCGGGCAGAGGTTGGACAGAACAACGGTATGGAAATGGAATGTTTTTATGAAATGAGGTGTTGTATGGAATTTATGTGGATAATATGTGGATGAGATGTATGATTTTTGGAGATTTTTATGGAAGGAAAATGGCATAAGTTTGGGGTGGAATGCGATATGGATTAATGGAGGTTTGGAGGTGTATTTATAGAGAAATATAGGGTAAAGGGGGTGGTAAGGCGGTGGTATTTGCGTGTGAAGAGATAAGGATTTTATCTCTTCACACGGCTGCGTTCTGTATGCTGGCATGATCGACATGTCCGGACCACCGTCCGGACCAGACTGGTCCGGACATGTCGATTTTCTTCTCGGTGCGCTGGCGAGTCTTGTCCGGACCAGGTGATCCGGACACTGGTCCGGACCAAGGGTCTTTTGCCTCTAAAATGTTCGTTTTAGCTCCGATTTGATCCCCGTTTTCGCCTACGCGTTCGTCTCTTCGTGTACTTTGCTCCTAGCTTGGTTTTCCTCATGTTTAACCAATAAATTTGTGAGATAATCAATAAAACATAACTAGAGGAAAACTAACCAAAGTGGAGAAATGAGCAAGAAAAGTGCTAATAAAATATATGAAATACACCTATAAAACATGCTCATTTGGACACTTATCACACCCCCACACTTATCTTTTTGCTTGTCCTCAAGCAAAACCATGTACCCAAGTAAGTAGGGAATGCTCAATACTAACAAATATTATTATGAAGGGTAGGATAAAGATGTGAACAGTTCATGATCTTTAACTTTTGAGGAGTGTGATCCATCAACTGCTGGTGGCATAGGTGTGCTCAAGGTAAAATAAAATTAGAGTTTCGGGGTATGATCCAAGGTACTTCAATGCTTCTTTGTTTAGGTGACTTTGAGAACTTTTACCATGGCCAACTTCTCTCAAGAATGGGCACTGAGGAGAAAACAAAAGGAAAAATAGATTTATGCATTTGTTTCACTTTTGCATAAGGGATGAGAAGATAAAATGTAGGCATCACGCCTTTGTATTTAAGAACACTCAACTCTCTTTGTTGGTTACCAATGGTGTCTCGCAAGTCCCTTGCTTATTATATTTATTTTTTAACAGAGAAGCACCCCTTAGCAATCCCTAAGAGAGAAGACAGAAAGAACCCCTGAGCAATAAAAATCCAACCATTGCAGATCATTTGGTCACACCGCATAAAAATGCTCCTCAAAAGTAATCAAATGAAAATTTTTAAATTTGTACCATTTATCCCACAATTCATAATAGTATTTGTTTTTAAAGAGAACAACCTACATTAGCAGGGTACATAATTTTAATTTTTGAACAAATGCAAGATAAGCAGAGAGATTTAAACATTTTAAGCACAAAATGCCCTGAAAAGGGCTCTTCCCCCACACTTAAGCTCAAGCAATGCCCTCATTGCGTAGATGGAATTAAATTAACAGGGCATGCAATAATAAAGGAAAGAGTGTACTCCCCAATTTTGTAGAGTGTAGAGACCTCCCCCACACTTGAGTGCAGCTGTGGAATGACATGAAATGTACCTGTAAAGAATATTCTACACAGCCAGAAGACCTCAAGTAAAACCTGCATTTTATTATAATATATAAAAGGGAAATATAGTACAAAAAAGAAAACAACATTAATGAAAGGAAAGATAAAAGATAGATAGTGGGTTGCCTCCCACCAAGCTGCCCGGGTTTAACGTCTCTAGCTAGACGCATGTTCTTCATTATCCCGGATCATAAATGAAAGTTGACAATGGTAGTACCGGGAATAGGAAATTGGCAATAAGTAGGACCGAACCACCTGGATCAAAACAAAGTATTACTGCAACAATTAAAGTAGGAAAATACAAACTCCACAAAACCTGGTTTTGAAGGAGGTGTTTGCTGCAAGTAATATTGTATTGTAAACCGGGTGATGGTTGTATTGCTTCCTCAAACTGGAGAATGTAAACATTCTCCTTCTGTTGTTTAGCCGTATGGAGGCAAGATGGTGGTGGTGTGCTTGCTCAGAGTCGAGGATGTAAATCCTCCCCTGGAACGAAAATGAAGGTGGAAGTGGGCTTCAATGGGTGGGTTGGGTGGGCATTATTTTTCTTTGGAGAAGGGCCCAGATTTTTCAATGCATGACCCTTGGTTCTAGGATCAAAGTTGGGCGGCTCCTCCTCCTCAAATTCAAGGACGTAAATATCCTCATCTTTTTGAAGAGGCTCATAGGAAGAGCCCTGATTGAATTCAACTTCAGAGGGAGATGGCTCCGTGAAGTTGAATGTAACATTCTGTTTGGATGTTCTAGCGGGAGCGAGCATTTCCTCCTCTTCATTTTTGAGGATGTAACTATCCTCATTTTCTGGATATAGCACAGAGAAGGAGGGAAAATAACGGTAATTGACTTCAGAGGGAGGAGGCTCCATGAAGTTGAGGTAGAAGTTGTCCTCTGATGGCTTGTCTTCAAGCTCAAGCAGAAGGTTTGATGCCGTTTGCTCAGGTTCGAACGGGGGTGGTGATAAAGAGTAACCCAAATCCTCAGGTAAGTCGTCCACTATATGAACCAGTTTGCTCTCCGGTTGCTGTGATGTAAGGTCTAGTGGACCTTCCATCATTTCGTTTATCGCAACTAATTTGGCATAGAGCTTCAGTTGGTTCATGTCGAGGTATTCTTCCTCAGCCTGCTGCTCCACTTCATGGACCATTTCATTCTTTGGTTGTTGCTCCCTTTGAGCTAGTGTGATGGGCTGGTCCACTACGTAAATTGCATTTGCATACTCTTTTGGATTTGGATTGGTTTGTGAAGGGAATTTACCAGGAGGTCTTTGTTGAGTTAGAAGCTGTTGTATTTGGGACTGCAAGGCTATTTGGTCTTTGCGCAGGGCAGCGACCTCCTCTTGCGTGTCTCGGGACTTACCCATCATTGCTTTAAACATCTCTTGCATTTGGACATTTCAGATTCAGGATTCGAAGGAGGTTGAGTTGGTCGACTCGAAGAAGCATCATTGCCATAAGGCTGTTGCTGATACTGCCTTTGGCCTCCTTGAAAATTGGACTGAGGTCTGTAATTTTGAGATGGTTGTAGTGTATGTGGGTTTTGGATATTGTCGGTGTTTGAGTAGCGAAGGTTGGATTGCATGTTACGTTGCCAAGGTTGCTGTATCCTGAATTGTTGGTGAGATAGTTTGCTTCCTCTGCTGCTTTTAATTCTTGTAGTTGGGGGCATTGTTCATAGTCATGAGGCCCACCACATTGTGTACAAGAGATAGCTGGAGATGATTGGGAAGAGGAGCATAGCCTGGAGGGATTGTAGATGATCGGGAAATCATCGACTTAGCTTGCTGGGGGTAGGAGTTCATAGCCATCTGCTCAACCACTTTCTGCAGAGTACTTACTTTTGTTGCCTGCTGAGCATTGCTCTCCATGAGTTGCTCATGGCTTTTCATCAGCAGGTCAAACTTGTTATCACTTTCCCCAACATGGTATAAACCTGGAGTGCCGCCCCTTGATCCACCGGAGGCCCAGTCTCTGATTTCTTCACAAAGAGACTCCATGCTATTCAGAAATTGTGCTCCTGGCTTTTTCAGAATATCGGCCCCTAAGGAGGATAATACCATTGTTCTGCATGGACCGATCAAGCCTTTGTAAAACAATTGTGATACTTGTTCTTTCGTCAGACCATGGTGAGGACAAGTAAGTAGTAGTCCTTTGAAACGGTCCCAAGTTTCACAAATATTCTCCGACCCAGGTTGCTTGAAATTATAGATTTCAGCAATCATTTCCAACGTTCGGCTCGGGGGTAGGAATTTGTCGTAGAACTTGGTGGCCATGTCATCCCAAGTACCAATGGTACTTGGTGTCAGGCTATGATACCATTTGCTCGCACTTCCCGTCAGGCTGTGAGGGAATAATGACAGTCTTGCGTACTGGAGTACTGCGTCGGTCGCAGTTAGACTGTTGGCATGCTGCAAGAACTTAGTAACATGTAACAGGGCTTCGTCTGGACTGGAACCATCAAACATGCCCAACTCCTTTACACATCGGATTTGATGATATGGCTTCAGCTTCTGCCACTCATCGTATTCGGATGGGCTAAGGTGAGGAAGGATGATGGCAGGCTGTTGTCCTTGATTAGACGGCCTGTTAATGTTTCGAACTGTCGCTGGTGAAATTGCCATGTCAGCTTCCGGTCAGATTCTATCACTGTGGTGGTAATGTTTTGTTGAGTTCGTTCTGCCTTAGATGCGCAGAAGGTTCTCTCGATCTCTGGATGTAACCAACCGTGTGATTATTAATATTTTCTGGGAGGCTGTTTGACCTGGTAAAAGGCATTCACCACTCAAAACAGAAAAAAAAATCGTGATGTGTTAAATAAATAAAAATGTTAGGAATTAGTTGACAGAAATTATAAGTTAGTAGTTAGAGACATAAATTTAAATGACAGAAATTAAGACAGAAATTTAATAGTAGTTAGAGACAATGGAAATTAAATGACAGAAAATTAAATGACAGAAATTTTAAGTTAGTAGTTAGTATACTGGAAATTTAAGTTAGTAGTTAGTATACTGGAAATTTGAAGGACAATGGAAATTAAATGACTGAGAAATAAATGACAATAAATAAAAGTTAGTAATTAGATGTCAGAAGTTAGATGTCCGTAGTCAGATGTCCAAAGTCAGTGTCCAATTAATAGTAACAGATATTATAATATAACAGGTGAATTATCCGGGGCTTAGGGACTAGAATAAATCAAGTCCCCGGCAACGGCGCCATTTTGCAGACTGTATATCGTGAGTGGTTAGAACTGGTGTAATTAAAAAAAGAAAGAAATTAATACTCAAAATATCCGTCGGGCTGCAAATAAAACCCGGTCGCAGTAGTATAGTAAGACAGAAGCGGCCGGGGTCAAACCGTGGGACTTATAGTGAAATAATAGTACCTAAGCTTGTCACAAAGGGGGGAATTAATTGACTTGTTTTTAAAAGTAAATAACAGATTAATTAGTGAATTGAAGATAAATTAAGGAACTCCGGGTTCAGGTTAATATATCTGATTAATTATGCTATCTCTACCGGTTTAATATAATAATTTGGCAAGATTCCTGTTATTATCTTAAGGTCCGATGAAAACTCATAAGAACTCGTTACCAGAAAATGCAAGGTCCGATGAAAACTCAAGCAAGCACTAGTAACGGCAGAGGAGTGTGAGGAATTTTATTCTTGCAACTGAGTACTAACTTATCCGATGAAAACAAGTTTCCTACAGTTTTACGGCTTAATTAACCTATCTGTTTGTCACCGATCAGATTAAAACAGATTTAGTAAGCTTTTTAATAAATCGATGAAATTTATTAAAAGGGAGAGAGATAAACTTTAATCGTAACAAACTGAATTTATTTAACCGGTAGAAATATAGATTACATAATTAAACAAATTACGGCCAAACCTTCGCCCGGAGTAAATCCTCTTAGCCCAACATAATTAAAAAACAGAATGAGAAGTAAAGAAATCATCTGGGAAAGATAATTAATTCAGCTCCACTATCTTGACTGCTAATATTCGGGCAGAGGTTGGACAGAACAACAGTATGGAAATGGAATGTTTTTATGAAATGAGGTGTTGTATGGAATTTATGTGGATAATATGTGGATGAGATGTATGATTTTTGGAGATTTTTATGGAAGGAAAATGGCATAAGTTTGGGGTGGAATGCGATATGGATTAATGGAGGTTTGGAGGTGTATTTATAGAGAAATATAGGGTAAAGGGGGGTAAGGCGGTGGTATTTGCGTGTGAAGAGATAAGGATTTTATCTCTTCACACGGCTGCGTTCTGTATGCTGGCATGATCGACATGTCTGGACCACCGTCCGGACCAGACTGGTCCGGACATGTCGATTTTCTTCTCGGGTGCGCTGGCGAGTCTTCGTCCGGACCAGGTGATCCGGACACTGGTCCGGACCAAGGGTCTTTTGCCTCTAAAATGTTCGTTTTAGCTCTGATTTGATCCCCGTTTTCGCCTACGCGTTCGTCTCTTCGTGTACTTTGCTCCTAGCTTGGTTTTCCTCATGTTTAACCAATAAATTTGTGAGATAATCAATAAAACATAACTAGAGGAAAACTAACCAAAGTGGAGAAATGAGCAAGAAAAGTGCTAATAAAATATATGAAATACACCTATAAACATGCTCATTTGGACACTTATCAGACCACAACCGCCCACGAGCTTAACCAAGGCTCACCTATCTGACTTTTGATCGGACTAAGGGGAATTTATGTACGGTGTGCTTGGATCACTATATCCGACACATCTTTGGGTTAAGTTATTTCATCCCAAAAGGAAGGTAACGAGTTAGGTAACGGGCTTTACATGAGTTGATATCATTCTCTAGGCTCTCCAAGTTGGCTAACTTATGTTGGGTTTTTCTCCTAAAGTGAGACATCCCTGTTATGATGTTGTTGTTGTTGTTGCGATATATATTGCTATGCTCATGTGTTGTGTGTTAAATGAATGCATGTTATCATGACAATTGGTTGCGTGTATCCCGGTAGCCGACGGGCTGCACGTTAGCCATACCAGCCATGTGTTGCTGAGCCCCTTTGGGGCACCATATTTTTATGTTGCAGGATGAGGATCGAGGAGGCGGAGTGGCTCTAGATTCTTAGGAGTTATGAAATGCTTTTGATAGTTTTTGGATGTTGGGCCCGAGATGCGTCTGTGCTCCCGTGGTGGTATATTATGGTTTGATAGTGATACAGTTATGGATGTAAATATTAAAACTCAGTATTGTTGGTTGTATTTATGGTTTAGTACTATGCTCGGGAGTCTGTGCATCAGACCGATACGTTTTGTATGTATTCTGCCTTGTTAGCCACGTGGGTGGCTAACGACGTGTAACACCAACCCGTTTAGTGGTTGTTATGTTATATATTTTCCGTTGCAGTTTTGTTTTATCGTTAAGTTCACAGTAGGGGTGTTACAAAAGGTGGTATCAGAGCGAAGTATCGCTCCGATGACCGGAATACCGAGCTTAGGAACATACCGAGTTAGGAGACTAAACCTTAGTTACCTGAGTGAGCAGTTAAGGAAAGGTTAACTTCTAATTAAGTGTGGATTTACCTTATTGTCGGAAAGGCGTTACAACCGTTGGAACCAATAAGTTTGCAAGCCAAATGCTAATGTATGTTCGTGTGAATTCAGATGGCAGGCCGACCACGGGGAGGAGGCCACGGGCGCGGTACGGAAGAAACGGGGGATAACCCGATGACACGAGTAATGGCCAATGCAGTTGCGGCTGCCGTTGCCCAGATGGTGCATTAGCTTGTCGCTGCGGTGCAGCAGGGACAACAGCTCGGGGTTCAACCACCACCACAGCCACGCGAGACCTACTGGGTCAAGGCGTTGGCAGATCTGAGACCACCGTCATTCCACGGGGAGACCGACCCTAGTAAGTTGGAGGCGTATATCTTCGAACTGGAGACCGCCTACGAGACCTTGGATGTGCCTGCTGGAGCCAAGGTTCGTCTTGCCGCTTACTACCGGAAGGGTTCGGCAAGAAGTTAATGGTGGAAGCTTGTGAGAGATGACAGGATAGCTGATCCTGAGTTCGGATGGAGGGAGTACACGGCTTTGCTGCGAGCCAAGTACTACCCGGTGCATGTGCAGGAGGCTAAGCGCCTCGAGCTGGATAGTCTGAGGCAAGGGGACAAGATGTCGGTAGACGAGTGCTACACCGCCTTCACCGACCTTATCCACCTGCTACCAGACCTGGGTTACTCGAACCGGGTTCTGGTAAACCGTTTTTATAACGGACTCAGCCACCGCCTACGCTATGGGATGGGGCCAGCTGAATATACTACCTTGCAGGTAATTAAAGTATAGTACGATGTGAATAAGTGTATACAGTGAGTAATGTGAATGTGAGTTTAATTTGCGGGGCATGACTGACATCCTAAATTCAGGAGTGCTATCATGCCGCTGCTAAGGTTGAGATCACCGTCTGTCGGAGGGACGAGGAGAATGCGCACAAGCGCAAGGCTTCGAGCGAGGGCCAGAACACGCAAGGGTAGGGGGGGAGAAAAGAAGAAGCCTTACCCCCAGTCCCAGAAAGGCCAGCACCAGGGTGGCAAAGGCCAAGCCCAGACCACCACCGCTGAGGAGCCACTGCAGCTCACCTATGCCTATGCGGCTAAGCCCCTACGCTCTCACCCACCCAAGGGTAACTACCAATTCCGTGTACCAAAGTTTAAATGTGTGTTGTTATGTTGTGAAGTGTGTATTGATGGTGTGATGTTATGACAGCTAGCACGGGTTCTGGACCGGAGCGCCACTACTACTGTAAGTGGTGCAACGGAGACCACCCCGACAAGGACTGCAAGGGAAATGATGTACAGTGTCGATACTGCAAGAAGATGGGGCACCGTGACTTCGAGTGCTGCCAGAACCCCAACGGCAGAAACTACAGGCCTAAGGGGCAATGGAAGGGTAAGGCTGCCACGACCACTGAAGGCCCGAAGGCGACTTACCAGCTATCCTCAGCTCAGGGGAACACTGACTCCCAGAAGGGGAAAAGGTCGGGATCCGGCAAGGCCGCCCTAAATGTGGTAGACCGGTCAGAGGCTGCTGGACCCTCTTCTAGACCAGGTACTACTTGAACCACTGAGTGAAGTAATTAACTGCTTACCGCATTTCATGCATGAGTGTTAGCAAGTCTAAGTGTACAACCATATAAGTGAAGAGTTAAAGTATAATGTATAATTTACCTAAGTTAGATAATTCTAAACCTTAGGAACCTTCAATATTTGTTATCCAATCCCTCCCACACCGAACCCCAAGGGAAACACCATCAGCATCACCGAATTCCCGATGGAGCAATGTCAGGTTATCCAGCCAGGTATGATATTATTAAATGGATACCTGACACCCGAAGCACAAATCCACATCATCCAAAGATGCGACAAACTGGGAGCAGCACCTGGAGGTTTCTACACACTCGAATACCCGAGTGGATCGAAGATGAAATTGAAGATGATGTGCATGGGTAAGGACTGGAACCCTTACACCAAGACATATCAGGATGTACGAGTGGAAGACGGAGCAACAGTACCGAGGATACCCGAGGAGTTCCTTGCGGTCGTTAACCACGCCGTGGGAATTGCTCAACAGGTTGAATCGGATCCAATTCCGAGTGTTAAAGCAAATTTGTGTATTGTGAACTTCTACCAGAAAGGTGGACAGTTAGGTTTACACCAAGATAAGGATGAAACACCCGAGTCTCTGAGTAAGGGAGTACTCGTGGTGTCTTGGTCCATTGGTGATACCGCAGTGTATGTGTATGAAGAGCAGAAGCGTGCTGATCTCGCAAAGAAGTTAGTGTTGAAGTCAGGAGATGTATTAATCATGGGTGGGCAGTCAAGGATGCTATATCACGGTATCAAGAAGATCAAACTGAATACCGCACCTTCAACGGTAATTAATGCCACACACATGAAACCGGACGTTTAAATTTGACATTTCGGTAGTTCTAAGCCTTGTGTAACCATGTAATGAGTGAAACCAGTTGTATGTTAAGGATGCTACATATATATTAGCTATGTTGACAATGTAAACCAACCTATGGTGTAAAGAGTATGTTAATGAATAAAGAGACGTTGTTTTGAAGTATGTCAGCCGTGTTGTTACTGTGTACTTATGAGCTTGTGTACTGAATTAGGTTGTACACTCGGAAAGGGAGGTATACTGGGAGTGTGTAATGAGGTAGAAGCCGGCAAAAGCGGCACTATCCTCACCGGTACCTTTCCAGTTAATGGCGTGGACGCATCGATCTTGTTCGACTCTGGAGCCTCACATACATTTGTCTCGCTTCCATTTGCGAGGAGGCTGGGGTTAGACGGTGAAGAGATGCCTGACTTCCTAGTCACTCTCCCGTCGAAAGAGCGGATCAAGTGTACCCGCTATCACCGAGATGCTGTTGTGCGAATCAAGGATGAAGAGTTTCCGATCGACATGATAGAGTTCGACGGACTCGGATTTGATGTGATTGTGGGGATGAACTGGTTGGAGCGGTACAAGGGTCGAATCCTATGTGCCGAGCATCGACTGCTTCTTCGGAGTCTGACTGGGGTTATAATTTCATACCGCCAGAGGCCCAGGGAGCCTTCGACACAGATTATCTCCGCTATGTCTATGTATCGTGAGTTGCGAAGGAAGAGTGATGTATACCTCTGCTATGTCCAGGACATAGAGAGAGACCCAGAGTTTAGCCCAGATGTGCCGGTAGTGTCAGAGTTTCCTGATGTCTTTCCTAAGGAACTGTTTGGCATGCCGCCAGCACGGGAAGTGGAGTTTGAAATTGAATTGGTGTCGGGAACCGGACCAATAGCGAAGGCGCCCTACCCTTTGGCTCCAGCTGAGATGACTGAGCTCAAGGAGCAGCTGAGAGACCTACTCAACAAGGGATTTATATGCCCGAGTGTTTCACCATGGGGAGCGCCGGTCCTCTTCGTGAAGAAGAAGGACGGTAGTCTCCGCCTCTGCATCGACTACAGGGAGTTGAATGTTGTTACGGTGAAGAACTGTTATCCTTTACCCCGCATTGACGATTTGTTTGACCAGTTGAAAGGAGCATCAGTATTCTCCAAGATTGACTTACGATCCGGTTACCACCAAATTGTTATTCAAGAGAGCGACATTGAGAAGACCGCATTCCGAACCAGATACGGTCACTACGAGTTCACGATTATGCCGTTTGGTTTATCCAATGCACCAGCCAAGTTTATGGATTTAATAAACCGCTTGTTCCGAGATCAGTTGGACAAGTCAGTGGTAGTCTTCATCGACGATATTCTTGTGCATTCCAAGTCAAAGGGTGAGCATGAAAGCCACCTGAGATGTGTGTTGCAAACGTTGAGAGAAAATCAGTTGTATGCAAAATTTTCTAAGTTGTGAGTTATGGTTGAACCAAGTTTCATTCCTTGGTCATGTTATTTCCGAGGCTGGGATCGCTGTTGATCCGGCCAAGATAGATGCAGTGCGCACCTGGCCTAGGCCGAAGACGGTTACCGACATCCGGAGCTTCCTCGGTCTGGCAGGATATTACAGGAGATTTGTGAAGGACTTCTCCAGTGTCTCGAAGCCGATGACTTCCTTAATGAAGAAGGATGCACCATTCGAGTGGACAGACGACTGCGAGAGTTCTTTCCAGAGTCTCAAGAATGCTCTTACCTCTGCACCAGTCCTGATAATACCAGATGGTACAGATGGTTTTGAGGTCTACTGCGACGCATCCGGAAGAGGTATGGGTTGTGTGTTGATGCAACACGAGAAGGTCGTAGCATACGCCTCCCGGCAGCTGAAGAAGCATGAAGAGAACTACCCTACCCACGATTTAGAATTGGGTGCCATTGTCTTCGCTCTGAAGATATGGCGACATCATTTGTATGGGGTAAACGTGACAGTTTATTCTGACCACAAAAGTTTGAAGTACTTGTTCACTCAGAAAGAGTTGAACATGAGGCAAAGAAAGTGGGTCGAGTTTCTAAACGATTACGACATCAACTTGCAGTACAAAGAGGGTAAGGCAAATGTGGTAGCTGACGCACTGAGTCGCCAAGCACACTCTCTCCATTCGCTAGTCTCTCATTCTAGCTTGGTTGAAGAGGTACGGAATGCTCAGATGTCGGATCAGTATATGTTAGAGATCAGGCAGAAGCTTATTGATGGCACATTCGAGGGTCAGAAGTATGATTTCTGACTCCACGATGATGACCTGATTAGGCTGAATGGCCGACTGTGTATTCCGAGGAGTAACGCTGAGCTGAAAGAGCACATACTGAGTGAATCCCACTGTTCTACGACTTTGATTCACCCCGGAGCTTCAAAGATGTATAAGGACATGAAACGATATTTTTGGTGGACTGGTATGAAAAAGGATGTGAATGACTATGTGGTAAGGTGTCTCACTTGTCAGAAGGTCAAGTTTGAGCACCGACGGCCTGGTGGTATGGTGCAGCCAATGCCAGTGCCTGAGTGGAAGTTCCATGATATCTCCATGGACTTCGTAGTAGGGCTTCCGCCTACAAGGGGAGGTCTGAATATGATTTGGGTCGTTGTTGACCGACTAACCAAGGTGGCCCGATGAAGGACACATGGAAAGTGGCAAAGCTTGCAGAGCTCTTCGACCGAGAGATTGTACGACACCATGGGGTACCGAAGACTATCGTGTCTGATAGGGATACCAGATTCCTCTTGAGGTACTGAAGAACTACACGGGAAGCGCTTGGTACCGAGCTGAAGCTGAGTACAGCGTTCCACCCACAGACAGATGGTCAGAGTGAGCGCACCATCCAGACGCTAGAGGATATGTTACGTGCATGTGCACTTGACTTTCAGACCAGCTGGATTGATAAGTTACATCTGATTGAGTTTAGCTACAACAACAGTTACCATGCTTCGATCAAGATGTCTCCCTTCCAGGCTTTTTACGGTAGACCATGCCGCACGCCATTATGTTGGGATGAGTCGAGTGAGATGGTCATTATAGGACCTGAGTATCTGGAGCAAGTACAAGCAGAAGTACGCCAGATCCGAGCTAACATGAAGGCAGCTCAGGACAGGCAGAAATCACATGCGGATGTGCGACGACGTGACCTGGAGTTCGCCGTGGGCGACTAGGTGTTTCTTAGAGTTTCTCCCATGAAGGGTGTGTTTCGTTTTGGCCAGAAAGGCAAGTTGAGCCCGAAATATGTGGGGCCTTATGTTGTGACGGAGCGGATAGGCCCGGTAGCTTACAAGCTAGATTTACCTGCTGAGCTGGGCAAGGTACATGATGTATTTCATGTGTCTCAGTTGAAGAAGTATATGTCTCATCTGTCTCATGTACTTCATCCCGAAAGGCTAACGTTAGAGCCAACCATGCGATCAGTGGAGACTTCCGTGTGGATTCTGGATACTAAGACTCGAGACACTCGCCATAAGTCGGTAAGACTGGTGAAGGTCCTCTGGTCTAACCAGGAAGTCGAGGAGGCCACTTGGGAGCTGGAAGATAAAATGAGGGCGAAGTATCTGTTGTTGTTTACTCCTTAGTATTAGTATGTATAGGGTACAGGGTGTACCCCTTTTTAAGGGGGGTAGAGCCGTTTTGGTTATGTATGTACGACATGTATTGAAATACATTGTCGATGTTGTTATGTTATAGACCTTTGAGTCTAAGTGATGTTATGTTACCGGGACCTTCCCGGGACCTTGAGTCTGACATTATGAAAAATAGGTTTGATGTGAAAGTATTATTTTATAAGTAATCCCTGTGTTCTAATATTAAAGATGCGTGGGAAGTATGAACTTTGGGGACAAAGTTCTTTTAAGGGGGGTAGATTGAAATACCCCAAACATTTAAATATTAAACTATGATATATTAAGGATAAAAAGTGCCTTAGAAACATTAGTAAACAATTTAAACCAAAGAAAAAACAACAAAGTACCATAAAGGCAATTAGAGCAAAAATGTGCTCTAAGCTTGGGATAACCTTGGTTAAGACTCTAAGAGCCTACCAAGACCTTATTTATATGTTAATGAATATTTTAAATCAATTACCAAAGAAAAACCAAGCTTGAAAACAAGTTAAAACACAAAATGTGCTTTAAGGAGTCTTAAAGCACATTTTTGAAAAATTGTCTTAGAAATGGGTTTTGAGTGGCTAAATGTCCATAATTAATCTTTAATCAACATGTGTACTACTTAGTATCACATTAGGAAGTCTAAATCAATGGGAAATCAAAAATTTCACAATTATGTGCACTAATTTGTGAATAGTGCCCAAATAGTGCTAGTTTAAGACATTAGTCAATATAAGTCAACTAATTGGTCAACAAAGACCATAAAATACCCCATTTGACTAAGGGGGCCAGTTTTTAAGTGTGACTCACCACACTTAGCTAGTTAAATAAAGAGGGAAGTTTGATAAAGCAAAAAGGAACTATTTACTTTATGTTTAAATATCTTACCAAGCTTACCTCTCTCTTCATTCTCTTCTTCTTTTCTCATTTCCCACCGTCTTCTTCATTCTCTCCAGCTCCAAATCGATTTTGCTACAGCACCACACACTTCTCCATCTTCCATTGCTTATATCTCTTAGCTCCATGTACCAAATTAATTCCAAGACCACCATTCTCTTAGTTTGATCAAGCTCTTCAACTTTGTCTTTTCAAATCCTCAAAACCACCATTTCGGTGCCATGAATATTCTCCATTGAAGGAGCTTGAGCTCATCTTTTCATGCCTTGTTGATCACCTTTGCTTCAGAGTAAGAAAACCAAAGAAAAACTATGTTTCCTCTCATTTTTGCTTGACCGAGAATCACCATGTAATGGTGTTTTCTTTTGATTTTTCATAGCTTCATTTCAAACTTCAAAGGGCTAGGTGGAGTCCTATCTTGATACTTAATCAAACTCTCTTCCAATTCTAAGGTAAAGCATTCATTTGTGTGTTTTAAGACATTATATAACCTAAGGTTTATCAATGAGTTTAAGCATGAAGCTTAAGGCTCACTATCTTTACTTGTGTATTGATTAGAAGCTTGACAAGTAATCAAAAGCTCCTTGCCAATTTCTAATCAAGAAAGAGCAAGGAAAAACTAGTGAGGAAGTTTTGAAGAAAAAGAGGTAATGAACTACCTTAATGAAGTCTTATATGTCTTAGGAAAATTGAGCTTTACAATGCTTAATAAACTACCTAAGGAGCCAATGGTAAATGAGCTATAAAAACTATACTCAAAGAGGTTATTAAAGACATATGTGATGATGTGTGTATTTGCAGGTCAAAGGCAAATATAATGTGGAAAATTCAGTGTTTAAGTTTAATGCTATTTAAGGGCCTAAGAGCCATGTTATTTAAGGGCCTAAGTGCCAAGCAATTTAAATTATGCACTATGTTGTGATGTAGTGTAGTTTAAGGTTTAGTTGTGTGTAAAGAACATTTCTTGTGTGGATGAATGTTCTTGATTGTTTAAGATGAAAAACCTTGTGTTTTAGGTGTAAGAAAGTGCTAGCAAAGCTATGTCAAAATTTGGGTAAGAAACAAGAAGTTTAGGTGCTTAAATGAAGTTTAGTGACCTAGGTTGTGCTAGGAAGTGTTAAGGGTTGATTTAGAGAAAGAAATGGGAATTTAGGTGTTTATAAGCATTAAAATGACTTAGGCTTTGTTTGGAGGATTTGGTGAGGAAATGAGTGATTGGAGATACACCAAAGTCATGGTGGGAATATACTTAGGACTTGTGCAAACTTGGGTAAACAAGGAAAGAATAATGTTTTGTAAAGGAGGAAGTTTGAACTTGTGAAAAGAAGTCTTGAGAAGTTTGTGTAAGGAGGTCTTAGTAAGGAATAATGCTTTTGGAGGAATTGTAGTGGTGATAAGGAAACAATTTGGTTAGTTGAGATTTTAGGTATGGTTTACCATTTAGGAACTTAAGGGAAAACATTACAAGTGTTAGGAATTTTGGTAAGAAATTGAGTAAGTGTTGAGGAACTTAGAAATGAGTTAGCAAATGAGTTTGGGGGATGCTTTAAGGTGTGGTTGGAGTGCCAAAATGATGTTAGAACATAATAGGACATATATGGTGAGTTTTGGAGTATAATAAGCAAGTTAAAACAAGTTTCTGGTTTTGACCGACCTTAGCAAGGTCGGTCAGGCCTAAAATACACACGCAGGAAACTCTCTGAAATAGACCGACCATAGGACCGACCATGGACAAGGTCGGTTGGGCTGAAAAACACTGAACCAAATGTTTCTGGAATGGACCGACCTTGGGACCAAACTTAGCAAGGTCGGTCGGGGCAAAACTTCCAGATGGTAAAATGTTACTGGAATGGACAGCCTTAGGGTAAGGTCGGTCGGAAGGTCGGTCGGCCCAAAATTAATAATAACAAAAAAAAAAATGTGACTTATGTAGTAAACCCTGATGGGTATAATGAGGATAATCAAGTGTAGGTTTAATTTAAACACGTCATGTAAGTATGTAAACACTTAGTAAATGGGAAGTTAATTAAGGTAATTAACCGACCTTATTAATTATGTATAGGAGCTATCTTCGGTGGAACTCGAACACAACAAGGACCAAGGTATGGTTTTCTTGCAGTCTGTTGCCTACCGGTTTACACCGGCTTGTGTTGTTTGTTTTTCTGTATGTTTATGACTTTGTAAGACTTAAATCATGAAACGAGTTTACAGTCATTGCTAGTATTGTGACGTGAGTGTACCGGTACCGTTAACCTCGAATACGTACTAACCCGTTAGATAACTAAACTAGGTCACGTAAGAGAACGGTACTCGGTTCAACGTTTTCGACCCAAGGAACGTTCTAACTACGGCTATGTATGAACTAGTTGTGGTTTGTGTTACTGAACTATATCTCATATCCCTTGTGTGCCTAACTGGACCTAACCCTTACTTGTGATTGAATGTGTCAAGTTCCATTAATGGGACTTCTAACAAGTGGTTAACCGGGGAGTGAGGAATCCGGCCGTTCCGGTCACGCGTGTATGTACGGGAGTTGATATCTGAATCAGATTCGCCTCTCTTTATGTTAAGGTTGTTTTTCCTTCTTGGACCACAACCGCCCACGAGCTTAACCAAGGCTCATCTATCTGACTTTTGATCGGACTAGGGGGAATTTATGTACGGTGTGCTTGGATCACTATATCCGACACATCTTTGGGTTAAGTTATTCGTTCATCCAAAAGGACGGTAACGAGTTAGGTAACGGGCTTGACATGAGTTTGATATCATTCTCTAGGCTTTCCAAGTTGGCTAAATTATGTTGGGTTGTTCTCCTAAAGTGAGACATCCCTGTTATGATGTATGTTGTTGTTGTTATGCGATATATATTGCTATGCTCATGTGTTGTATGTTAAATGAATGTCATGTTATCATGACAATTGGTTGCGTGTATCCCGGTAGCCGACGGGTTGCACGTTAGCCATACCAGCCATGTGTTGCTGAGCCCCTTTGGGGCACCATATTTTTTTGTTGCAAGATGAGGATCGAGGAGGCGGTGTGGCTCTAGATTCTTAGGAGTTATGAAATGCTTTTGATAGTTTTTGGATTTTGGACCCGGGATGCGTCTGTGCTCCCGTGGTGGTATATTATGGGTTGATAGTGATACAATTATGGATGTAAATATTAAAACTCAGTATTGTTGTTGTATTTATGGTTTAGTACTATGCTCGGGAATCTGTGCATCAGACCGATACGTTTTGTATGTATTCTGCCTTGTTAGCCACGTGGGTGGCTAACGGCGTGTAACACCAGCCCGTTTAGTGGTCGTTATGTTATATATTTTCCGCTGCAGTTTTGTTTTATCGTTAAGTTTACAGTAGGGGTGTTACAGTAACATTTTGGTATCACTTAGTTGTATGTAAATTATTAGATGGTGGCCTGCTCACCTAAATGAGTGAGTAATTGATGACAATATAATTTGGGAAAATTCAAAGGATACCACTAAAAAGTTGTTAATTCACAAAATACCACGATTTTCAAAAAAAGTTTTTCAGATACCATAAAAATAATTTTAATTCATCAGGTACCACAAATTACTAACCCAAAACTTTTTGAGACCAAAATACCCCTACTTGTTAGTAAACATAGTTCATTGTATACCACATAAATATTATTAATTCACAAGATATCATAAAACTTAATAAAATATAGGGAAAATTCACGGGATACCACTAAAAAGTTTGTTAATTCACAAAATACCACATTTTTAAAAATTTTTTCAGATACCACAAAAAATAATTTTAATTCATCAGATACCACAAATTATTGACCCAAAACTTTTTGATACCAAAATACCCCTACTTGTTAGTAAACATAGTTCACCGTATACCACATAAATATTATTAATTCACAAGATATCATAAAACTTAATAAGATATATGTTAAAACAGTAAAAAATAACAAAAATTTAAGTTTATTATATTACTGGTTAAAATTTTACAAAATAAAAAACCGTATATATAATTCAAAATTTTTGAAAAATAAAAAATATAATATATCATTTAAAAGCTAAAAGACTTAATTAAAAATAAAAAAATAGTTAAGGCAACGTTAATTCAAATTTTTTAAAATATTTTTACTCAAAATATTTTTAGTAATGTAAAATAGTATTATAAAGAAATTAAATTTATATAATGTAAATTAAAAAAATTAAATTATCATTCTCTTTACGGTTTTTGTCTATTTTTAATCAAACTTATGACTTCTCTGATATATTATACTTTTTATAATTCTTTTAAGATTTTATTATCATATATAAATATATATGGTATTTTTTATTTTTTTCAATTTTAACCCTATACGAAGAACGTTAATTTTTAGTAGTTATTTATCCAACATACGCTTATTAATTTGCTTTCAATTAAATATATAAAATGATATTGTTTAAAAATAGACTCTTAACTGTTGTTTTATTTTTTTTATCAAATTATTTAGCTTGTATATAGTATATAATATTTTTATATAATATCAATTTATAAAGATTTAATTAAAAATTACAACAAAGTTGTTAAACATAATTTTAAAAAGTAAGTAGCAAAATTAACTTTTTCAATATATGGGTTAAAATTGAAAATAAAAAATACCATATATATAAAATAATATAATAATAAAATATCTACAAATATTAAGAATAATAAAAGGTATAATGGTAATAGAGAAGCCACAAATTTGATTAAAAATAGACAAAAATAGTAAAGAAAATAATAATTGAAATTTTATAATATTACTTTATATAAATTTTTTTTAATAATAATATTTTATATTATTAAAATTATTAGAGTAAAACTATTATAAAAAAATTTGATTTATCATTCTCTTAACTACTTGGTATTTTTATTTTTTTATAACTTTTTTTAATTTTTAGTTTTATATTTGATATTTTAAAATTTATGAAATTTCAACCTATATATTAATAAACCTATAAATTTTTATTATTTTTTATTGGTTTTAAATTTTTTTAATAAATGATGTGGTATCTTGTGAATTAAAAATATTTATGTGATATACCGTGAACTATGTTTATTAAAAATTAGCGGTATTTTGGTTTTAAAAAGTTTTAGTTAGTAATTTGTGGTATCTGGTGAATTAAAATTATTTTTTGTGGTATCAAGAAAACTTTTTTATAAACTGTGGCATATTTTGAATTAAAAACATTATAGTGGTATCTGGTGAAATGTTCCTAAAAATTTTGTGTTAATGTTAATTAAAAAATGAACTTCTATAAATGTTAATTGTTAATATGTTTAAATAAACTGACGTTTTAAAAAAATATCACATAGATACACTAAATAAAAGGATATTTTATTTAAATTGATAGTATAATCAATCAGTTATATTAATTGATCGCTATATTGATTAATTGATAAAAGATGCATTAAATATTTGTTAAAAATGACAAATACTATGGTATATTCAATTATATATTTAGGGGAAAATTCAAGGGATACCATTGAAAATTTTGTTAATTCACAAAATACCACTGTTTTTAAAAACGTTTCTCACATACCACAAAAATAATTTTAATTCACCTGATACCACAAATCACTAACCCAAAAATTTTTAAGACCAAAAAATACCTTACTTGCTAATAAACATAGTTCACGGTATACCACATAAATATTTTTAATTCACAAGATACCACAACATTTACTGTAATATATTAAAACAATAAAAACTAAAAAATCATAGGTTTATAAATATATAGGTTGAAAGTTTATAAAATTAAAAATATCAAATATATAATTATAAAATTACTAAAAACATTTAAAAATTAAAAATACCAAGTAGTCAAGAGAACGATAATTCAAAATGTTTATAATATTTTTACTATAATAATTTAGTAATATAAATATTATTATAAAAAATAAATTTATATAAAGTAAGATTATAAAAATTAAAATTATCATTCTCTTTACTATTTTTGTCTACTTTTAATTGAATTTTTGGCTTTTCTAATATAATTATACCTTTTATTATTCTTCATATTTTTAAAGATTTTATTATCATATATATGGTATTTTTTATGATTTCAATTATAACCCATATATAAGAAAAAGTTAACTTTTGATCCCTTTTTAAAATATATTTAATATTTTTTGTTGTATGTTTGAGTTAAGTATATAAAGTGATATATATAAATATTATATACTATATACAAGCTAAATAATTTGACAAAAAATAAAACAACAATTAAGAATATTACAGTCTAATATTTGTTTTGTGATATCATTTTATATATTTTAATTCAAAACAAAAAATTTATAAACATAAGAACTAGTAAAAGTTAACGTTCTTCATATAAGGGTTAAAATTGAAAAAACAAAAAAATACCATATATATAATAATAAAATCTCTAATGAATTATAAAAAATATAATATATTAGAGATACCTCAAATTTGATTAAAAAGATAAAAACAGTAAAGAGAATGATAATTTAATTTTTTACAATTTACTTTATATAAATTTAATTTTTTATAATACTATTTAACATTACTAAAAATACTTTGAGTAAAAATATTATAAAAAAATTCTAATTATCATTCTCTTAACTATTTTTAATGATATATAGTATTTTTTTTGAAACTTTTTAATTATATATGTGGTTTTTTTATTTTATAAAATTTTAACCAATAAAATAAAAAACTTAGATTTTTATTATTTTTTACTGTTTTAATATATATTTTATTGAGTTTTGTGGTATCTTGTAAATTAATAATATTTACATGGTATATCGTGAACTATGTTTATTGCAAGTAGGGGTATTTTGGTCTTAAAATGTTTTGGGTTAGCAATTTGTGGTATCTGGTGAATTAAAATTAATTTTTTTGGTATCTAAAACTCTTTTTTTAAAACTATGGTATTTTGTGAATTAACAAACTTGTTAATGGTATCCCGTGATTTTTCCCTATATTTAGCGTTGTACAACTATTCAGTTTGATACAAAAGTGGTTCACAAGTGTGAAGATTGTTGGTATCAATATGAAAATTGTTTATATAGTCATAAAGATAGTTTAGACTTATGTAAAGGTGTCAAAAGCTACATAGTTTAGACTTATAACTCTAGAAGAATGG
Source organism: Limonium bicolor (assembly GCA_023374045.1). Classification (NCBI taxonomy): domain Eukaryota; kingdom Viridiplantae; phylum Streptophyta; class Magnoliopsida; order Caryophyllales; family Plumbaginaceae; genus Limonium; species Limonium bicolor. Next base: position 155,503,074 of record CM041779.1, read on the forward strand.
TCATATGGTGTCATGCCCCATTTTGTAATGTAGCCTGTTGTGTGGGTCATTTGTGTTGGATGTAATGTAATGCCACTGAATGTAAACAAGTTGCTTATGAATAAAATAAGTAGCCATATTCTATTTAGTTGTCCCTATGTTGCAATGACTTCAGTCACCCATGTATTACGCCTTTGCGTTCTCTTGCAGGGATGTTGAGGACGCGAGGCCCTGTTGTGGAGGGTAATTTTTCGGTATGAGGGGGGGTCTATATAAATATGGTATGACTCAGAAGCCAAGATCCTTGAAATTGCCATTCTATGGAGGGTGAAAACCCATTATAATTGGCATCCCTCAAATACCTACTAAATCGTCCGTCTTTCCCAAAAGCTTAAGGGGAATGCTAGTGAGCACTACACCCGCTCTCAATGGGCTCCACGCGGACTTATGCCCTAAGGGCGGAAATTGACTAGAGTCGCCACCTAGTTTGACTTATGATAACTAGGAAGGAAGTTCGGGTTCTAAGAACCGTTAATTGACTCTAAGGTTGTTGTCTATGGATAGGACTCATCTGATCATACCAGAGATTATATTGTGGGTTCGCACTGGGTTACACCCCTTAGAAGTGGCAACGACCACGACTTTGGATTGGTGCCGGAGGAAACCTCGGTCTCCAATTGTCGGGATTACCTTCTTTCAAAACCTTATTAAAGAGATTCATTTGAGAGTCAATGATAGGATTAGGACAGGAAGAGAGAAAGAGTGTGGATGAGGCGAGCTTTTCTGCCAAGCTAGCGCCAAGAAGAAGAATTGGTGAATTCGGATGAGTATAGAATAAAGATTTGGGAAAAGTCTGAGGTTGAGTGAATAGACAAGACTTGGAGTCTGATGGTTTGGAATTTAGTGGGAGCCGAAGAAAGTTTGAGTGTTTGAAGAAAATGAGAGTCACCTCAGAGGGGGAAAATGGTTTTTTGTTTGGAACGGGGTCGCACCCTAGATGGGCTGCCTACGTACTCAACTCCCTGTTGAGAACAGACCTTACGTAGTTCACGACATTTTGGGGTTTTGGAGATTTTTGAGATGTTTGAGGTTTTGGGAAGTTTCGGGTTTGAGAGGTTAGTCTGTGAGACGCTCAGGTCTATGAGACATTTGAGATGTTCATGTTGTGGAGAAATAAGATCTTGAAGTCTGTGGGACGCTCGGGTCTATGAGACATTTGAAATCTTAATACGGTGGAGAGATTGAAATGTTTAAGTCTGTGAGGCGCTCGGGCCTATGAGACTTTGGAGGTTTGAGAGAAGCTGGAATTCGTAAGAGGATTGGAGTTTGAAGTGATTTGAAATTTGGAAGATGATTTGAGTGTGTGTGAGGCAATTGGAGTTTGGAAGAGACCCCGGGTTTTTTAGGTTCGAGGTTCGAAAATGGTCGAGGAAAATAATTTTGTTGTGAAAGGGCGGGTGATCCCAGGGAACACCCTATGTACCCCCTCGAGCGCGACACTTAATTAATGGTAAGTGCCAAGGCTCGAACGATGGGGCAATGAATTTATGTCGAAATATGGTATTTGGAGAGAAGTATCATGAATGAGATACTCTCGGTCAAACCCTAATAACGTCTCTAACTCCCGGGTTTTAAAACGTTAAAAACCGAAAACATTAAAATCGAGTGGAAGGGAGTTAGACGATTCTAAAATCCCGGCTGCAACTAGGAAGACAGTTACATCCCTAGCACCCCGCCTTGTAAAAATCTAGGCTGCAATTAGGGGAGGTTTGTCACCCTAATGCCCCACCTAAAGAAATCCAGAATGCGACAAGAGATGTTACTGCCCCAGTGCCCTGCCTCGGATTATATTTGGAGAGGGAGACAAATGATGTCTAACTAAGAGAAAATATATTGAAAGTGTTAGACATTTCCTGTTCCTCAAAAACGGCTTATTTCAAGTTTGAAAACTAAGTTAGAAAACCTTGAATTTTGTTTGGAATTCTCGATGAAGAAACACTGATTTTGAGAAATGTTTTTAGGAGAAAACTTTCAGCATATGTGAGAAGAACTTTCTGCGTTTTGAGAAGAGTTTTCTATGATGTGAGAAGAGTTTTTCCTTTAAAATTCCACAAAATAGTTTCTTTGAAATCTAAGAAAACTTGATGAAATTTGAATGAGATGAATGTTTAAAATTTGAAAAAGAGATTTTTGGAGTTTGAATGGGATTTACAAGTTGAGTTTGAATTGAATTTGGGCCGAGGTTGGAAAACGGGCCAAGTGGAGGTTTGGGTTGATTGAAGTAGGGTAGGTCAAAGTTGGTCTTGGTCAAACTCAAAGACCAGGTCAGTCAAAATTGGACCGGGTCAAAGTTAGGTTGGTCAAAGATAAAGTTCGGGTCGGTCAAAGTTGGACCGAGTCAAAATCAGGTTGGTCAAAGTTCGACTTGGGCAGAAATGGGTTTGGGTCAAACTGAGCTTGGGCCAAATTGGGTTTGGGCTCAAATTGGGTTTGAGCCCGAATTGGGTTTGGGCCCGAATTGTGATTTGTGAACTGTGGGCTGGAGTGGTATGGGTCATAGTGGGTCTGGGCTGAAATGAGCTTGGAATTGAATTGGGCCCGTTTTGGGCTTTGTTAGAAATTGGGTTGAAATTTGGGCCTTATTTGGAGTTGGGCCAAAAAAATAGGCCTTGCTTGAAGTTGGGCCGAAATTGGGCCTTGTTTGGAGTTGGGCTGAAAATTAGGCCTTGCTTGAAGTTGGTGGGCCTTGTTTGGAGTTGGCCGAAAAATGGGCCTCGTTTGGATTGGCTGAAGTAGCCCTTTTTTATGTGGGCTTTATTTGTGATTGGGTTGAAAATTGTTTTTGGGCTGATTTATGAAATGTTAACAAGTGAAATGGATCAATTTATTGATTTATTAACTCTTGATTATGGGTGAGTTGAAGGCAAAAGGAGGATTCCACCCACATAAAACGAATCGAAGACCCGCTAGGCATGAGGTGGTTTCGCATCCTAAGCCTTCCTAAGAGAGCCTTAAGGGCTTATTTTTAAAGTTTTTGTTCTTATAAATATAACGGTGGTTTGGATGTTTTCTGAAGCTATAGGAGATTACTGTCCCACGAAACGAATGAGAGACCCGTTAGGTGTGGAGCAATAATACATCCGCAGCTTTTCTGTTAGTGAAGGTCGTAAGGGGTAATAACTAAGGCTTAGTATTGGCTAGAAGAGTACAAGGAGATGAAGTAAAATTTGAAACAAATTCTATCGTAAAACATGGACACGTATAATGCAAAGATCGTTCAGAAAGCAAATCCATATGAAGATTAATAGATCAGTACAAGTAACAACCGCTAATTAAACTCAAAGAAGTAAAATCTGTTCACTGTTATTAAAGGACTGGTGGATCAAAGCTAAATTTCCAAATCAATTTGTTTCTTTTCAGTTTATTGCTATTAAGAACTAAAATTAAGCAATCTAACCTGAAGGAAAGGTGGAAGAGAAGTACGACCCAAGAGTATTTAAACACTAATTAAAACTAAACAGAGTTGCTAGTTCAGCTTATTTTACTTCTTCTCTTTTTTCTTATTCTCTTTAGACAAAGGTCTCAAACCTAACTCATTATTAAGCCATAAACCCATAAACATAAAGAAATAAAAATTACAAAACTAGAAGTGATAAGCATATACAAATCAAGATAAGCTCATAAAGCAGATGACCATCATAATACATACATACAAGAATAATAACTGAGCACGGGTTAAGGTAGAGCCCCAAAAGCAAGCCAGGCTCGAAGCCTCCAAACTCACAGCACGTATCGATGTATGAAATAAACGATACCATAGGAAAAGCAAGAGATACACACGCTCATACAAGTAGCATGACCATTAACATATACGATATTCAAGCAGCTGAAACATGGCCAACTGTGAACACCACTTCAAAATCAGAGTGTCATACATTTAGTGAACAAGCATATTTCGAATGAATTGGGAAATTAGCTCTGGTTAGGTGAAAATACCAGGATAATGGTGGTGACTACTGCCTGTAGAGGGACAACAAAACACAAAGCCAACCACATCAGTATTAAGAAAACCGAATTGACAAAGGCATAGGGTAAGGAACCGACACAGGTTGTAGATCGCCTGTCGTGCTCAAAACCAGACTCTGAGTTCTACGACATGGACGGTGATTCAACGTTTGCTATGGTAACCAACTGATGTTGGCCTTAGAAGCAGGATTCAACTCATCGTAACGCGAGACAGATTATGAAATGAAGAGAATGAATCTTCAATCGAATCACCAAAGTAATGAAGCCAGACCATTCGATGGTAAGCCAAAGTAAGCCAAATGTCTTTCGCACGTTTAAGAAAAAATAATAGTGGAACACATGCAAAGGGAAACGAACGATTATTTCACTTCAGGTCCGAGGCCGAAATGCACACCTCAGTAGTATATGAAAGATTGACATGGAATTCACCATAAGCTTGGTATTCGAACAATCAAATCAATACAACAAATCGGTTCATGAGGAAAAAACGAGAAGGAAGATCAGCGTAATGGAGTAGAAAACAAAACAACTTCCCCGATTATCACCATTCTCAGATTTCAACTGTGGGTATAAACGATGATAATAAAAAAACGTTGAACGAAAACCGAACCTCCCACAAAACAAATAACTAAACTTGTGCCATGAAATCAGACAATTTATTCGACTTAGAACTCATTTACGATTGATATGCGCTATGAGAAACTGAAGTCTCTGCTCTGAACTTGCTTTTAAGACGTAGAATGAAGACAAAAACGAAAACCAAACTCATCTTTCAGGAACAAAATCCAAGTAGAGTCACGATTTCTCCCGACCATCACCAGCCTAGCTCATTTGGTGGGTAGAAGTCGAAAAATTAGAAACAAAGAGAATCTTCAACGGATGAGGTATTCACGGTCAATTTTTATAGAAGAAAAACAAATTGAGGGTGAATAAAGGGCGAAGTAATACTCCTTATGCTTTTCCGAACCTGAAGTCGAACGGTGTGATATTGCTGGCGAAAAAAATGAAGAATAGGCGGTTGTGATATTGTGATGATTTTGCAGCGAAGCGAAGCAGGGTGGAAGAGGGCTTCGATTGTAGGAACAACAAGTTGGCAAGGATGAAGAAGGTTATCGGGAGGAAAAACAAAGAGCTCAAGGTTTGTGTGGTGTTCTTTCTTCGTTGGTCGGATTGCAAATCCACCGTGAATGTGATAACGAAGTTGTGTGTTTCAGCAAAATCCCCGACGCTCCTTCTCATCGAAGAAGATGGGAGTATGTATATACAGGTGGAAATTCTGGATAGGTGTGGTTGATTGATGGGAGATTAGAGTTTTTTTTTAAGAAGAAGAACGAAGATCACCGAGAGGTTGATGGAGTAGAAGGTTTCGCAGAGGGAGGAAAATGTCGGCGGCTACTGTTCACCTCCTGGATTAGAGTTCGGTTACTGTTTCTCTTATAAGAGAAACTTAGGGTTTTGGGACAATTAGGGTTTTTGTAAAATGGGGCTATTAAAGAAACAAATGGGTTTGTTTGAGGTAGATTAAGTTACAAAAATCAGCCCAGATAGGAGGAGGGCTGCGTTTGATATGCGGGCCGTGAAAAGAGAAGGAGCAAGCAAAAATTAAAGGACAGAATGTCCATGCCAAGTTTCAAACTCAGATTCAATGGCCTTCCTCACCAACACACTAACCAACTAAGCTATAACAGAACTCAATCTTAAAATATGAGAAATAATAATAGAGTTCTAGCTCAAACTGAATAATTCCTTAAAAGCGCAAATGTTCTGAATGTAAATGTACAATAGGACAAGACGGTTTTATCTAAAGAAATGTTTTCTTCTTACGAGTCATGAAATAATAGAATGTAAATAATGAAATATAAAATGATAAAATACTATATTAACGGATACATGAAATAATGAAATCGTACCAGTATGATAAAATAAAAAATACAGGCAAATAAAAGGGTAATCGAATCAAATATGTACGAATAGCAGTAAATAAGATAGAAAAAGGAAGTATCGAAATAAAATGTGATGAGAGAGAGTTTAATCGAATTGACGAGAATGTACATAAAATGATAAAAATAATTCTAAAGATAATAATGGAACAGACAAAATAAAACAAGTACCAGCAAACAGAATACAAGTAAAAGTATCAGTGAAATGAAATGAGATAAAATAAACAAGTAACAAAATGGCATGAACCGAGATAAAATGAATAGGAAAATAAAATAAGTGAGTAAAATGAAACCGATTAACGTGAAATAAATAAAAAATAAAATAGTAAATAAGTAGGTAACAAAAAGGCATGGGTTTGAAAATTGATTTTTTTAAAAAAAAGATTTGTCATGAAATGACAGTTTCATTTTGGCACGCACATTGATACGTTTTTTTAAAAGAAAAGAAAAGAAAGGCGACGACCCTTCTTATTTTACTTATTATTTCAGAATTTACTTTATGGGGTGAGAATTTTTGGTGTCTACAGATCGCTCCTTTGATTCAATTTTGAAGGCCTTGCAGAATTGGATCAAGGTTGACGGGGCGCCAAAAATTCTCACCGTCGGCTTATGTGATGCAACTACGATTGCAAGAGGATAGGGGTGCATGATCGACCCATGACGTAGAGATTGAATGCAAAAATATTTACAGTTAGTCCAAAATACAAACGTTTTGATGGGTGAGGGACAAGCCCTGAACACAATGGTAGGATTTGTTAAACGAATTTTGAACATGAACAATTGTTTGGTTTGGTGCATGAGGGCTTATGACGAGCCTCGACTGGACCTCTTGACATCCAGCTCTAGGACTTATGATGAGCCTAGAATGCAAATTCAGTACCATACTAGTAGCGCAGTAGCTGCCTAGCAGGTTTGAAAACGAAAAAGTCTTGCACTAGTAGCGCAATAGCTGCTTAGTGAAGGAAAAATGTGACCGCACTAGTAGCGTAATAGCTGCCTAATGGGTGTAAAACAAACATGAGACCACACCAGTAGCGCAATAGCAGCCTAGCGGGTGTAAAACGAAAATGTGACGACACCAGTAGCGCAATAGCTGTCTGGCGGGTGTAAAACGGAAAATGTGACCGCACTAGTAGCGCAATAGCTGCCTGGCGGTTGTAAAATAAAAATGCAACCGCACTAGTAGCGCAATAGCTGCCTAGCGGGTGTAAAACAAGAAGCGACCCACCAGTAGCGCAATAGCTGCCTGGCGGGTGTAAAACGAAATGCGACTGCACCAGTAGCGCAATAGCTGCAGGGTGTAAAATGAAAATGCGACCGCACCAATAGCGCAATAGCTGCCTGGCGGGTGTAAAACAAAAATGCGACCGCATTAGTAGCGCAATAGTTGCCTAGCGGGTGTAAAACAAGATGCGACCCACCAGTAGCGCAATAGTTGCCTGGCGGGTGTAAAATGAAATGTGACCGCACCAGTAGCACAATAGCTGCCTGGCGGGTGTAAAACGAAATGCGACCACACCAGTAGCGCAATAGCTACCTAGCGGGTGAAAAATGAAAATGCAACCGCACCAGTAGCGCAATAGCTGCCTAGCGGGTGTAAAACAAAAATGTGACCGCACTAGTAGCGCAATAGCTGCCTAGCGGTGTAAACAAAAATGCAACCACACTAGTAGCACATTAGCTGCCTAGCGGGGTAAAACGAAAATGCGACCGCACTAGTAGCGAAATAGCTATCTAGCGGGTGTAAAACAGAAAAGCAACCGCACTAGTAGCGCAATAGCTGCCTAGCGGGTTGTGAAACAAAAAAGCGACCACACTAGTAGCGAAATAGCTGCCTAGCGGGTGTAAAACGAAAAAGCGATCCCACTAGTAGTGCAATAGCTGCCTAGGGGTGTAAAATGAAAATGCGACCGCACTAGTAGCGCAATAGCTGTCTAGGGGTGTAAAACAAAAATGCGACCGCACTAGTAGCGCAATAGCTGCCTAGCGGGTGTAAAACGAAAATGTGACCCCATTAGTAGCGCAATAGTTGTCTAGCGGGTGTGAAACAAAATGCGACCGCACTAGTAGCGCAATAGCTGCCTAGCGGCTGTAAAACGAAAATGCGACCCCACTAGTAGCGCAATAGCTGCCTAGCGGGTGTGAAACAAAAATGCGACCGCACTAGTAGCGCAATAGCTGCCTAGCGGGTGTAAAACAAAAATGCGACCCCACTAGTAGCGTAACAGCTGCCTAGCGGGTGTAAAAGGAAAATGCGACCGCACTAGTAGCGTAATAGCTGCCTAGCGGGTGTAAAACGAAAAGTCTTGCACTAGTAGCGCAATAGCTGCCTAGTGAAGAATAAAAATGTGACCGCCCTAGTAGCGCAATAGCTGCCTAGTGGATGTGGAATGAAAAAGTATGATTGAATAGTGAAAGAGTTTTGTGAGTAAAAGGCCACCTGAGTGGAACTAGGATTAAATTTCAAACTTGAGTGAAACGAACGATTGAATGACATGACTAGTTTTGTGATGACCATGCAAATGTGACGAGATGTACGGTGGTCAACAAATGTGTTAATTGAATCGAAACTTCCTGTTTATTGGTGCATATTTTTGTGTGAGCTGATCGCTCCAAAGTTGCTTTAAAGCTTCGGGATGGCCCCAACATGGTTTCAAGGATCTGAGATGGCTCCAGCATGCATTGATGGCTCCGGTGTGACCATTGGTCTTGGAATTATGTTGATGGCTCCGGTGTGCACTAATGGCTCGAGAGTGACCAATGGTCTTGGGTGGTTGGTGGGTTTGACATGGTCAGTGGATTTGGTTGTTTTGAAGTAGTTTGATTGCTCTGGTGATGGATTTATTGTGGTTTGATGGCTTCGGCATCATTCTAGATTTGGCTCCGGAGTAGCTTCAATATGATTGCGAGGGGAAAATGGGAGAGTTTTTTCCTTTGAGGTGGACGCACCCTGGACGGGCTGCCTACGTACTCAATTCTATATTGAGGTCAGACCATACGTAGTTCGATCACTTTACGTGAAAGGCTTTGGTAATGGATTTATTGTTGTTTGACGGGATTTGTTGTTGACTTGGTAGTGAGTGAATGGTTTTCAATGGGTGAATGACGAAACACAGTTGCATGACTTTGTTGGCAGTTCCCGTCATGGTTCTAGGATTTCCATGGATGGCTCAGGGATGACCTTGTGCCGATTGAGCATGACGATGCTTTGGTTGGTTCACTTCGAGGAGGGGAAAAGGGAAGTTTTCACCTTTGTTGTGGTCGCACCCTGGGCGGGCTGCCTACGTACTCAATTTCGTATTGAGATCAGACCATACGTAGTTCGAAACTATGTGGGCAAGGCCCTGGTGTCGAAATGGCTCTAATATGGATCTGAGGTGGCTCCCGTACTGTTCTCAGGCTGTTGGGATGACCCCTGTGTAGTTCCAAGGATGGTTTCAATGTCGGATGTTGGCTCTTGTATGGCTCCAGTTTGGTTCTGGATATGGTGTTGATGAGGCTCGAGCATGACGCTGAATGGCTCTGGAATTGTCTTCGTACGACCTCAGATGACTTTAGTTTGGTTTGACGTAGCTTGAGGATAGCTCAGGGTGGCTTCGAGATGGTTTGATGTAGCTTGATGATGGTCTGGGATGGCTCCAGTTGACATCTTTTGATCTAAAGTTATGCTTCAACAACTGCTACTGAAGTCGATTTTCAGCGAGACTAGGTAGAGTTCTTACCAGTTGGATGTTGAAGGTGAAATGGTTATGATGCATGCAAATACTAAGTGCTAGATGAGATGCAAGATGCATATATAGTTTTTTTTTAGAGAAGGTATGGCTCTGTCACTATTACTATAAGGTTTACGAATATAAGACATCTTCGGTTCGATCTTGAGTGACTGTTGAACTGAAATGCGTGAATCACTTTCCTCTCATGGAGGGATGTGGGTCAATCTCTCGTGAGTATGGCCGTGTGTGCTAAATGGTGTGATGATACTCTTGACGGTCGGAGCAGTATTTTCCTTAGAATTCCTTTTGAGGTTCTGGACTTTCCGATCCTTACAAATTTCTCACCTTAGAATGAAGATTCACTCGCACTCATAAGACCTTGTGGTGTAATGTCACACTCATTCGCTCATGGTCCCTTTGGTATGACGGGACATGTTGATAACAAGTACGAAACTTATGATTCATGTGTCAGATCCGGTACTTTCAGTTAAAGCTCATTAACGTGAGTCGAAGGTCTTTATTGGGTTATAACGGGGCTGAAGGGTATGATACATGTCACATGGGACTAGAAGGTTTATTTGGGAATTGTGGAGCTTTTGTGCAACAGAGGATATTTTTCACCTTTGCCATGGGTGGAATGATTCAAGAGATTTTGATAATCTTTTTATTGATTTATGCGGGACATCATTGGTCCTTTGGATTTGGTTTCCTCATTCTTGCCTCTTTTGGTGTACGGTTTTCACTTTCTTCTCCTTTAGTTTTTGAAATTGCATTTGGTTCATCGATTTTCTCAAGCGTCCTTTGCTTTGTATTTTGGCGTTCAGCTTTGGAGTTGCATTGACTCATTGATCTTATCGAACATTTTTGGTGTTCTTTTTTGGTGTTTGGCTTTAGAGTTGCATTGACTCATTGGTTTCTTCGAACATTTCATTTTTGTTTTTTGTTAAAGATGGTGGGGAGGGGCCATGGCTCCGGCTCCTTCGAGATCCTCTATTGCAGGGGTAAGTGTGTATATGTGGGGTGACATGTTGTGGAGTTTCTTTTTTTGAAGAAAGAGTTTTTCATGAAAGGCTCAACGGGGCTCACTAAGGGATTATGTACAGGGCAGTCAAAGCTTTTTTTGGGTTTGTGGAGGTTTTTATTCCTAAGTGCCTCGTCATTCTCATTAGTCAATGATTGTTTTCTTACTATTCTCGGATCTTTGCATGAATCACAGTTCGTATCCTGTTTATCGACATTGATCTCGCTATGAATTGTGCCTCCCCATGTACTGAAGGAATGCACATGTCGCTCGTGGTTTTACCTCAATTGGCTCTCTCTACCTTCCCTCATCGCTTAGGGGATTGCCCAGTATCCTCGTTCGGAATTCAAGGGAAAATACCGCTCTTCGCACGTTACTCACTTTGCATGTGGTGCTGATTTGATTTAAACCCATGTGTAAATTGAAAGGTCGAGAGTTTAGTGGTTCAAGCACTCTGTTCAAACAATCAATCAAGATTTTCACCAAAGACATCGTTTCGATATGGGAGTATGCAAATACAACTATCTACAATGCAATATGTTTTGGTAATATGGAATTACTATGTATAGGATGCATGAAATGATGAGAATGAAAATGACTCATTTGGATTTTGATTGATGTTTTTTTATGGAATACATGAGCGGTAAGACTACACCTAGTCTCGCTTGAGTCGGTTTCAGTTGATGGTCCATAAAGCTCATCCCGTCATTGTAAGCCCTGAAGATGGTCTATGTGAGAGAAGCTGTTTCAGAATGGTATTCAGTTGATGATTGGCTCCTTGAGTTTTGGAATTTTAAGGAGTGGCCACTCCCGCATGGTGGTCCCACGATATGACACTGACTGCATTTTTTGGGATTTTTGAAGGTATGATTTTTTTTGGATTTTTGGATGTATGATTTTTTTGTACTTGCTTTTTGTTGTTATTGGTCTCTATGTACATGATATAGCGGATGGGAAAAGGTTTTGATCCCTAGTTCTTGTCTTCACGCCGATAATCATGCTTTCACTCGTAGGTGAAAACAGTTGATCACCTGTAAATGTAACCATCACAAGAGAAAGAAGAATCTGACATGTGCGAATGTTAGCATGCTTGAAAAATGGGATGAATGTTTGTGTGTGATGTGTTGAGAATGCAACATGTGATCATGCAATTTTTGTGAGATGGGTGTGATTCACGCATGATAAATGAATGTGAACTAACTAAAAATGGGAACAAACAAGTTGTGCGTGCTAAAAGAAATCAACTTTTTTAGAAAAACAGTTTTGAAAACACGTGTTATCGAAGAGGTGGGTTTTCTCAATATGAATTTTGACGCTCGGTCATTCACAAATAAGATAGGGAGTGGGGAACCCTATACACGTTTGATCTAAATAAATTCAGAGGGAATGTATAAACCTATACATGCAGTCTATTCGGAAATTGACAAGAGAGAAAAGAATGCTAGGGGAAAACCTATACATCAATTCTAAAAGTCATTAAATGGGGGAGTTTGAGCTTAAAAAACTTCTTCTGAACTCTTCTGGTCCGTTTTCAGGCGTCAGATTGACTACTCGCGCTCGGACTTCTGGTTGACTGCTCGCTCATCTTCGGCTCTCGGTTGGTTGTTCGCTCGTCTTCGGGCTCTTGGTTGCTCGCTCGTCTTTGGGCTCTTGCGGCAAAGTGATACTGTGATAAAGAGATGCGGGTTGGTGTTCCTCTGACTCTCAACAATTTTGCACCTAAACGGTTGTTGCTAGTCTTCACGTTGTTTGACCCGGGTTGGTGTTCCTCTAATGTTTTGCTTGAACAGTTGTTGTCGATCTTAATGCGCTCCACCTACTCCGACGAGGAAAATGAGGGGAGTTTTTTTGAGAAAGGAAAGGTGAATGATCGAGCACAAAATCATTGTGAAAATCCACCACTTTTGTGAAAACACGAAATGACTAGTGCGCTCCACGGTAATGACCGCTGCTCTTGAAGGTGGGTTGAACTTCAAAAATAGCGGGTGAGAACATGGGGACTAAATCATTTTATTTAAAATACGTTTATGAAAATCAACTTTGAAAACTGTTTTCGAGAACTATTTTGAAATAAAATCCGTGAAAAATGTTGTTTCAAAATTCATTTATGAAAAGTAGGTCTTTATTTGAAATCTTTTGTGAAAATAGTTTTTTTTAAACAACATTTGTGAAAAAGATTGTTTGAAAGTCATTTGTAAGCAGTAGATTTTTGAAATCTGTTCTTTGCAAAACGTTTGATAATAGCTGAAATACCCACAATTAATAAAACATGGATTAAATATCTAATCACACTGATTAAGGCCTAAACATGCCTTAAAAGTCAACTGAGAACAACAGTGGTCAACACAAAGCAAGATGTTGCACCCTTTGACTGTTTAGGGTAAATAAATACCCAAATGAACTACTTAGGACCTAAAAATTTGTCCTAAGCATGTTAACACATTACTAAACATATTACAATCGTTGGACAACACTCCAACACAAAGAACAAGCATTTACATGCTTTAAGGTCAAGTAGAGCAAAAATGTGCTCTAAGAATACCTTAAAGGTCTAATGACCTCTAAATGATATAAAATTGGATACCATGATCAAATATCATGTAAGGAACACAACAAAACCGTTGTCAAAGAAAACCAAGCTTAGAAACACCTTGCGACACAAAATGTGCACTAAAACTCCTTAAAGCACGTTTTTGTGTAATTGCCTTCTAAATTGGTTTTTGATGGGCTTAAAGGTCATAATTACCTTTAAATATGATAATATATCATATTATATCATATTAGGAATTTAATTCCAGAAATTTACAAATTTTTACAAATTTAATATTAAAATATTAATAAAACCCTAAAAGGGGGCCCGTTTGAGTCAACATTGACTAAATTGGTCAATGTTGACCATTGACCACGAATTGGACCTCATAAAATCGGGTCATTAAGGCTCCTAAGAAGCCATGTGACCATTCCCATGTGCTAATTAAATATACCTCATTACTTTTACATAAAATAAGAAAAAGTATACTTTAACATATTAAACATAAAGTTGTCTACCACTTGCTTACCTTACCCATGTGAAGGCTGCCGATTGAGAGCCTCCCTTCTCCTCATTATACGGTGGCTCCAAGCAAGACAAGACAATGCATGGTGACTCACCTTTGACTAATTGATTAAAGTCACATTATTACTCCATTATTGAATCAATTAGGAATCAATCACCACCACCTTTCTCCAATCATGGCCGGCTGCCTATGCTACTTGCCCCATTGATTATACAACTACAATCAATCAGCATTGAGTCATCAAACACTAATGCATTAAGCAAAGGTAAAAATGTGTTTTAAGACAATTTAGGTTACTTTCCTTCATTAGTCTCCATTCCAGCCGTGAGACTCCTTGCCAAATGCTCTCTTTGGCTCCTCATTGACCGTAGGTAAGCATCCAAACTCCATTGGTGAGAGCTCATGCTCTAGGTAAGCTCCTAAGGCATAAAAATGTCCATTTTCTTCATCTTTCTTTCCTTTTTCCATTGATCTAGACTCCAACCTTTTCTATACATTTATGTAGAGTGTTTTGGAGGTTAAAGGAAGGATCATTTTCAGCTGTAACAAGATCTAAGGAGAAAAGTTCAAGTTTTGACCATTTAAGGTAAAAATGTGCTTTAAGCACATATCTCTTCTTCCTTGTGAATTTCGGTTGTAAACCTTGGTTCCCTAGCCTTATTTTCTTCTCCTTTTCATGTGGATTCAGTTGGTATACCAAGATCTACAAGGAGTAGCTAGATCCATGCCAAAAACACCATTTTTGGCATCTTAAACAAGGTAAATCTTAGCCATCTTCCAAGCTAGCTACCCATGGTTTTGTACCTTGTTTTTAAGAGTGTTTTGATACTCTTTATACACTAGAAAAATAGGGCTGAGGTAGATCTCCAACAAACTTGAAGATCTAAGGTAAAAATCCATGATTTTCATGACTTAAATTACTTCTCATGGTTAGCTCATGTTTGGAGTTTAATCATGTCTTGTTTTCTGCATGAAGACAAGTAGATCAAGCTGTGGAGAAATTCTCCTTAAGGTGGCGAGACCAAACAAGGTCTTAACCTTGCTAAATCAAGGTATAAATCACTTAAACCTTAACTTGATACATTAATACAAGTTTAAACTTGTGAAGATTAAATTGGCGTGAGAGAACATGGTAATAAGGTCATGTTTGACCTTAAAATGATTAAGGAAATGACTTAGTAAATTTATTTAAGGGATTAAGTAACATAAATGTCAAAATTAAGACTTTATGTGGAAGTTTGGTAATTAAATGAAAAATATGTGGTGAGGCCGAGATTTATAAGTGTTTTTGGGACATTAATGTGTAATTTATTTTGTGAGCAAATGTTTGTAATAAGGCCATGTACTTTAGGCCATTTTATTTATGCATTTATAAGTTTTTAATTAAGTTTAAGTGGTGAAAATGCATTACCGAAAAGAAATGGGGTCTTAGGTGTAATTAAATTAAATTTGGGGGCTTTATAATAATAAGACCGAAATTAGAAGTTAAAAAGGATTTAAAATAAAGTTTATAAGATTATATAAAGTTTTGGGGTTAAATGGTAATTTCTAAAAAGTATGGGTGCAAACCGTAATTATTAGGAATTAATGGTCAAGGAAATATTAAGGAGGTCAACCTTGACCATATGGTAGGTTTTGACCAAATTAGATAAGTTAAATAACTTATTTAAGGTTTTATAATAAGTTATGTATTTAATTGTAACAATTTTATAACATATGTGGTGAATATGTTATTTCCGAAAATAAAGGGGTGTATAATGGTATTATAAACACCCATGGGCTATTAGGAATTTTTAGGAATTTATTTGGTTGATTTTGGGATTAGGATAAACGGATTAGGATAAACTATATATGTATAATATATAGTTATTATGTCATTATGACACTTTGGAATAAAAGATGGGGTGGTATAGTAAATACCAATCTTATATGGGTTAATAAGGATATTTATAACCCTTTGGTGAAGTTTGGAGATTTTTAGATTTATATAAGAGTATTTATTAAGATATGTGTATAATATATAGTTTTAATGATATTATAAAACTATATGTTATAAATTGGGCCAAATGGCAAATATAGGATACATATTGGGTCTGTTCGGAATTTACAAAAAATAACCATATGTTATACTCTTTTATAAGTTAAAAATGTTATATTAAATGGTATATAACATGGTATATTAATGGGGTGATTTTGTAAATAAAAGAAACTATGGTTTATGGAAAAGAATAAGGTTTGATATATATGCCTAAGCGGCAATATAAAATAGTTTTGTAAAAACTATAGGTTATAAATTAAAGGAAATAAGAATATCTTATCAAATGATATTAGCGTATGGAATAACATTACATAATGTTATGTGGTCAAATAGAATTTAAATAAATTCAAGGGCTGTACCGAATTAACAAGAGTTGGAAAATGAATTTTAGACTAAGGTCTATAATGTTATAAATGTTATAACAATTATATGGTTTAGGTGGAATTAATATAAGTAAGGATATTCACATAAAATAATGTGACGAACTACAAATAAATGAGATTTATAAACTAAGTGTAGACACCAAAAATTCTCACCCCATAAAGCAAATTCCAGAATAAGAAATACAATAAGAGGGGTCGTCGCCTTTCTTTTTCAAAACGTATTAGCGTGCGTGCTGAAACGAAACCATCATTTTAAAGCATTTCATAAAAACATGATTTTCCGAAAATGAATTTCCAAATGACAATCCGGTTTTAAACTCATCACGTTTTGAATCTTATTTTAATTGTATTACATACTTTCATGTCATCAGATTAATCATCTCTTTTTATTGTGTATACTTTCTTTTGGATTCGTCGTGTTTTTAGGAGAGTTATCCAGTTGAATTCAGAGCTCTTGCATTATTTCTCGCATGTGTATATTGAAATCCGATCTAGCATAACTGGTTAAGGTATTTGTCATACAAGCCATTGGTCCCGGTTCGATTCTTGACACTAGCAAAAGATGTTCTTGTATTTTTGCTTCAGCTCGCATTGATTTGTTTTATTTATTCCGTTACTATGTTTACTGAATGTTGCCATTGCTCAATCGGTGAAGCGTGTGAGTCAGTAGGGGTGTGATACCGAGTTCGATACTCAATGGGAGCATTTTTCCCTTTTGAGCACCGGTTTTTTTTATTTCCTTCCCCTCGTTCAACCAAGCATGGCCCAGGCCCATCCGGGTTTTAGTTTGTTCTTTGACAAAGCCCACACTAATAAAGCCCTAACAGACATATGTCTACCTCTCATTATAAAAACAATCTTCAAAACCCTACAGTGAGGCACGTTTTACTGGCAAGCGGTAATCCCCAACATTCTTATTCCTCTGGTCTGTTTGATTTCCGATTTTTGATTGCAATTCCCGGTGTTCAAACTCAAACGAAAAAAAATTCAGAAACCTTCTTCATCTTCTTCGGAATCTCCGTCCTTCTTCGAATCACCACCAACTCTTTGCCCCTTCGCCTGAAGTTCTTCGCGACACCACATTCATCTTCTCCATCCTCCTTCCTACCGCTGCCGCCGAGCTTTCGCCCTCGATACTCCAGAGACAGAGTAAGCGTCTTCTTTCACTGGCTCTTCCCCTTATCTTCTGTTTCAAGCCTTCTCTCCGTCACGGTTTTCTCTCTTTCTTTCGTTTTCTTCTTGCTTTTGAAGACTATGTCAAGGAGAACTCGAACTGAGGATGGTGGATAACTGTGGTTCAGTCGAGAAATTTGTTTCCGACGTAAAACCCATCTTCATCACCTCTGGCCCTTGTTTTCTTCCTTTCAAAAAAAATGAAGGCAGGCCTCGAAGGATTTGGTTTCGCAGGCGTTTGACTTCGGGTTTTGAACATTTAACTCTGGTTTAGGCTTGTACCCATCTTCCTCTAACGTATTATTCTTCCTTGTTCGCTTATTCAAGAGGAGCGAGTGTGGTTTCGGTAATCATCCCGACCATAACTCTCATTCGCTCCTCCGTTTATCATTTTCTTGTTCTTGATATATTTGGTTTCGGTAAGCTTCTACCACCACTGCTCCTGGCCTGGTATGAACTTTGTAGTTCACGAACAGGATAAGAAAACGAGGCTTAGTTTCAAAAAAAAATACCTGAGCATTCCTCCTCAGTTTTCTTTACGGCCTTTTCCTTTTGCTCCTACTATTAACTGTCTACCTGTCATCCGTTTACAATGGCTTTGAGCATCTACTCTGTACCTTTTTTTAGTTAATCGAATCTCAATCTGCATTCTGTTATGAAGAACCGACCTATCTCAGATTCTAGCTCGATTTCTGTTTGAAACTAACCGGCAGACATTATACTACTAGAACCATTCTGACTATTTCTGTGTTGAAGTCACGCGGGTGTGTGATTTTGGCCTGGGTTCGTGGTGTATTTCTGGGCTGATGATTCGAAACATATTCCTGGCCATACCCGCTTACAGATAACATCACTTTCGAGATTCTGTCTCATTTCATTTTCGTTTCTGGCATTAGTTTTATGGCTCGGTACTGATAATACATGCATGCTTGCGCGGTGGTGTTTATTTCATGTGCTTCTCAGGAAAACATCGGGGTTCATCCCCCTGGTATTTTGTCTATCACCTCATGGCTTCTTTGATTTGTTCAACGAACATGTTCATTTGAGTATTGGACTCACCTTATGACCATCTGTTATGCATGCTTGGTATTTGGGTTCTGGCACTTGATCCTCTGGCTGTTTCATAAGCGTATTCCGTGCAAGATTGTTCTTTATCTAGGCTTTGAGGTTAATAATGCTGGGGTTTAAGCGTGAATAAGAAGAGGCCACTATATCTTAGCACTCCTTCAGGTTTTTAGGACTGATAATGCAAGCATGAGTAAATTCTGGATTGATCTTGTGGGATATGGATAGACATTGTGGGGTGGTCTGAATCAACAGCAAGTCTGAGTGTTAAGCAGGAGAAAGTGTTCACTCCTTTAGCTAACCCTTCTGTTCGTTAGATTTTTTTTCAGAATAATCAATCTGTAGTCATTAGTATACCTGTTTAGATTAGGATTTATAAGTTGCTTTTGCTAACTTAGTAAGAGGTTAAGGTGCAAAAATGGTAGATCTAGCTCCAATGCTCTGGTTGAAAGCTTTGACCTAATCATCACTAGAAAAGGCTAAACTAGGTTTATTGAAGAAATGTAGTAATGTTTCTGTTTGGATGCGTAGTGCCTAAGTATCTTGAGTTTTGATTTTCTTTCTGTTGTAACTTCTTTATCCTTCGACAAGTTTTGTTTAGTAACCTGTTTGCTGTGTAATTAATCTCTGATAGCGGCATTTGTTTATCTTGCTCATCAGTCGGATTCTTTGTTTATTCTGATTATGGATTCATTCTCTTATCATGTGTATAATACCTTGTCTCTTTTATCGCATTTTCTCTATTATGTAAACCCTAGATGGCCCCTAGGTTACCTCTTTTATCATTTGATCAAAGTTTTGGAAGGTACCCCACAACTAGCTCATTTCTATTTGCTTGGTGGGGAGCAATACCATCCAAAATTTTGAATGTCTTTTAAGCCTTTGAGGGTACCCCACAACTAGCTCATTTCTATTTGCTTGGTGGGGAACAATACCCTCCAAATCTTTGAAAGCCTATCCCAAACCACCCCTAATTTCACTAAAAAACTTTACCCAAAAAAAAGAATGAAAAAGAAAGAACTTTGAATTCAGAATTCATTTTTCGCTTCAGTCTACTTTAGGTTTTCATTCGTTAATTCATCCAAAAGTTCAACCCCTTGGTCTCATTCCAAAATTAGAATTGTCTCTCAAAATATTACTCCATTTAGTTTCAATAATTCATCAAAAAAAAAGAGAAAGCCATTTCAAAATCTTTTGTTCAGAATTGGGTTTTATGAATGGAGGTCCAAAAGCCCAGACCCATCGGCCCAATCCAAACATTAGCCCATATTTGACCCACATCGGCTCAAACCCCCCCAAAAAAATTTGGCCCGCAGCCCAAAATCGGCCCAAGGTGAAGACCAACCTACTTGGCCCATCAGCCCAAGTCCAGCCAGGCCCTTCAGGCCCAAACCCAAGGCCCAAACCTGAGGCCCAAAACCCGAGGCCCAAAACCCAAGGCCCAAACCCGAGGCCCAAAACCCAAGGCCCAAACTCGAGGCCCAAAACCCAAGGCCCAAACCCGAGGCCCAAAACCCAAGGCCCAAACCCGAGGCCCAAAAACCAAGGCCCAAACCCGAGACCCAAAATCCGAAGCCCAAACCCAAGGCCCAAAACCAAGAAAGTCCAAAACCATAAAAGACCCATGTCTCAGATAAGGCCCAAGTCCACAAAGCCTAAGTCCACAAAATCAAGCAAGCCTAAGTCCACAAAAATCAAGTTAAGTCCCAAGAATCAAACCTTGAACCAAAAGTTGACCTTTGACCAAAAACGTTGACTTTGACCAAAAACTTTGACCTTGACCAAAAAAAGTGTTGACCTTGACCAAAAATGTTGACCTTGACCAAAAACGTTGACCTTGACCAAAAATGTTGACCTTGACCCAAAACGTTGACCTTGACCAAAAACGTTGACCTTGACCCAAAACGTTGACCTTGACCAAAGACATTGGCCTTGACCAAAAATGTCGACCTTGACCCAACTTTGACTCAACCCGAACTTAATCTAGTTCAAGCCTGAACCTCAATCCAAACCGAACTCGAACCTCAATCCAATTCAAACTCGAACCTCAATCCAATTCAAACTCGACCTTAACCCAAATCCAATTCAACCCAATTTCATTCAATCCAATTCAAATCCAATTCGTTTTCAATCTCAACTCAATTCAATTTCGACGCATTCACTTCAAACTCGACTTGTAAAGTCCTTTAAAAAATCCAAAGTATCTTCTTTCTCGAATTTCAATCAGCCATTTTATTCAAACTTCATCAAGTTTTCAAAGAAACCATTTTGTGGAATTTTAAAGGAAAAACTCTTCTCACATCACAGAAAACTCTTCTCAAACGCAGAAAGTTCTTCTCACATATACAGAAAGTTTTCTCCTAAAACATTTCTCAAAATCAGTGTTTCTTCATCGAGAATTCCGAACAACTTCAAAAGTTTTCAAATTTAGTTTTCAACTCAAATAAACCGTTTTCGGGGAACAGGAAATGTCTAACACTTTCAAAACGTTTTCTCCTTGGTTGGACATCGTTTGTCTCCCTTCTAAAATAAAAATCCGAGGCGGGCACTGGGGTCATAACCTCCCTTGTCGCAGTCTGGATCTCTTAGGCGGGGCATTAGGGTGACAAACCTCCTCTAATTGCAGCCTAGATTTTTACAAGGCGGGGTGCTAGGGAAGTAACGACCTTCCTAGTTGCAGCCGGGATTTTAGAATCGTCTAGCTCCCTTCCATTCGATTTCAATGTTTTCAGTTTTTAATGTTTTAAAACCCGGGAGTTAGAGACGTTATTAGGGTTCGACCGAGAACATCTCATTCATGGTGTTTCTCTCTGAATCCTATTTTTCGACATAAATTCATTGCCCCATCTTTCGAGCCTCGGCACTTACCATTAATTAAGTGTCGTGTTCGAGGGGGTACATAGGGTAATCCCTCGGGATTATCCGAGTCAAAGCCAGCATATAGTGAACTCTGAGCCTTCAGTGTCCAGCTACCTGGTCCAGTGTCTAAGATGGGTTTATGGAAGTCACCCCCTTGTATGCCGCCTGTCTGACCACCCCTCTGCCTTACCCTGAAGATTGCATGGGCTCAGTTCTCCATTGTTCCTCTGCACCACGGGTGTCTCTAAAGCCTGATGTCACGCTACGCGTCCATAGAGGATCCCGTATTTACCGGATACCCATACATGGCACAACGTAGTCAGTGAATAATTTGGACTTTAGACACACCTGACCGTGCAGGTGACGAGAGACCCGTTCCCATGCAGTACTTCCCCGAGTTTCCCGCAAAGTGGGGTGTTGTCGGATCATCACTGGCCGTGGCGTATGTTTCCTTATCATCTCGGGTGTCCTGACCTTTCGAACTTAAGCACTCCGGACTTTCTTGATAACGTGCCCCGCAAAGGCATAACAGAGAAAAAACCCGAGAGATGAACAGTGAAGGGACGATGGTTCCCCCGGTGAAACGGAATCATAATTGACCTGGAAAGTGATTATCCCAACATTAACACTTACAGCTCCACATCAAATATAGCCACGATTTACTTTATGCTATACATGTGTGCAAACCACTTTTTCAAACCAGTCTGTTTTAGAACGTTCGGAATTCTCTTTCACATATCTTTTAAAGAGGTTTTACAAGCTCGTTCAATTTAAAGTCTCACCTTAGTTTTGCTCCCAAACATTTGGGGTTTTAAAACCCGTCACTTCATCCTTTAAAACCTTGTTATTTCCAAAACGATTTTCGGAAATAGATTTCGAAAAACCTACTTTCTACAAACGAATTTCAAACAACATTCTTCACCAGCATTATTTCTTAATGGTTTTCGAAAACAGTTTTCAAAGTGGATTTTCACAAATGTATTTCAAAATAAATGATTTAGTCCCCATGTCATGACCCGCTATTTTTGAAGTTCTGCCCACCTTCACGAGTAGCGGTCATTACCGTGGAGCGTACTAGTCATTTCGTGTTTTCACAAAAGTGGTGGATTTTCACATAAAATTTTGTGTTCGATCATTCATCTTTCCTTTCTCAAAAAAAAAACATCCCCCATTCCTCTAGTCGGAGCAAGTAAAGCAACATGAAGATCAACTAGCGGATCAAGCTAAAAGCCAGAAGCACACCAACCCGTGCAGCTAGCCGAGCGACATGAAGATTAGCAACACCTATTCGAGTTCGAACTGTTGAAAATCAGAGGAACACCAGACCCGTTTTGTTGGGTCATGGTACTGCTTCACCGCAAGCGCCCAAAGACGAGTAAGCTGCCAACCGGAGCCCGAAGGCGAGTGAGCAGCCAACCAGGAATCCGAGCGTGTGCAGTCAATTAGAAGCCTGAAGACAGACCAGCAAAAGTTCAGAAGAGGTTTAGCTCAAAATTCCCCTTTTAATGACTTTTGAATGATATAGGTTTTCCCTATGATTCTTTTCTCTCTTGTCCATTTCTGAATAGATTACATGTATAGGTTTATACATTCTCCTTTGAATTTATTTAGATCAACGTGTATAGGGTTCCCTACTCCCTATTTTCTTTGCGAATGACCGAGTGTCAAAATTCATATTAAGAAAATCCGCCACTTTGAAAACACGGTTTTTTAAAATTGTTTTCCAAAACTCGGTTTCTTTTGGCATGCACGTCTTGTTTAAAGAAAGGAACAAACATGACGACCCTTCACGTTTTATCTATCACTCTCAAAACTTTGCTTTATGGGGTGAAATTTGCGGTGTCTATGGATATATCCCCTTTAAAAAAATTGACGATATAAAGTGACGCTTATCATACGAATACTTCATGAATCTCACAACTTTTTCAAGATAAATAAAGATCATTTTTGCACCAACAATCATTCACATTCATCGCAGTAAATTTTTGTTTAACAAAACATACTGATATTACCTCTTCGCTTTCATTCTAATCCTTGTGCGTGCAGGTGTTCGTGACTGTTGGCAACTGGGAAGAAAGAAGACCAGTCTACCTATAGCAACGGCAGAAAAGATGGAGCGAGCCCCTCGGCATGATCAAGCAGTCGAAGGCCAATTTGTTCATGAAAGATTGATCCATGACCTTGCTGATGACTTGGAGAAAAACCTGAAGTTAGAAGATTTTGTCCAAAGAAGAATAACTAGGGTATACGCGGGGTCGGATAGCAGTTACAAGGAGTCTCCAACTTACTCTGCATATGATGCCTATGAGTTTCGAGCAATGGACCCTCACGCTCTCTCTGTCCAAGTTCGAACAACACCAAACATGCCTTCTTCACTTATGTACAGTTCAACTCTGAGAACCCCACCCGCCACCAGAGAGAATTGGCAACCACAAATGGTCTGTGATAGGGGAAAGGCACAAGCCCCACCTTCCCCCATGGGGTATCCTGGCTTAAACCTCTCCTTGCCCACACAAGAATACGTGCTTCCTTGGCAAGTACCTCCTCACCTGTCGAATTCTAGCCAACATCCTCACCCAGGAACAACACTGCCCTCTCAATCTCTTGACACCGGCCACCTTGAGACAACGTATATTTCAAACCAAAACCTTGATCTCAAAGCGAGTCCAATGAAAGAATTAGTGAAAGAACTGAAAGCGGAACTAGAGCTAGCCCGACGCTTTAAGTCTGCAGGTTGGGAGCCAACTAACCCGTATCCGGATGCTCGTCTACAAAAGGGCATGAGTCTGCCTAGATGGAGAAGTATGAGGGAATTGGAGACCCGAGACATCATATCGACAAATATGATAAACTCATGAATCTCCATGGCCTCTCCGACGAGCTGAAAGCCGCATGCTTTAGATTCTATCTACAAGGACCTGCATACTCATGGATTATGAGTATAGATCTAAACGGAAAGTCAAGCCAGGACCTGTATTTAGATTTCCTCTCTCAATACGGCGACAACTTTCATCATGAAGTTACACGTAGAGATTTAGAGGTCACATGCCAAAATTCTAACGAACCCGTGAGGGAGTTCATAAAACGATGGAGGGTGAAGGCCGGACAAATGAATAACCGACCCAATGAGGAAGAGCAAGTGCGAATGGTAATTTCCGGGTTGAAAGATGTGTACCGACATCAGTTGAAATATCTAGGGATATATGACTTCAGACGACTGATGGCGGTTGTGGCTGCTATGGAAGATGCTGAAACCAAAGATCCAAAACCAATAATCATGCAAAGAGAGTACCATCAACCCAGACATGACTCTCAAAGACAGAATTCGGGTCTAGGAATGTCACTTGGTGAAGCCTGGAGAATTTTAAACGAGGGAGGTCACCTAGCACCTTACAACACCAGTTCAAGGGTGAAGAAGCTTGGGCCACAATTACATGAGTATTGTGACTATCATCGGATTCGCGGGCACGCCACCGACGAGTGCACCACACTGAGAAACGCAATCCAAGAGCTGATAGACAGAGGAGACGTCTCTTCTTTAGAGATAAGACGTCCATCCTAAGCCACGAAGGCGCATTTTCCTAAGGCATCACCGAGCTAGGCATGATCATGTACTAATCCATGGCGATAGTGGCAGAAAGTTGTGTAGTCATGTTTTCATTTACAATTGTCATGAAAGCGCATGAAGGGTTGCATCCCATCCCTCTCCCCTTTCTATTCGACCTATCCAAGAATCATGGGAAGAGCAAGACGATTTTATCATGTTGACTGATGCAATGTAGGAATTACCACTCCTTAAGCGGTCAAGGTTCGAATAACAGCTAAAACATGTGGGATCATATTTCTTCCAGGACCCATTTAGTAACTGACCATCTAAAGAGCCATTGGTGGCGAGGTGAACTTCGTGGATCCCCAACCAGAACCGACGCAAGCGAGACTAGGTGTAATCTTATCATTCATGCATCGCATCCAAAACAAAAACATTCAACCAAATCCAAAATTCAATCATTTTCATTGTCAATACATCATGCATCATATATACGTAGTAATTCCATATTACCACATCATAATGCATTGTAGATAGTTGCATCTTCATACTCCCGTATCGAAACAACATCTTTGGCAAAAATCTTGAGAGATTGATTGAACAGAGTGCGTGAACCACTAAACTCTCGACCCGTCGATGAACATAAGGGTCTAATCAAAATCAGCACCACAAATCAAGTGAGTAGTGTGCAAAGAGCGATATTTTCTCTTGAATTTCAAGAGGTTTGGACATCCACTGAGCGATGAGGGAAGGTAGAGCGAGCCAATCGAGGTAAAACCATGAGCGACTTGTGCTTTCCTTCAGCACATGGAGAGGCATAATTTAGGAGATCAATGTCGATAGCAAACACGAACTGTGATTCATGCAAAGATCCGAGAAATAGTAAGAAA
Organism: Limonium bicolor; assembly: GCA_023374045.1. NCBI lineage: Eukaryota > Viridiplantae > Streptophyta > Magnoliopsida > Caryophyllales > Plumbaginaceae > Limonium > Limonium bicolor. The sequence goes on from CM041779.1 coordinate 155,528,764, forward strand.
ACAATCATTGACTAATGAGGATGATGAGGCACTTAGGAATAAAAACTCCACAAAACCAAAAGCCTGGACTGCCCTGTACATAATCCCTTAGTGAGCCCGCTGAGCCTTTCACAATGACCCTTTTTCAGAACTCCACAACATGCCACCTGACATATACATACTTATCCTTGCCTTGCAATAGAGGATCGAAGGAGCCGGAGCCATGGTCTCCCCCCCACCATCTTTCATAAACAACAAACAAAAATGTCCAAAGAAATCAGCGAGTCAATGCAACTCCAAAGTCAAACATCAAAAAAACACCGAAAATGTTCAAGAAGATCGATGAGTCAATGCAACTCCAAAGTTGAAAGCCAAAATACAAAGCAGAGAATGCTTGAGAAAGTTGATGAGCCAAATGCAATTTCAAAAACACAAAATGAGAAGAAAGTTCAAATCACGCCAGAAGAGGCAAGAAGGAGAAATCCAAACCAAAGGACCAATGATGTCCCAAGAAACCATAAGGTTATCAAAACCGTCTAATCATTCCACCCATGGCAAAGGCGAAACATGTCCTCTATTGCACAAAGCTCCACAATTCCAAAAATCCCAGTCCCATGTGACATACATACCCCTCATCCCCGTTACAACCCAATAAACCTCTGACTCGTTAGTTGAGCGTTAACTGAAAGTCGGATCTGAAATATGAATTAAGCTTCGTACTTGTTATCAACATGCCCCGTCATACCAAAGGGACCATGAGCGAATGAGTGCAACCTTACCTTACAAGGTTTTTCGAGTGCGAGTGACTCTTTGATCGAAGCACTAAATCATAAACAGCTAACCCCGTTGCAAGTGAGGAATTGGTGAGGATCGGAAAGTCCAGAACCTCGAAAGAAATTCTCAGGAAAATATTGCTCAGCATCGAGAGCATCATCACACCATTTGCACACACAGCCATACTCATGAAAGATTGACCCATATCCCTCCGTGAGAGGAAAGTGATTCACGCATTCTAGCTCAACAATCACTCAAGATCAAACTGAAGATGTCTTATATTCGTAAACCTCATATTAATAGAGATAGGACCGTACCTTCTCTCCAAAAATTGCATACACATTTTGCATCGTATCTAGCAGTTAGCATTCGCATGCATCATAACCACTTCATTTTCAACATCCGGCTGGTAAGAACCATGCCTAGTCTCGTGGAAGGTCGACTTCAGTTTCCCGCTATCGAAGCTCAACTCAAAATCAAAAGAAATCAAAACCGAGGCCATCCGGAGCCATACGACGATCTTCCCGGAGCCATCCAGCGTCATCGGGCCTCATCAACATCATATCCAAAACCAAACTAGAGCCATGCGAGAGCCATCCTCAAGCGTTGAGACCGTCCTAGAGACCTCAAGACTATACACGAGCCATTTCGTCACCAGGGCTTTGCCTACAAAGATCGAACTACGTATGGTCTGATCTCAATATAGAATTGAGTACGTAGGCAACCCGCCCAGGGTGCGACCACCTCAAAGAAAAAATGCCCCTTTCTTCCTCGCCATCACCAAATAGAGCCATCTCATAGCCCTTCCCGGAGCCATCCCGAGCTATCCTGGAGCCATCATGAGAGAACCCTGAAGTCATAACCGGGCCGAAGCCATCCATCCATGACCAAGAATTTGTCCATCACATCAAAATACGTCAAACACAACATAGTCCACTAATCACATCAACCCACCATTCCACTCAAAATCTCAATACAAATCGAAACCCATCAACCACACCAGAGCCGTTGCTCATAATGGGGTCATGAATCATGTCGGAGCCCTCTGACCACACTGGAGCCACCCGACCGCACCGGAGCCATCAATGTAATCCGGAGCCATCAGTCCATACCGGAGCCATCACCACATGCCAATGTCATCTCGAAATTTGAAACAACTCTGGAGCCGTCTGCTCACACAAAACCTACATCCACAAACAGGGAGTTTAATTCAATTAATACATTGGTTAATCACCTCACATCATATCATCTGCATATACCCATAAAATTTGCTCACTGTCTGACGCATCTTCACACCCGCTAGACAGCTATTGCGCTACTAGTGCGGTCGAATTTTTTTACACCTGCTAGACAGCTATTGCGCTACTAGTACGGTCGACTTTCATTTTACACCTGCTAGACAGCTATTGCGCTACTAGTACGGTCGCCTTTCATTTTACACCTGCTAGACAGCTATTGCGCTACTAGTACGGTCGCCTTTCATTTTACACCTGCTAGACAGCTATTGCGCTACTAGTACGGTCGCCTTTCATTTTACACCTGCTAGACAGCTATTGCGCTACTAGTACGGTCGCCTTTCATTTTACACCTGCTAGACAGCTATTGCGCTACTAGTACGGTCGCCTTTCGTTTTACACCTGCTAGACAGCTATTGCGCTACTAGTACGGTCGCCTTTCGTTTTACACCTGCTAGACAGCTATTGCGCTACTAGTACGGTCGCCTTTCATTTTACACCTGCTAGACAGCTATTGCGCTACTAGTACGGTCGCCTTTCGTTTTACACCTGCTAGACAGCTATTGCGCTACTAGTACGGTCGCCTTTCATTTTACACCTGCTAGACAGCTATTGCGCTACTAGTACGGTCGCCTTTCATTTTACACCTGCTAGACAGCTATTGCGCTACTAGTACGGTCGCCTTTCATTTTACACCTGCTAGACAGCTATTGCGCTACTAGTACGGTCGCCTTTCATTTTACACCTGCTAGACAGCTATTGCGCTACTAGTACGGTCGCCTTTCATTTTACACCTGCTAGACAGCTATTGCGCTACTAGTACGGTCGCCTTTCATTTTACACCTGCTAGACAGCTATTGCGCTACTAGTACGGTCGCCTTTGTTTTACACCCCTGCTAGACAGCTATTGCGCTACTAGTGCGGTCAATTTTCGTTTTACACCCGCTAGACAGCTATTGCGCTACTAGTATGGTACCGAACTTGCATTCTAGGCTCGTCATAAGCCCTAGGGCTGGATATCAAGAGGTCCAGTTGAGGCACTCCTAAGTCCTCGTGCACTCTAAATCAAAACATTGTTAGTATCATAGGCTCGTCATAAGCCCTATGGCTAGATATCAAGAGGTTTAGTGGAGACTCGTCATAAGTCCTCGTACTTTCAATCGCATTATAGGCTTGTCATGAGTCCTATAGTTAGATGTCAAGAGATCTAACTGAGGCTCGTCATAAGTCCTCGTACTTTTAATCACATTCATACACTCACAATCGCATCCCACCAAATTACAAAACCGTAGTGAGAATTTTTGGCGTCCCGTCAACCTTGATCCAATCCTGCAAGGGCTTGCAGAATTGAATCAAGGGGAGCCATCTGTAGACACCAAAAATTCTCACCCCATAAAGCAAATTCCAGAATAAGAAACACAATAAGAGGGGTCGTCGCCTTTCTTTGTCAACACGTATTGACGTGCATGCCAAAATGAAACCATCGTTTTATAGTCTTTTTCAAAACATTTCATAAAACACGATTTTGCTAAAAAAATTTTCAAACGACAATACGGTTTTAAACTCATCACGTTTTGAATCTTATTTTTAATTGTATTACATACTTTCATGTCATTAGAATAATCATCTCATTTTATTGTATACTTTCCTTTGGATTCGTCGTATTTTTTAGGAAAGTTATCCAGTAAATTTTAGAGCGTTTGTATTATTTCTCTCATGTATATATTGGAATTCGACCTAGCTTAACCGGTTAAAGTACTCGTATATAACTCGTGACTTTCGGGTTCGATTCTTGGCGTGAACAAAAGCATTTCCTTTATTCCGCTTCAGCCCGCAACTTGGTTCTTTTGTTATTTCGTGGCTTCATTTAATGAGTCCCGTCTTAGCTTAACTGGTAGAAGCATGCAAGGGGTACACAAGAGGTCACGAGTTCGAGACTGGGGAGTTGTAAAACTCATTTTTTGCCTCTTCTACCCTCCTTGTCCGATTTCTACCTCAGATAAGGCCCATTTCCCTTGTCAGCCCAAATAAAAATCAGTTCATAAGCCCATGACTCAACAAAAACCCTAACTTGGACATCTGCTTACTCCCTCCTTCATTATAAAACAATAAAAAAAAACCCTACAGTGGACACACGTTTTTTTTCTCAGCCGGCTAATCCCATCGTTGTGATTGCAGTATCGGTCTTTCGTCTTCGCGATTCCTCAATTTCAAACCCAAGCATAGAACCCAGAAACCTTCCTCTGCTAGAAAAATAGACGTTCTGTCTGTTTTTCTCTTTCGAACTCCACCCGAGAACTCCTCTTCTATACCCTTGTTCGCCGGAAATCTCTTCGACACTCATAAGTCTTCCTGTTACCATCACCAACACCGCATTGCCTTCGAAACCACAAGTTCATCCCCGAGCTCCCTTGCTTTCAGAAATCGTTCCGCCGTCGATAGTGTAAGTGGATTTCGTCCCTCTCCTTCCTTCTAAGCATCACTAGCATTTCAATGATCCCCTCCTTGTTTCTTTTTCATTTCGATTCCGCTTTTTCAATCGAACTTTGCCAAAGGCTCGAGCCGATGACGGCAAAACTCTGGTTCTGTCGAGAATGTATTTCCGGCATGAGAGCCAATCCTCTCTTATACTCTTCTTTCTCCGTGTTTCCTTTCTTCTTTCAACGAAAACCGGAATGAGGGGCTCGAACATTCAGTTTTGTAGTTCCCCGATTTCGAAGGCGAGAGCATTCTTTTCTTGTTTTTTTAAACCTGGATTTCTCTTGCGCTTGCTCTTTTGCTTGTTGAATCGAGAGGAGTCGATTGGTCTTGGGAATCATCCCGACTATGGCCACCATCTTCTCCTCTCTTAGTTATTTCCTCGATCATGTTGAATGTGGTATCATCTGCAATCGTGAGTTTGGCCTCGCTCTCGGGCAACTATATAACCTGGTATGGACAACGAAGTCCACGAACAGGTCAGGGGTACTTGATATTAGCCCCTATGCATATATGTATCTGAGTTGCCCAGTTTTAATGTCTCCATCGTCTCGAGACCGGCTCATTTCGGTCCCAATTCATTGGTTGTTTCTCGAGTCATAAGTTGCAAGCAAGACTGGTTCATCTGGTTCATCTCCAGTCACAATACTATCCGTTCTCATACTGTGTTTCTGCTTGGATTTGCCGTTAATGAGTAAACTGGTCCATCTCCAGTCGAAAGCCTCACCCCTGTTGCTTTTATCCTACCTGGTGATTATTGCTACTCTCCAACTCGACTCTGCTGTTAAATTTATACTCGAGTCCCAATGGGCCTGAAACATTCCTCAAGGCCGTTCGTCTGTATTATGCATTAATTGATTGAACGTTCTCCCTTCTGATGAGAAGTTTGAATTCATGCCATTGGTAATCTATGGGGTAAGGACTCTGTTCAGGGGCTTCATATGTTTCGTTTGCTCCACTTTTTCTACCTGTCTGGACTAACATTTCGCTTAGCCTCTGGTGTGTTCTGAGATGTTTACAGGGAACTATGTGTGATTCTTCTTGCGGTATCAACTTCTGCTTCTTGATATCTCTTAAATGACCGCACTATCAAATGTTGTGTGATTGTTTCATCTCTCCATGTTCTTTGATGCTCTTGTTGCATTTCGCACATCTGTTCCATTTTGCCATGTCTTGTGTTGCCTTCTGCATCAGTCTGAAAGCTGACTTACCTTACTTCTGGAAATGTGCTCAATAGGAAGGAGCTTCTGTTGAATAAACCCGTATGCACAGAAAAAAAGAAGTATCAATTTTAGCTTCTAGAATCCGCCCCTGAAAATAGGAAAGAATGTGGATAATTCGTGTCCTTTGTTGTCTGATGAATCAGTGGAACAAACCTTAGCCTGTTACACCGTTTGCTGTTTTGGTGTGGGTAGTGTTTCAGGGAGTAAAATTGATTATCAATTACAAACAGGAAGGTGATTAAATGTCTCTTTTGGCAGCCCCATAATAAATCCTTGTTCTTCTCTCTATTAGTTGAGCAACCCATTAGAAAATCAGTGTTCTATTAAAGCATGTTCACATGGTCAGGTAACCAACAGCAGAACGTGAGTGATCTTTTTTTTAAAGTGAAACTTTGGTATTTGATTTCAGATTTTCTGTTATGTTTTGTCCACAAGGTTTGGGATTTCTTTTCCATGGTCTTGTTTTGTATGTACTGAAACCGATCTTGATTGAAATAAGAGCAGTTTAGTGGGCTCCTGCACTACTTTAGAATTTTGAATGGGTTGAGATAAAATAAAGACAAAGAGGCAGATGAGGAGCTGAGGTGCGACTAACAGTAGAGATTTACCACATTAGGGCTCCAAGCTGTTGTTACTTTGTGGGTTAAAATGATGGTCTATGAGCATAGCCTTAAAACAAGATCTGTTTGGCTTCTGTGTTAATCATCAAACGTGGCTTGCTCTCTGATCATTTACATTATGCTACACATGTGGCTTACTCTCTGATCATTCACATTATGCTCATCGCTGCTTCTGTGTTAATCATCAAACGTGGTTTGCCCTCTAATCATTTACATTATACATTTGACATACTTCAACTTTGCTTTATTTCTCTGCACCTTTTATTTGATTATTATTTAAACCCTAGATAGCCCCTTAGGTCACCCCTTTTTCATTTGATCAAAGTATTGGAAGGTACCCCAACTAGCTCATTTCTATTTGCTTGGTGGGGAACAATACCATCCAAAACTTTGGTTTTCTTTTAAGCCTTTGAGGGTACCCCACAACTAGCTCATTTCTATTTGCTTGGTGGGGAACAATACCTTCCAAACTTTTAAAGCCTATCCCAAACCACCCCTTAATTTCACTAAAAAAATTTACCCAAAAAAAAAAAATGGAAAAGAAAAGAAAAGAATTCAGAGCATTGATTATAGCTTAAGGTTTCTCATTCAAAATCCCTCCATTTTTTTAACTCCTCCAAATTGAATTGTCTCTCATTTTCTTTAACTTATGTTTCACTTCCAAAGGAAATCTCAATTTATTTTGGACACATTTCTTTCTCTCTCACTTATAAATAAAAGCCCACGTCCAGCCCATCTCCAAACTCAACCCAGCTACTCTCGGCCCAAGGCCCAATCTCGGCCCAAAACTCCACCCGGCCCAATTCCAAAGCTTGGTCCAATCTCAACTCAACCCAACACTCCTCTCGGCCCAATCTCGGCCCAATTCCAAAGCCCAATCACTCCAAGGCCCATATCCATTTAGGCCCAAATTTTGAGCCAAAGCCTATTTTGGCCCAACATCTAAGGCTCATTTCAACCTAACTTCTAAAGCCCATTTCAGGCCCATTTAAAAAACCCAACCCCAATCAGCCCACAATCAATCTTGGCCCAAGTCCAAAGGTGGCCCAAGCCCATGACCAGCCCAGTCCACAATTGGCCCACAATCAATCTTGGCCCAAGTCACAATACGGCCCAAACCCGAGTCTAAGCCCATTCGGCCCTAAGCCCATCCGGCCCAAAGCCCAGCCCAATTCAAAGCCCGTCCCAATTCAAAGCCCGACCCAATTCAAAGCCCGGCCCAATTCAAAGCCCGTCCCAATTCAACTATAAGAATCAAACCAAAATCAAACCAAGACCACAAGAATCAAAACTTGACCCGAATGTTGACCTTGACCAAAAAACGTTGACCTTGACCAAAAGATGTTGACCTTGACAAATAAAACCACGTTGACCTTGACCCAACTTTGACCTGGTCCGTATTCCAATCTCAGCCCAAATTCAAATCCAATTCAAATCAACCCAATTCATTTAGTCCAATTCAAATCAAACCCAATTCCATTCAACTCAAATCCAGAAGTCAATTCGTCCAACTCACACTGAACTTGTAAATTTCATCCAAACTCCAAAAATCCAAAAAAAAAAAACATTCCTCGTTACTCAGTTTTAATTCAAGAATCCTGAAAATCTCTTTTCTCAAAATTCTCAAACAATCATTTTATTCAAACTTCAACAAATTTTCAAAAGAAACCATTTTGTGGAATTTTAAAGGAAAAACTCTTCTCACATCACAGAAAACTCTTCTCAAATGCAGAAAGTTCTTCTCACATATACAGAAAGTTTTCTCCTAAAAACATTTCTTAAAATCAGTGTTTCTTCATCAAGAATTCCGAACAACTTCAAAAATTTTCCAACTCAGTTTTCAAACTCAAAATTAAACCGTTTTCAGGGAACAGGAAATGTCTAACATTTTCAAAATGTTTTTCTCCCTAGTTAGACATCACTTTTGTCTCCCTTCCAAAATAAAAATCCGAGGCGGGGCACTGGGGTCGTCACATCCCTTGTCGCAGTCTGGACTTCTTTAGGCAGGGCATTAGGGTGACTAACATCCCTAATTGCAGCCTAGATTTTTTACAAGGCGGGGCGCTAGGGAAGTAATGACCTTCCTAGTTGCAGCCGGGATTTTAGAATCGTCTAACTCCCTTCCACTCGATTTCAGTATTTTCGGCTTTTAACGTTTTAAAACCCGGGAGTTAGAGACGTTATTAGGGTTCGACCGAGAACATCTCATTCATGGTGTTTCTCTCTGAATCCTATTTTTCGACATAAATTCATTGCCCCATCTTTCGAGCCTCGGCACTTACCATTCATTAAGTGTCGTGCTCGAGGGGGTACATAGGGTAATCCCTCGGGATTATCCGCCCTTTTACAATAAAATGATTTTCCTCAATCGCTTTCAAACCTCAAATTTAAAAAACTCGGGATCTCTATTCAAATACCAATTGCCTCACACACTCAAATCATCTTCAAAACTCCAAATCACTTCAGACCCAAAATCATCATTCAAACTCCAACTTGCATTAAACTCAATTCCTCTTACAAAAATATAACTTCATTTAAACTTCCAAAGTCTTACAGACCCGAGCGTCTCATAGACTCGAACATCTCACGAACTCGAATGTCTCACAGACCCGAGTGTCTCATAGACTCAATCATTCTGAGATTTCAATGTCTCATAGACCTGGGCGTCTCACAGACTCTAACAACCTCCCAAAACCCGAAACTTCTTGAAACTTCGAACCCTTCTAAATCTCAAACACTACAAATATCTTCAAGCTCCACAAACAAAAACTCAACCATCCTAAAGAATGTGAACTACGTAAGGTCGATCTCAACATGGAGTTGAGTACGTAGGCAACCCACACAGGGTGCGACCCCATTCCAAACAAAAACCCTTTTCCCCACTCCAAGGTGTTCTATATACCTCTCAAAACATTCACATCCCCTCGACTCCCACGAACCCTCAACTTCTTCAACTCTCAAAATCAGACTTCTAGTCTTTCATTCTATACTCATCTGAATTCACCAACTCCTCCCTTTGGCGCTAGCTTGGCAGAAAAGCTCGCCTCATCCACTCTCTTTCCCTCCTCCTGTCCAAATCTTACCCTTTGGCTTTAAATGAATCTCTCTAATAAGGTTTTGAAAGAAGACAATCCCGACAATTGGAGACCGAGGTTTCCTCGGGCACCAATCCGAAGTCGTGGTCGTTGCCACTTCTAAGGGGTGTAACCCAGTGCGAACCCACAATAGAATCTCTGATCTGACCAGATAAGTCCTATCCACAGGCAACAATCTCAGAGTCAACTAACGGTTCTTAGAACCCTTCTCCTCCCTTCCTAGTTCCTTAGGTCAAACTAGGTGGCGACTCTAGTCAATTCCGCCTTATAGAGGCATAAGTCCGCGTGGAGCCCATTGAGAGCGGGTGTAGTGTTCACTAACACTCCCCTTTATGCTTTCTGGGAAAGACGGACGATAGAGTAGGTATTTGAGGGCTGCCATGAATAACGGGTTTTCACCCTCCACAGAATGGCATTTCATGGCTCTAGGCTTCTTAGTCAGATCATATTTGCATAGACCCCCTCATACCGAAAAATCACCCTCCACACTATGTACTTGTGACGTGTTAGTGTTCCCTTACATATCTCTGTCTTTACTGCACTTGCCGTGGCAAGTGCGTGGTACTGGTGGTTTTTGGGTAATCTTATACTAATCTTGGTAGGGTTTCCATTTGTGTTTGTTAGTCCTGTCGACTCTTCCTTTGATCTTATTGATCTTCAATTGGTATACTCGCTCCTTTAGGTAGCTTCTAGGTGTCTAGACATGGCTGTCGTAGACCTGGGTACTCCTCCACTCCTTGGAGGTTCCCGTTCTATTTGGTTTATTGTCGTTCCCTGTGGCTCGTTCCCACACATTTGTGGTGGTTGCTGAGCCTTCCTTGTTTAGGCACTACGCTTGTAGTCCTATTGGTTCATATCTCATGGTTGTTCTTGTAGTCGTCTGAGCTATGTTTTGCCAGGTGTTGCAACCTTGATGGCATCGTAGTTTGGAGTTAACCGCTTCCGACTATGTCCTTAGTCAGCTAGCACACCGTTGGTGGTATTATTCAAGTGTCACTATCCCGTAGACTCGTGTCTCGGGTTCCATTACTGCTCCCTTTTTCATTCGTTGCACGGTTAGTGCTTCTGTCCTGCTGTTGGTTGACTAGCTAGGTTTCGCGACTGCTAAGCAGGTCGCCCCATGCTGTTGTAAGTTGCAGCCTCCTCGTGGTTGGAGTGCTCATTCTACCGCTATTAAGTGCGGGTGTTGTGGTTCAACCGGGGACTATCTCTGGGACTTCCAGTTCTTGGAATCTGCTACATGTCGGTTCTTGTTTACTGTGTGATTGCTTCACAACTGTCAGATCGGGTTTCCCCGAGTATGAGAGGACTTTCCTTCTCTCTGGCGTCCTTTCCCAAGTTATACAGTGGGGTTTGCGGCGGGTGGGACTGGTATTGTAGGTATCCGTACTCACCGGTAGTTCCTAACTAGCATATCTCTAATGCTAACACTCAGCCTCTTAGCCCTAAGTTTCTAATTCCTAACTCGGTATTCCTAGACTCGGTATTTCCAGTCATCAGAGCGATACTTCGCTCTGATACCACTTTTTGTAACACCCCTACTATTAATACAGTCATTAACGTCTAATCTCCCTACTCACACTCACAACGGATATATACTTACATACAATGGGTGATACAATGCCGTTAGTCACCCACGTGACTAACGAGGCTACTGATTCTACATACAGCATCGGTCTGATGGACCGGAATCCCGAGTACTACGAATCTACAATACATCCTTCGTTTACCACATACTGCTACTATCTCCATTCAATACAATACTCCAAGTACAATACAATATAATCTACATACCGAGTTTACTAAGTTCCTCATACAAGTATAATACCTCTTCAAGTTCATACATACTCACTAAGAGACCACTTACTACCCATTCCTCACTACTACATTACTTTCTAAGTACAAGGGGTGTGCTAGTCAATACACCTCTACATTCCGCTACCACTATCCAATGTAGTCGTCGGTCTCGTGCCTTGACCACATTCACTTCGGGTACCTGCACACTAAAAAATGTCCCCCGAAGGGGTCAGCTTTCGCCGAGCATGATAACCGCATACCCCGCGTACTAGTGAGGGTACGCCGACCACTTGGTCGAATACATGCGGTTCATTTTATTCATACATACATGCATACATGCTTTCATACATATACTATGATACTCTACGCAAAGAATACATACATACACTTCAATGCATACACTTCAGTTCATACATAGTAATCCACATAGCCCAACGATACATACTTACCTTTCTGGATTCCGTGATACCCAATACAATATACAATACATACGCAATTCATACACAATCCAATAACTTGTTAGCTCATATTGGTCCACCCGGGTTAATCGGGTGGAGATTACTCTTTTACTCATTTACTCCATACATACACATACATACTCATTCTCATACTCATACATACTTACTTACTCTTACTCTTACTCATGTTAAGTCGTCGGGACCTCCGGCCCGGGGACTACTCCGTCCCACCACCGGGATTTACTTGGTTCACTAATCCAGGATGCTACCCACTTAAGGGATTTGGGCCGTGGACCAGCTTACGAACCAGGAATCGGATCCAACCTCTTGTGTCTCCTCATCCTCACGCGTGGCCGAAGCTATATCGGACTTGTACTCATTCCAATTTACTCACTTAAGTTAGGAGTTAGATAGTTAGGAATTAGCACAAGTCAACATTCAAGCCACAATAGTACAGTATGAAGTTCATATGCACGTCCATACAAATACAATGCAACATACAAGTACACTACAAAATACAATACACATCATCATCATTCATATGTTTCATGAGTTATACAAACTATTGTTCAAGACAAATATCAAGAACAATGTAAACAAACACAAGTAAGTGCAATATAGTCCGATTCGTGCATTTATCTTATTAGGTGATCAAGTAAGCACACAAATCGGGGTAACCAGATTAGGATACAGGGCATGAAGAAATCATACCTTTCACCGTTGTACTTGTATCCCAACGTTCCTCTGGTATTCACAATTCAAATCCTATTATATACATACATTCAAATGATTAATCTAACTATTATTACTTAATTCGTACTTACTATGTCCTCACACTTCTTATACTTACACATTACTTATTTACTTTTCTTTACTTTAAGTTTTACTTCCTTACTTAACTTAGGTTTACTTTCTTACATGTACATGTATGTGTGGATATACATACATATACATATATATACATATATATATACATATATATCATTATTATTTAAAATCTCTTTTTTTGTCAGGACCGGACCTGCGACCGACCTTGCAAGTCCGGTCCATTCCAGTAGCTCGGGTTACGGAAATTGTTCTGGCCGACCGGACTTGCATGTCCGGTCGCAAGTCCGGTCCATTCCAGAAGGTTTCACCGGGGAATTTTTCTGGTCTGACCGGACTTGCAAGTCCGGTCGATTCCAGTAGCTTTCTGACGGGAAAATTTTCTGCTCGACCGGACTTGCAAGTCCGGTCGATTCCAGAAGCTTTCCCGTCTTTGTAAATCTGGGCTCGACCGGACTTGCAAGTCCGGTCGCAAGTCCGGTCCGGCCCAGTATTTGCATTTTAATTTCTGTTTTCAGTCCCCTCTTTTACCCATCACTTCCCCATTGTTCCTACACTTAATCCCACATGTTATAACACTAATTAAACCTCCTAATACTCCTTAGTTCATTCACCAAATCCATTACTAAATCCATCAAACAACTTACACAATTCCTTACTTCCTTTCAACACTTACAATAGTTTCTCCAAGTAGTTTTTGCTACAGATTTTGGGTTCTTATTTCCTCCATGCATAGTTCCCTCTCCTAATGCCATCCTACCATTCCATTTCATTTCCAAGCAACTACAATATCTATACCCAAGTCCAACTCTCCATTTCACCAAATCTTGTACACTCCTTCCTCCTAGTTTCCACAATGCACTTAAATACTTTTTGCTACAGATTTTGTCATTTACACTCCTCTTCTACCTCTCCCTCTTCTATCGACATTTCTAACATTCCTAATGCATTTAGAATGCATTACCCATCTCTCTCAACTTACCCTCTATTTTCCTTAATCAAAATCTGTTACACATACACACCTTAGTCACCTAGTTTCTAACACACTAAGTGTTCCATTCCTAGGTAAATTTCGCCATAGTCTCCCCTATAATTTTATACTCTCACCACATGTTCTAATTCATATCTCAACACTCATTTTACCTGTTTCAATAGACATCAATATACAAGCTCTCACATACGAATACTAATACCAAAACACTCACAAAAATTCCTGCACTCAACATTAAGTCCCAATCTGTTTTCAATAAGGTTTACACATCTTTTAAAGCTCCAAAATACTTATATTCTCCTACACATTACACTACTACTACATTACCATTCCATTACTCATTTCAAACTTCCAAAAACTGTTACATACATATATACCAAGTTACACAAAAGAGCATTCTTACCTTGTTTTTCTTCTAGATTTTCTTTCTTCTTCTTTCCCCTCCCTTCTCTCTCTCTCTACCGGTTTGTAGTACTTCACCAATCTAATACCTTAACCCATATATACACACCATTTCAATACTAAGACTAACCTTAATCATTATGTAGAAACTAATATGGATTTTAGGGTTTAGAATTTATATTACCTTCCAAGAGTGCAAGTGCTGTTTGGAGTGGTTCAAGAACAAGGTTTCCAACTCCACCAATAAGCCAAAATCGGCTAGATACACAAGAGAACCAACAAGGGTTTTAGCTAAAATTCGTTTTGCCTTTTAGGCTAGAAAAACAATGGAGTTTTAAAGAGATTTTTACCTCAAAAGAACAAGGAGAAGGAGGGCCTTCTAATGGTGGTGTTGAAGCTCCAAATGGGACATACCCATGGAAACGAAAATGGTTGTTTTCGAATTTTGGAAGGATGAAAATGTAGCTCTTGAGGAGAGGATTACAATGGTGGTATTTTTATAATTTTTGGAGAAGTTTGGAGAGAGTTACAAAGGAGAGAAGTAAGGTTTTGTTTTGTTTTTCTTGTTTCACCATGGGAGCTCGGTTGGGAGGAAGGAGCAACCAGAGAAAAGAGAGTGAGGGGGCTGGGGTTTACGTGAGTGAGAGGGGGAAATGAGTTAGGAGAGAGAGAAATGTGAGAGTGGGGTAAGTAGTGTAGTTACTTTTGCCTTTTTAATGTTTTTGTTTGTTAGTGAGTAAGAGGAGAATGAAGAGGGGTGTGAGGGGGATGAAAATCGGACACCCCACAGAACCCACATGGGTTTTAAAATTCTTTTTACATTATTGGACACATAAGTTTGTGTTATTTATACTTCCACCCCACAACTTACCGTTTTTGACAGTTTTTACTAATCTCTCGTTTTATTGATTTTATTGGTCCTAAAGCTTCACTAATATTTATTAATGATTATTTAGTTGACCAAAATTGTTACGAGCCTATTCGACCCGCTTAAAGACACGTTTTCCCGGTTACCTCGAAAAACGCGCTTTAAGATTCAGTAATGCTTTTAATCCATTTTAAGGATCCGTTTTCTTCGGGATTTGTTCCCTAGTATTTATTTAGACTTAATTAAGCCTTTAGAATCCTTATAATACGCTAACCGAGGTCTTGTACCTCCTATGGTTATTTAACGCCTATTTAGCGTTTTTCGCTTTTTAAGCCTTTCTTTATTTCTTTTGGATTTATTTTTCCTTACCAATATTACTTAGGCGTCATCAAGCCTTTAATTACGTATTAGATTAATCTTAATCCCTATATTTAAGTTCGGGGTATTTCAGCAACCAACCCGAGACACATGTCTACGGGATCACAATTGTTAAATAGTACCAACAATGGTACAGTAACCGACTAAGGAACTAGTCAAGGTTGGATGATTCCAAACCTAAGGCGCCAAAGAGGCTGTAATACCCGATTATCAAAGTTTAGACCACTATGGGAGTATTAGTGAAACATACTTCAATAAGACTACGAAGTAGTACCTGAACCAGAATCAAGTCTCGGTAGCCACGGAAAATGCGTGGGGACGAACATTAAGAAAGAACACGGAGTTAAGTGAACGGATAGTCACTCTAGTTAATGACTACCATGTCAAGACCATTGAGAGTCGCTCGAATGTTCTATTATCAAAACTGCAAGGTCAAAGGAGGAGCCAACAAGGCTACCGAATACGGTAGTGATACAAGTAGTATCGCAACCAGCACAAGTTGAACCAATAGCCAGCCAGCATGGCGCACTTGCTATTGCAAGTGCTGCAATAACGGGGCTATTTGGGAAAGTTTTAATGGCTATAAAGTACCTAGTAAGGTACCGTATTGTTGAAGGAAGTGATTATAGAATCAAGAATCCAAGAATTTGAAGCGTGAAACCTGGAAGGGCTTAGTGGCCTAACCATGGTATGTGAAGATATACCAGTCAGCAAGAAGCTAGACTAGGTTAAGGCAAGAAGACGTGGTGAAACCACGAAAATTTTTCTTTCAAACTCATATTTATTTTAAACTCATTTCTTTCAAAACCAAATTTTATTGCAAATCCATATTTATTTCTAACCTTCTTTTAAGCCCAAAATTTCTCACTAACTTCAGATTCCCTTTAAGATGAAACCAGAAGACCTACACCGGCCTCAGCGCCACATAGTAGGTAAGTTATACGTAGTTATACGTAGACGGGAATCGGATAACCCGATGGAATGGATTGAGTTCATACTAAATACAACAGTGGATAGAATTCCCCTGATTAAATTCAGGGAGCACGGAATGCATATAATCACAGGACAATATGAGGGAGTTGACAACATAATACTTCACCTAGGCGTGTGACGGACGCTACGAGTGTACTATCTGAAATGTGGGACGACTGCACTTCGATAGGAGCTTGTGGGCCTAACAGACCTTTTTATGGGTTAGTCGGGCAAGTGGCAATGTATCAGTAGGGTACCCCACATATGTATACGAGTGGAGTCAGGAACACGGGAAGTAGTTGACTCCATACTACGGTCAACAATAAAAGTTAAACAAGAGCAACGAACTGCCAAGAATGGTTGACGTAAATGAACCCAGTTAAGTTAAAGAGACAAAAAGGGATCAGTGGATCCATTTCAAGGAAATGTTTATGAGTCAAGAAGCATGGAGCGCACCGACTAGTAAGTAAAGACATCTCATATGTCTCAAGAATCCAGATGAATAAAACATGATAGCTGGAATAAATACCCAGTCTATACATAGTAAGGCCAATGCCTAATATGGACACGTTAATGTGTAACAAACAGGATGAAACTCCCGGAATGATCACCTAGACTACCAGGGAATATCATTCTTCACAGAAGAGGATATAAACCCAGCTAGGAACACAAAATGGCGTAGATCACGAACCATACCAATAAATGTAAGCCAGATGTAATGGCATAACCTAGTAACACCCAGGAGCTATCCTGGAAGGGAGTTTGGGTCAACTGAAGTTGAATAAAATGTAGTGATTGAAACACAAGAGTTGAAACTAACACTCAATTTAAACATAATTCGTCAAGAGGCAGACTGACGTTCCTAAGGGACACCCCATGAAAGGAAGCGTGATGCAACAACCTTGTCATGGAGCCCAATACAACCTCCAAACCATGTAATGATGTACAGAGGAGCAAATGTGTGTAAACAGCCTACAATGAGCAGAGCTCGAGGCAGTAGGGCTTGTAAGCCACAAACAAAATGTGTTATGTAAATTTAATCGATTGCGGAAGTTTATGCTATACAAGTGAATAGAGCGGAGAATGAACCACTACTTAAAGAGTGGGATACCTCTCGATATTGTGAAACCGCGGTAGTGGTAGTTATGTGAATCAAGTTCAAGGAATATGTTAAGGATTAACCATATTGTTATTACCCGAGAAGATTTGAATAAAAATAATACGAAAAGCAGTATTTGTACCAGTTGTGGAGACCAGAAGAGTGATAAGTCTAATAGCAACCACCGTAGGTGCGTAATGCTAAATGTAGAGGGGACAACGCTCAAGGAGCATAAAGACTTGAGGGAATAGTGTATTCAGTAGTCATCCTAACGAATGACGAACCAAAAATACGAATGATGGAAGTACATGAGCAGAAGCTAATATGAGAGTGGATGCCATGTAAGTTAGTGTTGTACAGGAAGTAAGAATACGGTGCGCAATAAGTGACCGTTGTATAAGTATTGTTAAACGAAAGTATGGCAAATCAGAACTATGAGTTAAACTCAGTGGAGATACAATGGTAAGTGATAACAAATAAACCAGGCAGTAAGCCAGTAGCCAGTATTATGAGATAAACATCTCAGTGAAACACAGTGTTCATTCCTATTGCAATCACATAAGAGATTTACTGCCAAGGGTTTACGCCTCTGCACTCTGTATGACTGAGTGTTTTGGTATTGCACTTGCGTAGTAATGATCAAGTGGGATAGCTAGGAACTTGGGAGAATGTTAATTGTGGTAGTAGTGGAAAGAGACTTATAACGCTATAAGGACTGAGGCATAGGAAGTGCAAGGTCGTACCAATGAAAAAGTACTTGTACGAAACCAAACATGGAAGCCTAGTTAGCAATAAGTGACTGGAGTTACGCGGAATACCAAATGTCGGTATAGTATATACCTCAAGTGTGGGAAATAACCGAGAGGGCACTACACATTAGGTAGTATCTCAATCTCAACCGACAATAAGTCGGAAGAAATCAAGTTAAACATTGTGAAATACATAGCAGCATACACAGTAAATTATCATGGAAGTGGATGAAAAGGTTGTAACTCACCGAATTCGCTCACGGTAAGAGATACCACGCGTCGGTTGGGAAACCATTATAACCAAGATAAAGGTGATAAATGGGAGATATACAATACATTAAGAATAACGAATGGGGCAAACTAAGCTCTAAGTTATCAGAGTTGCGCAGCAGAGGCCAGTGATTCAAATATGGAATGTGCATAGTGAATATGAGTAAATGGCTAATTATCAATGCCTAGAAGCGTGACAGGCCAGAATCAAAACCTATTATGAGTTAAATAAGCTCCAAGGAGAATTATTGGTTTAGGGACTAAAATGGTTAAGATCCTCTAACCAGAACGCATTGTATAACAGACCGCATGGAAGTTAAGACACTTCACGGCGGCAGAACATTTTAAACTAATGTTCAGTGATTGATTATGTGGGCGTAATCCCTTTTAAGGGGGGTAGAGCCTAAAACCGCTTAGTGTGTTTTAACGTACAAGTGTACGTGAACTATGTTGTGCATAGCACACAATAATTTGTTTTGATGATTGGTGCGTATGTAATATGAACATGCACATTCATTCATGGTTTAAATTGTGATAATTGCGCATAGAAGATGCGAATACCATTGTGATAAATGTGAATACCTTGTTAATTGTTATGTGTGAGAGTACAAGTGTAAGGGAGTAAGAAGCTCCCGGGGAACTAAAACCCCGACTATGTATGTTCATATGATACTAAATGTAAAACCGTGTATTTTATTTTGATAATATATATATATATATATATATACAGTATTGTGATTTATGAAGAGGTATGACACCAACATAGAACCTAGTGAGAATTAAATTCCCTAGGTAACTTGAATTAAGTTGAATCTGGATGATGATTGATAGACGAAGTTCTATCCCTTGGAGATGTAATGATTATGACTAGATGGATTAAAAGATAAAAAATGGTACATGCTTGAATTAGTTGTTGTTTGAAAATGGAGTGCGAGGTGAAACTTGATTATCATGAGATCAAGGGAAGCCGAACACAAATTGGGGTGGAAAGATAGTTCAACACTGATGCTGATCACATCAGGGTTGGATGACTCTTGAAACTCCCTATAAGTGGTCACAAATAATCACGTTAAGAACAAGATGCAGTTAGCACAAATTGGACTTGGAGTTGCATTGCGGTTTCAAAAAGAATTTTAAATTGGTGTTTTCAAATTGTCAATTGGTATTTTCAGGACTTCAATCAATATTTCCAAGATTCTCAAATGGTATTTTCAAATGAAGGATTTCTTTTACTTGACCCTGTAAAAAGGGGCTTTCGGTTGATATTTTGAATAAAGGATTCTCTTATACTTTGTCTTCGGACCAGTGACATGAGAAGTATATTTTAAAAATGTATGTGATTGTTTTGATCTCCCAAAGGAACGGGGACCAGAAGGTGTCCATCGCGACCGGGTTCTGCGGGATCACAGTGTATATGTACTCGACATGGGACTTGAGCCCATGAAGAGATGGAAAAGGTATTTCTGTTTGTTATACATGCTAAGACATGTTGTGCGATATGTGTGGTAGATGTTATCCAGGCCTATGAGCCTAAGAGTGATATGCTATCCAGACCTTAAAGTCTAAATGTTGTTATGTGACCCGGACCTGAGAGTCTGAGGGTTGTTATGTAAGTACAAATGTTGTTATGTTACCCGGACCGTTGAGTCCGAGGTTATTATGTAAGTGTGTCATGTATGGATGTGGATATGTTACCCGAACCGTTAAGTCCGAGGTTGTTATGTGAAGTGTGCTTTAGTATGGAAGTTGTATCTTACAAATAATCCCAGTGTTCTGATTAAAAGGATATAAGGGAAATTATGAACTTCGAGGACGAAGTTCTTTTAAGGGGGGTAGATTGAAATATCCTAAACCTTAATATGTTAATTAATTATGTAATTATGATTTTCTAAAGCTAATTAAGTCCTTAAGATCATTGCTGAAGAAATAAAAAAAACCTAAAAGAAAAAGAAAATGCGTAAAAGTCACAAAACGTGAAAATGCGTATTTAATTATTTTAGGAGGTATATAACCTTCATTAGGGTTATAATATATTTTTATACCTTAATTACACACTAAGAACATGTGGGAAAAATTCCCGAAGAAAACGGATCTAAATAACGCGTGAAAACGCTAACTGAGTCTTAAAGCGCATTTTTCGAGAAAACCCGAAAACACGACTTTAAATAGTCAAACGACCCCGTAAAAAATTATAGTTGATTATATTAATATAAATAAACATAAATGGGAGCTTAATAACCATTTAAATAAAAGAAACGAGAAAATTCCGGAAAACGGGCTCGGTTAGTAAACAGTGCTAAAACCGGGTAAATTAACGAGCGTTTTTAGTAAAGACGAAAAACGCTCCAGCTGGTATATATTAAGGGGGCCAGTTTTTACTAGTCAAAAAGCCTCCCCTGACACACAATAAAATAGAAAAGAAAGAAAAAGAAAGAAGGAAAGAAAAGTAGAAAAAAACACTTTACCTTCTCTTTCCTCCCTCACTTTCTTTTCCCATCTTCTCTTTCCTCCCTCTCTTTCTCCCAGCCGTCTCCCTCCTCCTTGGGCTGCCGATTTGAGTTCTCCAACCAGCCAACAATGGCTTCCCTCCATCATTGTCTTGCCCAAGCCTTATTGAGGCTTAAAACATAAAATAATCACATATTCTTCATCCCCTCAACTAGCTCTACCATTCTCTCTTTTCAAAATTCGTAAATGAAGAAATTCATCTCCATGGGTTTTCCCCATTTGAAGAGAAAAGCGCATCATCTTGTAGCTCGGAGTCTCCTTTTTCAAACAAGGTAAAAATTTCATTGAAAAACTCAACTTCCCTCTTCCTCCTTTGGTAGCCGGTTTTGCTCCCTCCTTACCTTGTTTTCTTCTTGATTTTTGAGCTCCATTTCAACCCTCCAATGGTGGAGTAATTGTTCCTTGATTCAAGGGTGAGAACCCCTCTCAAAAATCTCCAAAGGTAAAACCCTAACTTGTGCTCTAAGCCCTTTTGTTGAATTAAGATTTCCTAAGGGTTTAGATAATTAATAGAATGTATTTTGTGTTTCTTGAATGTTGGGATGGAGTTTGGAAACTCCATTCCCTCTTGACCGATGTTGAGGAGATGAGGAGCAAGAGGAGAGTTAATGAGAGACTTGTAAATTAAGGTAAGAAATCTACCTTAAACTTTGTTTAATTGTTTTAGGAATTGGGAAGGGTTAAATTAAAATAATGAACCCAAACTATGTGAATTAATGTAGTCGATTGAATTTGAGGGTGATTGAGAACTTGTGTTAATTTAAGGGCCTAAGTGCCATGGTATTTGAGATTTGAGTTATATTGTTGTTTGGATAATTTTGAGGATACATTATGTGCTGGTAGGACCCTGGTAAGGGTGTGTCTAGATTAGGAATGAAATTGGTGAGATTTGATGGTTTGGAGTATATAGATTTATGGGGAGGTTATGGCAAAATTTTGGTAGAAAAATAAGTGTTTTAAGATGACTTAGTGAATTGGTGAACTTAGGTGGTTAGTTGGGTTGAGTAGAGGTGTTAGTGACCTGGAAATGGTGAAAGGAGGATGGGCTTGAAAGATGTAAAAATCTGTAGCAAAAGGGTGTTAAATTGCTTTGGAAAAACTAGAAAGGGGTAAGTGTGCAAGACTTAGGAAAATGAAGGTTGGACTTGGGTATAGATGTTGTATTTGTGTTGGAAATGATTTGGGATGTTAGGAGTGGCATTGGAAGAGGAAGTGTTGGATGGTGGAAGTTGGTTTAAAAATCTGTAGCATAAGTGAAACAAAAATCTGTTGCATGTGTCGAAGAAGAAGTAAGGAAATTATGTAAGTTGGTTGATGAATTTAGTAAGGGGATTGGTGGATGGATTAAGGTATTTTAGGAAGCCTAAATGGTACTAAAACATATGGGATTACATGTAGGAAGGTTGGGGAAGAAATGGGTAAGGAAAGAAGTAAAAACAAAATCTGTAGGCAAGTTCTGGACTGGACCGACCCAGAGGTTGGGTCGGTCGGTGGGTCGGTTGGAGCACAGACGATGGAATGTAAAGCTTCTGGAATGGACCGACCCAGAGGTGTATGGGTCGGTCGGAACAGTCCTGGGTCGGTCGGGACAATTTCAGAGGACAGAAAACTTACTAGAATGGACCGACCCAAGGGGTTGGGTCGGTCGGCCCAAAACCTATTAATGTCCAGAATGTGTTTTTAGGTGTTGTTATGATGGGGAAGTGAATGATAATGGTTTTAGATGGTGATTAGGCCTTGTTTGGTGAGTTTAAAGGGCACTGGAAGTATAAACAAGTGTGAGAGTGAATGTGTAAGTTGTGAACTTAAGATCACATAAAATAAGTTAAGGATAACGGGTCAACGGGGTTAACTACGGGAGTAATAGAAGTTTACATACCGTAAGTTTTGTTGTTAATAAAACATTTGAACAATAATACTAGTTGTTTGGAAACTACCCGGGGAGCGTGAGGTGACGCGTTGGAGTAAATCCTCGGGCAAACGGTAGAGTAACCCATGGTGTGAGGTATGGTTTTCTTGCAATCTGTGTCCTACTGGGTTACACCGGCTTGTATGCCAACTTGTTTTTCTGTGTGTTTGCCACCTTGCAAGATAAAGCATGAAATGAGTTTATAGTAATTCATTAATGTGGCGTAAATAATTCCGATACCGTTTAACCTTATTTATGTGTTAAACCGTAGCTAACCGCCTCTAGGATCACATAAGAGTTCGGTGTCCGGATTAAACGTCCCAACCCACGGGAACGTACTAACTACGGCTATCCGTGCTTTAGTTGTATATTGTGGTTAGGTGTATTGCGTGTTGCCTTTGTTTAATGTATCGTTGTTTAACGAATGTTGTTGTCCATGTTGGTCGAATGGGATGTTACCTCCCTTGTGTGTGATTAACCAAACTTGTAACACCAAATGGTGCATGTATGTGATAAGTTCCTGTTATACCCAAAATTTCAATCCCCCCGGAAGAGAGTCTCTACTAATAGGCTAGTAGCGAGGGTTCCCAGTTCGATCGGCACATTTCAGAGTGCTAGGGACAGCTTAGTCATCTCCAGGGGCATTTTCGTAATTTTTCAAGGCTCCCAAGCCCCCTATAGGCTTTCTCTCTCCTCCAAATAAGGGTCAAATAAATTCAAAATGTTTTGAAATTGTAACCCATGATAGAGGATGACATGTGAAGCATAATGGCGTTGGAATTTTGATTTTTTGAATTTCCAATAATTTCCTAGCAATTTCTGATTGAATCTGATGAGAATTGAATTTAAAAATATTCCAATATCCAAAAATTCGATTCCACTTTAGAAAAATCTTAAATATCATCCTTTACCCATGTGTGAAATTTCATAATCAAATTCCTTTTGGAAGCCCTTGAGCTAAAACGTCGGTAAATCTCGGTTTTTACTGGATTTTTCTATCTTTAAGGAAGCCTATATAAGGAACCTTATCCCATGATCAAATCAGACCCTCAAGAACCCTAGACTCTCAAGAAGGCAGCCCGTCTCTCTCTCTCCATGTTTTTGAACTCCAGAGCCACAATCAAACACCGAAATCTCACCAAAATCAACACCAAAACATATTTTTCAACTCCCACAACATCATCAATCATCAAACATCAATCAAACCACCTCCAAAATGTGAAGAACAACAAGAACAACCAACAACGAGAAGCTTGGTTCGAAAACCTTTCGGGTCTGCATCAACGGAGCACTCGACGAATCCTGGTGTGAAGAATCGTTGTGAATCCGAAGGTAAAACAGGTAGAAACTCCACTTCCCTAATTCTCTACGGTATTATCTGTCTTGCCTCAAAATTTGGGCTCAAACTAACCCTTCTACGCTTCTGTATTGCTGTTTGTTTAAGCTTCTGTCCAATAACTTGTTTACCAAGTTTCGTGCTTAATTCGAATTCAAATTGAAAACTTTCAATCACTAACGTCTTGTACATCTTTCAGGCTACACACCCATAAAATTTGAGCCAAAAACACTTTCGGAACAGCCTCAAAGCCGCCGTCCGAGGGCGGTCCGCACCCACGGACGTCGTGTCCGGGGTCCCGGACTCCCTGTCCGTAAGCCCGGACGCCCACGGACGGTGGCGGGATTTTAAAAAATTCAAAATTTAGGTTTTCTAATAATGTCCGGGCCCACGGACAGCCTGTCTGTGGCCCCGGACTTTGCAATTTTTTGTTTCTTTTAATTTCGACTCTTCTGTATAATTAGGTTAACTGGGGTCCGTGGTCTCGGACATGGGGTCCGGGGCTACAGACGTAAGCAAAATTAGACCTAATTCTGCCTTCGAAACCTTAGTTTAGGTAGCTTTTAATTTCACTTTAATTTTCTGTCAAAAATGCTAAAAACACAAAAAAAACAGAAGCTCGCGCACTTGGGTTAAAACGACTCGTAATAAGCCGTAAATAAGCCAAGTAGAGGAAAAATGACCTATGAAGGGTAATGAAAGTAATTTGAACCCTAAATAAGTCGAATACCAAGCCCCCGAACCCGAACTCTACCTTTCCTAATTTACCCTAGGTTAAAATTAGGTGGCGACTCATAATAGGTTCTAGTGAGCTAGCTTAGTGTTGGGTAAAACCTAACGGCAAGTATACCGGTCGATTATAACAAGTTTTCCTAGAAGTGTCCCTCCAGGTTATCGAATCCAAGGGAGGCAGCGTTTTAGTTTAATTGATATTTAAGAACAGAATAATAAAATAACTCAAGTAACAGAGGGTTTTGTTGTTTGGATTACTAAAGTATAAAACAAGAATGTAAGTATGAGCAAAGGTAATAAATGCAAGACAGTGAGCAAAATAATGATATTTTGATTAAGGGGAAGATATTACCGATCCCGCCCGTATTAGACGGGCGCTGAATATCCCTAATCGGGCTAGGGTCCCGACTGAGGCGGACCGGGAGAATCACGAACTCCGGGAGAGACAAGCTAGGGAGCATTATATAAATTTGATCGTGAATGATCCTACTGTTCAGAACCGCCAGAGGCGCAATCACCGGGATAAGCAGGTGGTTACGGGTGATAAGCTTCCCACACCGCTTGAGCGTCTAATCTTGGGATTATTATGTATAATGTCCGACCTCGGGAGTGTGCGAACCTGAATGCAATTGACTGCTATGTTTTGCGCTTCCTCCTGGATGATGAGCTTGCACGGACAGCGTTCCCCATTGCCCAGCATGGATTACTTTTTCAGTCGATGCTTCGGGTGATTGACGTCGACAGTAGCTCCTATCTTCCTTTCCACACCTACTGCAGTCCTTCTTTGATGCCGCTAGAGTGGATTGTTCAGATGAGCAGCCCCAATACCCCCGCTCTCCCATAGACATGACGATGATGCGCTTTTATCAGTGGGAGAAGATAGATGATCAGTGGGTCAAGCGCCGACGCGCACAGCCGGGTGCACGAGCTCCCGGACCTGGTGCGGCTGCTGAGGATGAGCCCCCTGCTGTTGCCGCTGGTGGTGACATTCCAGACGTTCCGATGCCCACTGCCCCTACACCGGGTTATGACGAGATGTTTCGTCAGTTTTCTGATTGGCAGGGGATGATGACTGCACGGTTGATGGTCTTGCTGCTCACGTGACTCAGATGGACATTCGACAGTTAGTATACAGCTGGACAGGACGCCCGGTTTGCGGAGTATGCAGCTCGCTATGAGGCACGATTCACTGATTATGATGCCCGCTTCGCTCAGCTGGAGTCCTGGCGTCTGCCTCGGGATCACCCACCACCTCAGTAGATCTCATGCTGGTTTATGATCTTTTCGTTTCAGACTCTTTATTTTGTTATTGCTGTTTTGGATTCTCTTTTATTTTGTTTATCTTAGTAGGTTGCTACTTCTGGTACCTTTCTTTTTCTATTTTGGATTGTTTTTGATGGGGTACTTTGGTTATTCCCGAATATTTGGTTATGCATAATCTCTTTTGTTGCAACGCGCTGTCTGCTGCTTTGTGAAATTCAAACTGGACTGCCATTTTTTTTGTGCGATATCGAAAGAAAACAAAGGAGACTTGCCGAAATTTCCACAACCCTCCTTAAGTCTCCCTTCCTTTTCATAAGCGTGGGGACATCATCTTCACCGATTATTCAGGGGAGTCCTATTCTTCCTTTTGCACTATAATCACATTCTAGTAGCAATGAGGGCATTGCTATTCTCAAAGTGTGGGGAAGTAGTAAGGGGGCTGCACATCTAATTGTTTGTTTTTTGTGCCTCCTGACAATACTTATTCTCCCTTCACTAACCTTTGATGACCCTCCACAAAATTTTTTTAATTCGACATACTTGGTTTTCAGTTGTGGTCAGATGCATCAGTCGGGAATAACATATGAGTAGCGAAAATGTTTGAGATTTAATCTGAAATTTCGGTCATAAGAACTTTGGTTATACTGCTTGGATTGTCAGTTTTGGTTAAAATTTGCATCTATTTCCTTCAATAAAAGGTGAGACCATTTTGTGACTATTTTGTTTGAACTAACTTGGGGCTTTTGGAAAGTTTTGGAATGAATGGAAGGAAAGGACAAAGGCAAGGTACTCCTCTAATCTACTCTGAACCGGAACAGGCCTCTCCCATTCGGTAATTAAGCCCTTGGAGTGCCTCATCACTCATCTACCTAAGATCATCTGATCTGGGATAGAAGGCCCAACACCGCTACAAGGATGGGGAGAAAAAGTCTGGGGGGATGAAATGAATAATGCTTACTCAGAAAAATTGGAAGGAAAGTTCTTTCATGCTAAACAGTTTATTGCACATTCTTCCTTGATTATGAGTATGTGGCAATGAAAGGTAATGTGGAAAATGACATTACTTCTTGCCCCTTGTCGTCCAATGAAATTGTGGAAAGCATATGGAAAGTAAAGCCCTGAGTAAAGTTTGGATTAAATAGGTATGATGATAGTGTCATGCATTTGTCAAACACTCTAGCTTCACTGTTTAAGAAAACTTGCAGTACTAGTCGGTGTATCTTATGACTGTTTTTCAGCATTAGATTTCCTTGAACATTTTCTTGACCTGATAAATCCCCGCTTTTGAAAATCTGGTACATTTTGATTGCAGTAATTGCTTGAGGACAAGCAAAGGCTAAGTGTGGGGATGTTGATAAGTCAGGAATTTACCTATTTCTGCATGGTCTTTTGAGACCCAATTTGTTATCATTTATTGCTAAATTCCTGTCTTTTAAGTGTTTTTATGTTTCTTGTTGCAATTGTCTTCTTTTATGGTTTTTGTGTGCTTTTTCAGGTTTTTAATCTCAAGGAAACACATTCCCATCATTGTTGAAACACATGGAAAATCAAACAAGCTGATTTGAGTCAAAGACAACAACTCTCGAATTAAATTCAAGCATGGTCCGGGACTTGATACTGGAGCTAAGTCCCAGACCACATTGTGAATCAAATCTCAAATTAAATTCAGGCATGGTCTGGGACTTGATACGCAGCCTAAGTCCCGGACCACAATGAAGCATAACTCTCGACTGGATTTCTAGCATGGTCCGGGACCTTGTACACAACTTAAGTCCCGGACCACACAAGTGGAGAAACTCTCGACCATTTCAAAGGTGCGGTCCGGGACATCATACAGAACTTAGGTCCCAGACCATATGGCTAAAATCGAAGATCTGTAGCTCGCGAACTTGAAGAAAAGAGAATTTTATTCTCTTTTGAACTAACCACCGCCTCATACATTAATCCATCCTTTCCAGCATTTCCTCCACAATCGTATTCCCTTCCACTACTTTCCATCCTCTAATCCCACTAAATCCAATTATCTCCCTAAATCCAGCAACAACACCCACGTTAACCACCACCATTCCACTTCCAAAACTCCAGCATCATCTCCACTACCATGCTGCTGCTACGTACTCAATTAAATGAGTTC
This sequence comes from Limonium bicolor, assembly GCA_023374045.1. NCBI lineage: Eukaryota > Viridiplantae > Streptophyta > Magnoliopsida > Caryophyllales > Plumbaginaceae > Limonium > Limonium bicolor. The sequence goes on from CM041779.1 coordinate 155,556,859, forward strand.
TATAAATAGAACTCAATCCCTCTCATTCAAGACACACAAAATCCATCGGATAATACCTCCTCCCTCACTTAACCATTCCATTCCCCATCCATTACACTCCTCCATCCATTTCCATCTCATTTCTCACGTTCCATCACCATTTCCATTAAACACCACATACATCCACAGAAATCTGGAATACACAAGCAGCTGGGGTCATCACCATTATCTGGAGATTGAGCGGAGGAAACTGCTGGTTGTGCACAGAGACTCCATCAAAGAGCCTTAAAACAGAGTTTCTTCTTCTTTTCTTCTTTAATGTTATTTACATTTTTTACAGTATTTTCATTTCAATGGCTGAGTAGTTTTTATAAATTTCGGTTTGCTATGTAATCCAAATTCAAGGTTCCATTATCTGTGTGATTTACCATTTTAATAGATTAAAATATTGTTCCTTATTTATTTTTATAAATCTTGTGATTTGGCCATTTACTTGATTTTACCAGTTTATCTGCTTATAAGTGAGAACTGCGGTAGATAATAGACAACATGAACAGTACCGGTTAATTTAGAGATGGTAACCTTGAATTTGGATTACATAGCAAACCGAAATTTAAAAAACTACTCAGCCATTGAAATGAAAATACTGTAAAAATGTAAATAACATTAAAGAAGAAAAGAAGAAGAAACTCTGTTTTAAGGCTCTTTGATGGAGTCTCTGTGCACAACCAGCAGTTTCCTCCGCTCAATCTCCAGATAATGGTGAAGTCCCCAGCTGCTTGTGTATTCCAGATTTCTGTGGATGTATGTGGTGTTTAATGGAAATGGTGATGGAACGTGAGAAATGAGATGGAAATGGATAGAGAGTGTAATGGATGGGGAATGGAATGGTGTAAGTGAGGGAGGAGGTATTATCCGATGGATTTTGTGTGTATTGAATGAGAGGGATTGAGTTCTATTTATAGAACTCATTTACTTGAGTACGTAGCAGTAGCATGGTACTGGAGATGATGCTGGAGTTTTGGAAGTGCAATGGTGGGTGGTTAACGTGGGTGTTGTTGCTGGATTTAGGGAGATAATTGGATTGTGGGATTAGATGGATAGTGGAAGGGAATACGATTGTGGAGGAAATGCTGGAAAGGATGGATTAATGTATGGGCGGTGGTTAGTTCAAAAGAGAATAAAATTCTCTTTTCTTCAAGTTCGCGAGCTACAGATCTTCGATTTTAGCCATATGGTCCGGGACCTAAGTTCTGTATGAAGTCCCGGACCGCACCTTTGAAATGGTCGAGAGTTGCTCCGCTGTGTGGTCCGGGACTTAAGTTGTGTACAAGGTCCCGGACCATGCTAGAAATCCAGTCGAGAGTTATGCTTCATTGTGGTCCGGGACTTAGGCTGCGTATCAAGTCCCGGACCATGCCTGAATTTAATTCGAGATTTGATTCACAATGTGGTCCGGGACTTAGCTCCAGTATCATGTCCCGGACCATGCTTGAATTTAATTCGAGAGTTGTTGTCTTTGACTCAAATCAGCTTGTTTGATTTTCCATGTGTTTCAACAATGATGGGAATGTGTTTCCTTGAGATAAAAAACCTGAAAAAGCACACAAAAACCATAAAAGAAGACAATTGCAACAAGAAACATAAAACACTTAAAAGTCAGGAATTTAGCAATAAATGATAACAAATTGGGTCTCAAAAGACCATGCAGAAATAGGTAAATTCCTGACTAATCACTTAGGTTTTAATAATTATTGTTATATGACATAGTTATTAATCTTAGGTTATAAGTGGACCTAAAACCCGGTTAGATCCTAATCAGCTTTAGTCAACACAGGATAGGGTTTAAAATCGAGGCTCACAGACTGGCGACTCCGCTGGGGACAAACTCTTAATATTAACTTGATTAATTTAAGAAAGAGGGCTTAACTCGAAAAATGTTTATTTATGGCTTTATTACTTTGTATGTTTACTTTTGTGCGCACTTTAATTTTCTGCACCTTTGCATCATATGAGAGCGAGGGTCCACCTAAACCGATTTCATCCCAGGACCCGTTTGAGGGTCCCCTGTCAGGGACTCACACCTTTTAGGTGATGTGAATAAGCGGGGGAAAAGAGGAGGATGTCGTCTAACCACATCCCCTTAATCCTGGGCCTTAGCCCCAAGCGTTTTCCTGGCAGTGTCCTTACCTAGCCCATTGTTTGGTCAGTCAAAGACCCGGCCGCAGACACACACCTTCAGGTGATGTGAAAAAAGTGGGGAAGTCCAAAGAGAATAGCGTGCAAGCCCTATTCCTTTGTGGCGACCTGGGCCCAAGCCCCAAGCACCTCCCGGATCGATCCATACCCAAATTGATTTAACCGTCAAGTGAGGACATGTTGAATTTGTGTGGGCCTTGTTTGCTTGTATGATCGGCCCATTACCCAGCCTAGAGATTGATAGGAACTTCTCCTACATTAACCTAACCAACCGAATTGGCGGCTCTACTTGTTTGTGGCCCAGAGGTCCTGTTTGGTTTAATATGTGAGTCATTCGGGCTTCGGCCCAAAAGCTTAGACTTAGGTGATTTCTCTTCTGGCCCAATCTGAATTATCCAATTAGTTCTAGGCCCAAAAAAAAAAGAAATCCGCCTGAACTTGAAATAACCCACAAGTTCTGAAAATAAAATCTTTTCCTGCTTAGCAACCATCTTCTCTGGCCCAAAGAAAGTTAGACCCATTTGTGATTTAGGGACCATTCCAGCCCATGTGCTTTACTCCAGGCCCAAACACATTCCAGCCCAAGGGCTCATTCTAGTCTAGGTAGACTTCTTATTCGGGCCCTGGTCCAAAACCCTAGATCTAGGTGTTACCTCTGGCCCAATCAAAACCATCTGTTTACATTTCAGTCCAAATTCCAATTCATAGTCTGAGAGATACTCCAGCCCAAACACCTCATTCTCTGGGTATCCTAGCCCACTTGCTTTCAGCCTAAGTCTGTTTCGATCTATCTTGTGAAGCGTCATTCTCACCTTAGTATCTTTCAGCCCACTTCCTTTTGTTAGCTAATAATGGACACCTTCGACACAGGTAGACTCAAGTCCTAAGTGCGGTCCAATCGACATGGAAGCCCAGCTCACAATTTTGGAACAAAAGCACATGGCCACCATTGAAGCCATGGAGAAGAGGCATAGTGCTGCCATGGACGCCGTGGAATCTAACTACGTTGCTGTTATCGAAGTGTTGAAAGCAAAGGCTCTTTCCCTCGAGTCCGAACGTCAAGCTCGGGATGAGTTAGTGGACAGGCTTCTCAACACCCTTTATGACTGCATTGAAGTTGGCTCCATTAGGGTCCGAGGATCGGAGGAGAATGTCAAAGAAATTGCTACAGAACTCAGGAAAGTGATCAGACAACCAGGAGCAGCAACTTGCATCCAAAGCTGCACCCGTAAGAGAACCAGGCAACATGAGGAGGGCAGTGATCGACAGTCAAGAGGACCTGGTTGGAGCGTTGGGACAGTAGAACCATCCCGACGGAGTTCTCGACAGAGAGAGTTTACAGACATCGGCCGAACACCAAGACAAGCACTTGAGGAGCTTCGAGGAAGATATCCGATGCAACCGCTCGCCCTGAGGCCAGGAACTACTCATTTGGGGAAGGATCTTAATCAATTTTGTCACTTCCATTAGCGGCTTCTCAATACCCTTTATGACTGCATTGAAGTTGGCTCCATTAGGGTCCGAGGATCGGAGGAGAATGTCAAAGAAATTGCTACAGAACTCAGGAAAGTGATCAGACAACCAGGAGCAGCAACTTGCATCCAAAGCTGCACCCTAAGAGAACCAGGCAACATGAGGAGGGCAGTGATCGACAGTCAAGAGGACCTGGTTGGAGCGTTGGGACAGTAGAACCATCCCACGGAGTTCTCGACAGAGAGAGTTTACAGACATCGGCCGAACACCAAGACAAGCACTTGAGGAGCTTCGAGGAAGATATCCGATGCAACCGCTCGCCCTGAGGCCAGGAACTACTCATTTGGGGAAGGATCTTAATCAATTTTGTCACTTCCATCAGCTGCCCGGTCACGACACTGACCACTGCAGGGCCCTACGACACAGAATCCAGGACCTGATCGACCAAGGGCTCCAATTATAAGAATGTGGTGGAGAGCGCAGAGCACGCGTGCCCAAGCATCATCAGAAATGTTGTTTTTTTCTCATTAAAATGCGTTTCTTTTCTTTGATTAGTCGTCTTTCAACTTTTGTAGTGGTTAGTTTCCCTGATCATTTTCGGTAGTTTTCCCAGTTTGTAATTTCCAACTTTATTTTTCATTGAATAAAACATAGTTCGATTTTCATAATTTTTGTACAAAGCATCATTCATTAATTCCAAAAAACTTGAAAAAAAGAGCACTCATGTCTTTCAAGGATCACGAAGTAATCATTTTCTGACTATGCAATGGAACGACTTGTCTCTTGTTTCTAAAAATTTGAACAGGCCTAACCAAACACCACAACTCACCCCATAATATCCAAACAACCCTCAATGAGGTTTAAGGCCCACATCTATCAAACTGTTGTCACAAACCCCAAATCAATACTGGGGGCAATCGAGTTTAGAATCATTGTCTTCGAATCTTTCGGTTAAGCGTGTGAACTAGTCTCTGAGTGAAATTCACGAGAGTGTCTTGAGCGGAAAAACCATGAGTGAACGAGCGTGTCATTTTTACACGACTCCGGTGAGACCACATTCAAAGGTAAGGTAAACGGCATAACTCCGACCAAAGGAGATAATTTGTAAATTTACTCTTAGACCTGCGAAAAGTAAAAAGAGCGGATACACAACTATCAAGAATGACGAAGCACCTAGGTACAACACCACGTAGCCAAAAGCTTGTGAACCCTGACATTAAACCCTAGGCACCCCCGCTGAGCCTTTCATATATTCCTTTTCGATATTATGAACTCCACAAAATAACCCAGCCAACGATGAATGTCTGACCCGGTGACCAAAGGACGCGAGGAGTCCGACTCTCAGATAACGTTCTCATCAGTCCAAAGAAGCAACGCCGCTATCAGCATGACAAAGTGATCCGCAAATGGTCCCAGAGTGACACAGGATCCAAAAAGTTCACATCAAAACAGCTCTCGAAGCCCAAAACCGGGAAACACAAGAACCCCGAAGGCAAAGTCAAGAAAGGATAAAGAAAAAAAGGCAAACCCGAAGTGCCTCGAAGAGATCCAAATGACAAAGAGAAGAGAAATGGTGTAAATGACAACTTCAAAGGTCCAGGTCCAGAAGCTCGAAAACAACGTTAAGACGAAGCAGCTAGACGACTTCAAGACAAGGAAGATGAATCTGAGAGAAGACACAAGTTGCAGCTTTGGTCACCCATTTAAGCTCCACATACCTCAAATATCCCTCCGTGATCCCGTCATCTTTGATCACACCCTACGGCCACGTTATAAGCTTTAAAGACTTCTGACTTGATAGTTGTGTGTCCAATCACGTGAAAGTAACAGATCGAATGCGTAAATTCATCAAATATCAAATTCAATGGTCTAGTTACGACCGTGAGTGAGAAACGAGTGTAGATACCAAACACGTCGAGTGTAGGTTAGGAAGCACCAAATCAGAACATAAGCTTTGACCCTGTGAGGACGAGACTCGTTCGCACGTTTGATCAAAGAAAATACTGGGGGCAATCGATCGGAACGATCGATTGCCATGAACTCTAGCTCATATTGTCTTAAGGGAAAAATACTGGGGGAAATTGTTGGTTCCAACAATTGCTATGACAACACCAATTGGAACCCAAAGCTTAAACATCACCACCACAATCCCACCTCAGGCCCACATAAGCCCTTACCTTCACATCAAACACCACGGGCCCACATAAGCTCTTACCTTCACGTCATACACCATACCCCACCGGCGGCATGCTCATCTCGTAGGAGATAAATTACAAGTCCGAAGTCTATAGTTAGGAAATGATGATTTCACTTTCCTTTTCACTAAACGGAATTTTCTTCAAACACTACCACGTTTGGCACCTCTTTCAACAATTTCTCGTCTTGAACAACTTTCCTTTAAACACTTCGGTTTCATAAACCTCATCATGGCCAAATTTGGCATACTTTCTACCAATGCCTTGCTTTGGACAATTTTGACCCTAAACATTGCCATGTTTGGCACATTTTCCAATGATTTCTTGATTTGGACAAGTTTCCTACGTACACTTTGATTGTATTTTGACATGCACATCATCATTGCCATGTTTGGCACTTTCGTAATCAACTTTCATCATTATCATTTGCATAAAGTTTACCTTGCATCCGTCCGTACGAAACTCCTCATAGGCCAGAGATACAGATTCTCACCCCAAAGATACAGATTCTTCAGAGATACAGATTCTCGCCCTGAAGATACAGATTCTTCAGATGAAATACCCCAAACCTTAATGTGTTAATTAATTATGTAATTATAATTTTCTAAGGCTAATTAAGTCCTTAAGATTATTGGTGAAGAAATAAAAACCAAAAAGAAAAAGAAAATGCGTAAAAGTCAAAACGTGAAAACACGTATTTAATTATTTTAGGAGGTACATAACCTTCGTTAGAGTTATAAATATATTTTTATACCTTAATTACACACTGAGAACGTGTGGGAGAAATTCCGGAAGAAAACGGATCCAAACAATGCGTTAAAACGCTAACGGAGTCTAAGGCGCGTTTTCGAGGAAACCCGAAAACGTGACTTTAAACAGTTAAACGACCCCGTAAAAATAATAGTTGATTTTATAACAATAATTAAACATTAATGGGAGTTTAATAGCCATTAAAATTAAAGGAATGAGAAAATTCCGGTAAACAGTCCCGGTTAGTAAATAGTACTAAACCGGGCAAGTAAACGAGCGTTTTCTGTTAAAAAACGAAAAACGCTCCAGCGTGTATATAATAGTGGGCCGGTTTTATTAATGTAAACAGCTCACTCACATAAGACTAGTTAACTAATTAATAGAGTCAAAAATAGAGGGACCACTTATACCCCTCTCTCCCTCTCTCTCCTCTCATTTCTCTCTTTTCTTTTCTCTTTCCTCTCTTCTCTCTCTCCCAACCGGCTCCTCCTTCCCCTCTCTGCCGATGGACTTCCCCAACAAGCCAACAATGGCTTCTCCCTCTTTGTCCTCAAGTCCAAGCTCCATTTGAGCTCCAAATCAAAAACAAATTACATATTCTTCTTCCTCTCATCTTCTATCATCCTCTCTTTTCAAAATTTCAAAAGGATGGGTTTCATCTCCATGGGTTTTCACCATTTGAGGAGAAAATGGCACCAATGAGAAGCTTGGAGTCTCCTCTTTCTTCTAAGGTAAAAATTTCCAAGAGAAAGTCATTTTTCCCCATCTCTTGGTATAATCAATTTTTCACCATTTTTGATACCTTGTTTTCTTCTTGTTCTTGAGCTCCAAATTTATCCGTCAATGGTGGAGTAGTTTCCTTCTTGATTCAAGGGAGAAAATCCCTCTTAAAAGCTTCAAAAGGTAAACCCTAATTCTAGCCCTTTGATTAAATTGAGTTTCTAAGGGTTTAGATAATTAATTGTGTATGTTTTGTGTTCTTGGGTGTTGGGATGGAGTTTGGAAACTCATACCCTCTTAACCGATTTTTGGAGAAGGTTTGGAGCAAGAGGAGAATTTAAGAGACTTGTGAAATTTAAGGTAAGAAGAACTACCTTAAACTTTGTTTATAAATTGTTTAAGTGTTTGGGATGGGTAAACAAATTAATGAGCCCAAAATTATGGAGTGGAATATATGTTGGAATGTGTTTAGTTGGTTTTGGAGGAATTGGTGAATTGATGTTGAGTTGAGGGCCTTAAGAGCCAAATGTTTTGAGTTTGAGATTTACATTGTGGTTGTGGAGAGTTATGGTGGTTATGTTGTTGTTGATGGAATTTGAGGAATTGTAATGCGCTGTTAGGACCCTTGAAAGGGTGTGGCTAGATTAGGAATGAAGAGGTTGTGTTTTGATGATAATTGATGAGGATGGATATGTAAAGAGTATGGGGAAGTTATGTCAAAATTTCATTGGGAAATAAGTGTTTGATGATGATTTTATGTATGAGAGGACTAAGGTGTTTAATTGGGTTGTTTAGTGTTGAAATGAGTGAAGTTTTGGTTTTGTAATGGTGGATAAATAATGGAGTTAGGAGAGTGCAAGAATGATAGCAAATTGGTGCTAGATGACTTGGGATTTTAATGAGTGAGTGTGGATTTTTGGGAGTGTAAACATAGATAGAAATTGCCTCTGTTTACTGAAATTCTGGGCACGTCCGAACTTCCGTCCGGACTTGGAAGTTCGGACATGCCCCGTTGCGTTAAAAAAATTTTCGGAGTTGAGTGATGTCCGGACTTCTGTCCGACCTTAGAAGTCCGGACGCGTCTAAAAATTTTCCCAGAATTGAGTCTCGACTTGTGTCCGACCTTAGATGTCCGGACACAAGTTCGGACGCGTGTATAAATTTTTCCAGATTTTTGTTCGACTTGTGTCCGACCTTAGATGTCCGGACACAAGTTCGGACGCCTTGAAAATTTTCCCAGAATTTGTTTCGACTTGTGTCCGACCTTGGATGTCCGGACACAGGGTAATGTTGACCAAAAAATTTTGTTTAAGGGTAGGAAATGATATCAAATGATGGGGATTAATATGTGATGATGTTATAAGGTTGTTAAGGATAAATTAAGTGAGTTATAAAGGTAATTGAGTGGTGAAAAGTTGTAATAAAAATGTAAAGTTATAAACTACCGAACGGGGTTAATCATGGGCGCATTAGACGTTAAATAATTATATTTACCCCGATGTTGATAAAGATAGTAATAATGTATCAGTTATTCAAAGAGATTCAAGGAACATGTGATGGCACACTAGAGTGCACCTTCGGTGACAGATATGGTTTTCTTGCAACCTGTGTCCTACCGGATTACACCGGCTTGTATGCCAACGTGTTTTCTGTGTGTTTGCCACCTTGCAAGATAAAGCATGAAATGAGTTTACAGTAATTCATTATTGTGGCGTAACTAATTCCGATACCGCTTAACCTTAGTTATGTGTTAAATAATAGTTGACCGACCTTAGGTTCACATAAGTGATCGGTATTCGGAATAAACGTCCCAACCCATGGGAACGTTCTAACTACGGCTATCCGTGCGTTAGTGTATGTTGTGATTATGTGTGATGTTTGTGGCTTGATGGATATGTTGTTGTTGTTATTGGATACAGTTATCCATGTTTGTCAAAAGGGATATTACACCCCTTATGTGTCTAACCGAGTTAGTAACACTATGTGAAGTGTGTATGTGATAAGTTCCATAAGGGAACCTCTAACTAATAAGTATATGTTATGTATGGAGAGGAATCCGGTTGTTCCGGTCGCGCGTGTTGTTTGGGAGTTAATACATATATGAGAATTAACTCCCATCTGTTATGTTAGGGTTGTGTTTTCCTTCATTGGATTTCGACCTCCCACTAGCTTAGCCAAAGCTTACCTACCCGACCTCCACATCGGGCTAGGAGGGAAATTATGTACAATGTTGGTAGGGTGTTGAAGCCTAAGTTCGCCTCGACTCCCTCTTTGTTATGTTACGGTTGTTCTTCCTCCTTGAATTACAACCACCCACAAGCTTAACCAAGGCTTACCTACCTCATCACTATTGGAGCTAGGGGGAAATTGTGTATGTTGTGTACGGTCCTATATGAGGCCGCCACTCAAGTAAAGAAAATGTATGTATGTTGTGCTCGGGCTTATATCACCCCGGCACTCCCTAAATGAAGTTCATGTACTCTAAGAAGAGTGAAATTAAGTTGGTATGTTATAAGGCGAAGTGTGTTGTTATGTTGAGTGTGTTAACCCTGTGTTTGTATTCTGTTAATGGATGTTTGCTTATAAGCATGATATGTGTGAGTTTGTGCATGTATGAAATAAAATCAACCGCATGCTAAGACGACAAATAGTTGTGCGTGGCCCGGTAGCATGCGGGCTGCGGGATTACCATACCAGCAAAGGTGCTGACCCCCTTTGGGGGCTCCCATACTTTTCAGGTACAAGGAACTGGAAGCCGTTCGAGAGTAGGAGGTGGGTAGTGTTGTATGGGGTAGTGTAGAACTGTGGATGTATTATGGTGTAGTAAAGAAAATGTATCGGCGTTAGTTGGTAATTACTCGGTACAGTTGTAATGTAAGTGTATAATGAATGTTGAACATGGAACGGGATTAATGTGTAGTTGCTCGGGAATTTAGTCCATCAGACCGGTACAATGTATGTATGTTAGCCTTGTTAGCCACGTGGGTGGCTAACGGCGTGTAACACCAAAGTTAAGTGATGTTGTGAGTTATGAATTCCGCTGCGATATGCTGTTAAGTGTGTTGTTAGTAGTTGGGGTGTTACATCAGAGATACAGATTCTCACCCGATCAGAGATACAAATTCTCAGCCGAGGATACAGATTCTTCAGAGATACAGATTCTTACCCGATCAGAGATACAGATTCTCGCCCGAAGATACAGATTCTTCAGAGATACAGATTCTCACCCGATCAGAGATACAGATTCTCAGCCGAGGATACAGATTCTTCAGAGATACAGATTCTCACCCGATCAGAGATACAGATTCTCGCCCCGAAAATACAGATTCTTCAGAGATACAGATTCTCACCCGATCAGAGATACAGATTCTCACCCGATCAGACATACAGATTCTCAGCTGAAGGTACAGATTCTTCAGGGATACAGATTCTCAGCCAAAGATACAGACTCTTCAGAGATGCAGATTCTCACCTGATCAGACATACAGATTCTCAGCCGAAGGTACAGATTCTTCAGGGATACAGATTCTCAGCCAAAGATACAGACTCTTCAGAGATGCAGATTCTCAGCCAAAGATTCAGATTCACCAGAATAGATGAACTCAACCTCTGGCTCGTCATGAACCCGATTTCCTACCATTCCACTTAGGCACCCATAGGTCCTACTTTACATTCGTCAATCTAGGCACATCACATCAATCTCATTACGTCACTTTTCATTTTCAGGTTCCCGACACCTTATAATGCTCGGCGTATTCTATTCAACTTCAGGTTCCCGACACCTTATAATGCTTGGCGTATTCTAGGTTCCCGACCCTTATAATGCTCGGTGTATTCCATCCAACTTCAGGTTCCCGACACCTTATAATGCTCGGCGTATTTCATTCGCTTTCAGGTTCCCGACACCTTAGAATGCTCGGCGTACTTCATTCCTTTAAAGGTAGTCAACGCCTTAGAATAGCTTGACATCATATCATTCTCACAGGTAGTCAATGCCTTAGAATCGCTTGACATCCCTTCCACTTTACTCATAGGTAGTCAGCGCCTTAGAATAGCTCGACACAACTTGTCGGATTTCAGTTGCACGTGGGGTCTTTTAAGATCCAAAATTTTGGGGTATCACTCAAGCATCAACTAGCCTTTTCATTTCCATTACAAAGTCTAGTTGACGGGGAGCAATCTGTTATACCCAAAATTTCAACCCCCCCGTAAGAGAGTCTCTACTAATAGGCTAGTAGCGAGGGTTCCCAGTTCGATCGGCACATTTCAGAGTGCTAGGGACAACTTAGTCATCTCCAGGGGCCTTTTCGTAATTTTTCAAGGCTCCCAAGCCCCCTATAGTCTTTCTCTCTCCTCCAAATAAGGGTCAAATCAATTCAAAATGCTTTGAAATTGTAACCCATGATAGAGGATGACATGTGAAGCATAATGGCGTTGGAATTTTGATTTTTCGAATTTCCAATAATTTCCTAGCAATTTCTGATTGAATCTGACGAGAAATTGAATTTAAAAATATTCCAATATCCAAAAAATTCGATTCCACTTTAGAAAAATCTTAAATATCATCCTTTACCCATGTGTGAAGTTTAATAATCAAATTCATTTTGGAAGCCCTTGAGCTAAAACATCGGTAAATCTCGGTTTTTACCGGATTTTTCTATCTTTAAGGAAGCCTATATAAGGAACCTTATCCCATGATCAAATCAGACCCTCAAGAACCCTAGACTCTCAAAGAAGGCAGCCGTCTCTCTCTCTCCACGTTTTTGAACTCCAGAGCCACAATCAAACACCGAAATCTCACCAAAATCAACACCAAAACATATTTTTCAACTCCCACAACATCATCAATCATCAAACATCAATCAAACCACCTCCAAAACGTGAAGAACAGCAAGAACAACCAACAACCAGAAGCTTGGTTTGAAAACCTTTCGGGTCTGCCATCAACGGAGCACTCGACGAATCCCGGTGAAGAATCGTTGTGAATCCGAAAGTAAAACAGGTAGAAACTCCACTTCCCTAATTCTCTACGGTATTATCTGTCTTGCCTCAAAATTTGGGCTCAAACTAACCCTTCTACGCTTCTGTATTGCTGTTTGTTTAAGCTTCTGTCCAATAACTTGTTTACCAAGTTTCATGCTTAATTCGAATTCAAATTGAAAACTTTCAATCACTAACGTCTTGTACATCTTTCAGGCTACACACCCATAAAATTTGAGCCAAAACACTTTCGGGAACAGCCTCAAAGCCGCCGTCCGAGGGCGGTCCGCACCCACAGACGTCATGTCCGGGGTCCCGGACTCCCTGTCCGTAAGTCCGGACGCCCACGGACGATGGCGGGATTTTAAAAAATTCAAAATTTAGGTTTTCTAATAATGTCGGGCCCACGGACAGCCTGTCCGTGGCCCCGGACTTTGCAATTTTTGTTTTCCTTTAATTTCGACTCTTCTATATAATTAGGTTAACTGGGGTCCGTGGTCTCGGACATTGGGTCCGGGGCTACAGACGTAAGCAAAATTCGACCTAATTCTGCCTCCGAAACCTTAGTTTAGGTAGCTTTTAATTTCACTTTAATTTTCTGTCAAAAAGCTAAAAACACAAAAAAAACAGAAGCTCGCGCACTTGGGTTAAAACGACTCGTAATAAGCCGTAAATAAGCCAAGTAGAGGAAAAAACGACCTAGGAAGGGTAATGAAAGTAATTTGAACCCTAAATAAGTCGAATACCAAGCCCCCGAACCCGAACTCTACCTTTCCTAATTTACCCTAGGTTAAAATTAGGTGGCGACTCATAATAGGTTCCAGTGAGCTAGCTTAGGTTTTAATAATTATTGTTATATGACATAGTTATTAATCTTAGGTTATAAGTGGACCTAAAACACTGTTAGATCCTAATCAGCTTTAGTCAACACAATAGGGTTTAAAATCGAGGCTCACAGTTCCATAAAGGAACTTCTAACTAATATGTATATATTGTGGGGGGTGAGGAATCCGGTCGTTCCGGTCGCGCGTGTTGTTTGGGAGTTGATGTATATATGTGAATTAACTCCCACCCTGTTATGTTATGGTTGTTTTTCCTTCTTGGATTACAACCACCCTCAAGCTTAACCAAGGCTATTTATCCAACTCACGTCGGACTAGGGGGATATGTGTATAATGTGTACGGTTCTATATTAAGATCGGGATAGCTTAACCAAGGCTATTTATCTGACTCACGTCGGACTAGGGGGATATGTGTATAATGGGTACGGATCTATATTAAGATCGACTCATCTAGGTAAAGTAAATATGTACGGTGTACAGACTTATATTTAGCCCGACATACCTTAAGTAAGTGTACGTTCTCTAAGAAGAACGGTGGTGTGTTGTGTACGTGTTGTTACGGGATATGTGCGGTGATGTTGTGTAAGTTGATAACCAAAATCAATCCAAATTCAGTGAAAGAAATAGTTGTAGCCCGATCAATTCGGTGAGTGTTGCTTATTAAGAATTAAGTCCCGTTAAGGTAGAGCCCTCAAGGGACAAGGAATACAATAAGGTGATCTAACCAATGTGATGTGTGAATGTTATGTTGTATCCCTTTTATTGGATAAGTGTGATTATAAGTATGTTATGTGTTTATAGTTTTCTCGCTTGCTTAAAATAAAATAACCTGCATGCTCAGTCGATAATTAGTTGTGCGTGGCCCGGTAGCATGCGGGCTGCAGGATTACCATACCAGCAAAGGTGCTGACCCCCTTTAGGGGCCCCCATTACTTTTCAGGTACAATGAAGCTGGTAGCCGTTCGAGAGTAGGACAGGTAACTGTTTATGTATGGGTGGTTATCTAGTTTAGCGCGATATCGATGATGGAATGTATTAGACTCGGTACAGTTTGGATTGTAGATGTATTTGTATTCAGTTTATAATGGATTTGTAAATGTAAAGTGTAGTGCTCGGTAAGCTTGTCCATCAGACCGGTACATTGTGTAAGTAATAGCCTTGTTAGCCACGTGGGTGGCTAACGGCGTGTAATAACCATTGAATTAGTCAGTGTTTATGATGTGATTTCCGCTGCGATTAAAGGTTAAGTGTACAGTTTGTAGTGGGGGTGTTACACTAGTGGTTAACATGGATATTGATCCTCAGGATGTCGTTGGTGGAGACGTTGTTGGTAGAGACACCGGTCATCATCCTTATGAGGATGAGGACGAGGATGAGGACGACCTTGATCATGAGAGCATGAATGATGAGGAAGCTGCTCTCCTTATGGAGCCCGTTGTTCTCACTGACTGGAGGCTTAAAGATGTGCATGTACTTGTGGTCAGCTACTGACTAGAGTCATCACTAGTTTCAGGGGCATGTCGCTGTTGACCTTTGGTCAATGACTAAGGTATTTACTCTCTTATCTTTCACTTTATCAAGTAGATTTACTTACTTTGTGTGTGTGTGTAAATGTTGTGGTAATTATCTAGGATAAGGATGTTTTGGGATTTAGAGCCCGCAAACAGTTTGATCACGAACTGGTCGTTCAGCGAGATCTATTTTCCTTACAAAAGGGCATGGAATATGCTTACGTATTCAAGGCTGCATCATCTACTAGAGATCACATGGCCTTTCAATAACATGTAATTGATCTCTACATTTGTGAAGAGGTGACAGCTGGACACCAACTCTTTCCACATGCCCTTTGGAGAGATGACGATCACACTGCATGATGTGTGGCAAATACTGAGGATCCCCATCATTGGTCATATGGTTCTGGGGGACCCGTCAAACACTGAGCTTAAGAAGAAGAGGGCTGATTGTTTAGGGTTTGAAAAGGATATTCAGGAGATGGCGGATTACATGTGGCATACTAGTGTTGGTCATATATGTCTACTGATTCAGTGGAGTTCGACCGGGGAGACTCTGCCTATGAAGCAGGCGTGTGGTTGGCTCTACTATGCGATGATACCACCATCTTTGTTGGGAAGGGGCATGGACGCATAAGTCTCTGTCGTTCTGGTTAGTCGCTCCATGAGCCGACATGTGAAGCTACGGAAGTACGCATGGGGAGCAAGTACTCTTGCATGGTTGTATCGCCAACTGGGGATAGCATCTCGTGCTACTTTGCTGGGATTGCTGGCTGTTTGATCCTTTCGAGGTAAATGTATTAATGTACAATAATGACAAATAAATTTCATTAATTCACATTAATAGTTGGCATAATTTATTTTTTAAATATTCGTAATGCTGGATATATGCATATTCCCGGCTCTTAGACCAACCATTAGTGCTGTTGGCGTGATGGGGATGATAGACCGGGGCTATGAGAAGGGTAGTTCCACCTCCCAGCAGAAAGATAAAAATCGTTGGAGAACTACCGCAAGTATCTTGATGCTCTGACAGCAATAAATGTAAGTGGTACAATAATTGCAACTTATATTATTTACATTATTGTTTCTTATTGATGCATATATTTCCCTATGAGTAATGTAGATTCATGGTTGCCCTATGATCGAGAGAAGGTGAATGAGAACAAGGGCCGCACTTGGTACAGGGGTACCTTGTAGTACATGGGGGTGAATGAGCCATATATGCCGGAGCGTTGTCTTACCTTCGGGTACGTTAGTGTATCCCACCTCCCTATTAGATCAAACATTTAATCCGAAGAAAGAGGGAGAAAAGGATCCTATAAATGTGTGTACCCACCTATGTATAGTGTGTGGGACACACATGTGAGTGTGCTGCTACTCCGGGGAATACTAAAACAAGGTTGGTGCATGCATGCGACAGAGATTATCTGGATTGTTACGTTAAACACAACCATCCAAAGATTCTGAATCCTGACACATACAACAACACCTTCGTTCATTGGCCGGATCCCACCCTAGTAAGTTGCACTTCTTAAACAATTCAGTGATGTGTGTATTAGGCTAACTAAATGCATTTATTATGTTGCAGCTCATGAGTGAGGCAACTGAGATTGGTAGGCCTTACTTTCCCGGAAACCATAGCTGGGACTGGCATTACTACCGCGAGAAGATGCCGGAGCAGGAACACAGGGCAACAGAACAGTGGATATATGAGGTCTTCAGCACCTTATCTATATGGGATTCATACTATCACCAGTACAATGTGCCGTTGATAAGCCGCAGACTTATTATTTTATGTATTAGATTTAGGAGTATATTAATCTAAATAAGGTTAAATAGATAGTATTTATGTTATATATTGTGTAAAAGTATGTTGTTTGTACAGACTTATGTTTTATGAGTTTTTATGCAAGGAACGAATTCCTAGGCAAATATTCAAGTAATGTCGGACATGAAGCCGGATGTCTCTGCACGGCACAGGCATGGAGCAGAAAAGGAGCCTGCCGGGGTGTGTTGCCGGGTACATCCTATCCGGCATATGTGAATAGTTGCCACGGTTGACCAAGCGGCGACAGTTAATTATGGTTGACGGTTGACCATTGCCGGGTACAATGCCGGACGTATCCTGTCTGGCACAAGCAACATTTCACCTGGCAGTTTTGACCGTTAATGGTTACGCATATTTAACACGTGGTGCCGGATGACTTTCACTCGGCATGCCACCCGGCACAAGGAGAAATTGTTGCCTATAAATAGGCCGAAGGGATGCATCATTTCTTACACTTCAACACCCCTATACACTCCATTCACATCTCCATTTCAGCCTCCACTCCATTGTGGTGTCCAAAGAAGTCTACGGATCGATCCACGCGAAGAAGAAGAAGATTCTGTCGGGTTAAGGCTATATCATTTCCTTCTCCCCTTTTATTCTCTTCTTGTAGTTGTGTGGATGGTGATGTAGAATTCTTTGTTAGTTCTTTGGTTAGGATGATCTTCCTTGTAATTACTCTTATGGTTATTAATAAAAGTGCAAGTTTCATCAACTAAGATTCTGGTCTTCACATGAGTAGAATGAGATCGCTACTTGTTTTCTTTCTTCAAAATTCTACTGATGTTCACAAGGCAAAGTATAATAGGTTGAGGGGTCTTAGTGGTCTTCAATGTTGTTGTTCTGAAAAGCGGGCACAATGACTCAAGATTGGAATTAATCTGTTTTTTTCCATTATCTTGTTCGTTTTCGAGGCATGAGATATGCACGGAGCAAATTTGGTAATGAAACCTGTTGGCAGACCAGAAACAAGAAGTACCATTCACAACATGAAAGGTGCCAGATGTACTGTCGAGTGTTTGATGTCCGGCACATTCAAAGATCTTGAAGGTGTCGTGCATCTCTTGTCCGGCATGGCATCCGGCAAGTCATTTTGCCAGATAAATTTCGAAGCTTTGTGGTTTGGCTTATAACTATACATGTCCTTGCATTGAGTATCATCCCGAGTCAAAGTTAATTTATTTAGTTAGTTGTTTTAGTTAAATTGTTATTTTCAATTCCCCCTTGTTTTAGAATAGGCTTTTACTAGGATTAAGACTGGTTTCTATTAATGCCCTTGGGTTCGATACTCTTGTCGTAATCTACTTACACTATATTCCGACCGGGAATTGTATGCTACCCGTATAGAGTTGTAGGTTTATTTTATATTTCTTTTATTTTATTTTTGTACATACTTTTATCCCTACAAATTTTTGTTAGCAAAATAGCGCCGTTGTTGGGGACTTGAAATTAGTCCAAGTCCTAAATTCGGTAAAACGCCCTGTTCTTTATTCTTTATTCTTTGATTTAAATTGCCCATTTTTGTTACTCGGTTGAATATACCGGGTCCAATGCCGGATGCCCGATGCCCGGCACATTCAACATTTCTTATTCTCTAATTTTTTCTTTTCGTTGTTTTTAAATTTGTTTCACTAGGTTGAACGTTCCGTGCACTATGCTGGGTATCATACGTCCGGCATCTTGAAGGAAGTCCGAAGCCGGACAAGATTCACCCGGCTCACAATCGGCATATTCAATCTCAACTCTTATTTTTTCATTTTCTATTCAAATTATTAGAGTCATATGTACATAGTCCTTATTATTGCACTTTTGTTTTACCTTTTTCTCATCTTATTCCTCTTATTTATCTTTCTTTCCAAGTTTGAACAAGCCCGGGCATAATGCCGGGTAAGTACAACCCGACATAGTGGAGGAAGTCCTATGCCGGGCACTACACGTCCGGCTCTACGCCCGGCATATTCAAATTAATTTTGTAAATGTCTTATTATGTTTATTCTGTGTTCGTGTTGTCCATTTTGTTTTTACTAATACGCATGCTGTGCCCAATGCTGGGTATGACACATCCGACAGAGTTGGAGGAAGTCTAACGCCGGACAAGTTACACCCGACAGAGTATCCGGCACGACCAAATTTTCTTTCATCTTTTCATTTTCCCAAATTTAATTATGTAATTGTCTTAGTATTTATTATTACAAAATATTCTAATGTTTTTGTGTTGCTCTTCCTAGGTAAAAAAAGGTGAATGCATCTCCGACCGCATAATCTTCATGAAGATTTATCTGACCGCAATCATGAGACAAAGAGGACATTTTTCGTCCTTAAGGCAACGAAGAAACCAACAAACACACTCCCTACACAAATGGAATCAAATACCACAGGCAAATGGCAAGAACTCTCTTCCTCAACAGGCAAATGTGGAAAAGTGCACGACCACACACCTAATACACCGAATGCCAAAAAATTTCAACACCTGAGAAAGTGGAAATGCAAAAGATCTGGACCATTCGCATGGAGCATAAGTCGATGCAGTTGCAAATGCAGCAACTTCTTTCTCAAACAAGACTACCTGGTCCACTCCCGTCTCCAACTCAAACTGATCCGAGGGAGCATGCGAAATCGATCACAATCTCTTCCAAGATCTCTGATCATTCCACCGGTTAGCCAAAGGCTAAGTGTAGGGCGGGCCATTCTCATGCATTCATGTTTTTTACCACAGGGGAGTCTCTCTTTCTTTACTCTTTTTCCTTTATTTTTTTTTTATTTTATTTTATTTGTCTTCTTATTATTGGTTTATGGTAAGTTGTTCTTTTAGATTTTGTTAAAAAACAAAAATCCAATTTTTTTCTTTTCCATTTTGAACACTGGGGACAGTGTTCCTGCCAAGTGTAGGGCAGGGATCCAGGGATCCCCCTTAAAAAAAATTAAAATTAAAAATAGGTTTTATTTATAAATAATATGCATAAGTTGTGAGTTTTATCAATGTTTTACTAAGCTTTTTTGCAGTTTTTGATTGGAATGAGATTAGGAATGAATAAATGCTTGTTCTCTCAAGAGATAAGCTTTCTAATGACTTGTAGATTTCTGTTTTTAACTTCTTGATTCTTTTTAACATGAGCATATGATCTATCTCCCAATTCTTTCCTTTATGTACTTCTGGGTATTATTTTCTTTTCTTTTCAAACTATGAAAAAGTCTTTTGGGTGAAAATCTTAAAACAGGTTTTTTGTAAAGAAGGAAAGAAAAAAAAGAGAAATAAGAAATAAGATCTTCTTCCAAAGGAAAAGCATTTATTCCTTGAGGTTGCATAAAGTGCCTCAGAAAAAAAAGCAAGAAACGAGAGTTTTTCCTTTTGTTTTTCTCCTAAATTCCCTATTCTTTAATGCAAAAAAATCATGGTTGATTCAGAAACCCTTGAAAAATAGGGCTGAACCATAAAAACCATTGATGAGAGTCTTGGCCACATTCAGAAACTCTTGAACAATAGAGCTAATGATGGAAACCGGAAAAAGGAGAGATTACAAAATCCCTTATGCAAAATAGCCCAAAGGTTTTTGATCGATTTTGAAATTCTTTGTTTTTATACCCAGTAGTATGTGTTTGATAGATAAGGAGGATTAAGTGATACTTATGAAAAAGAGTCAAACAGTTGGGAATGTTTATCTAATTGTCATTCTAGAGTTATCTGTTTTGCGCATAAGCAATTACTCCTTTCTAATCTAGTTTTGCTCGAGGACTAGCAAAAGGTAAGTGTAGGGCCTTGATAAGCCGTAAACTTATCATATTTGATGTATTAGATTTAGGAGTATATTAATCTAAATAAGGTTAAATAGATAGTATTTATGTTATATTATGTGTTAAAGTATGTTGTTTGTACAGACTTATGTTTTGTGAGTTTTTTATGCAATGAACGAATTCCTAGGCAAATATTCATGTAATGCCGGACATGAAGCCAGATGTCTCCTGCACGGCATAGGCATGGAGCAGAAAAGGAGCCCTACTGGGTGTGTTGCCAGGTACATCCTATCCGGCATATGTGAAAAGTCGCCACGGTTGACTAAGCGGCGGCAGTTAATTACGGTTAACGGTTTGACCATTGCCGGGTACGGTGCTGGACGTATCCAGTCTGGCACAAGAAACGTTTCTCCTGGCAGTTTTGACCGTTAATGGTTATGCATATTTAACACGTGGTGTCGGATGACTTTCACCCGGCATGCCACCCGGCACAAGGAGAAATTGTTGCCTATAAGTAGGCCGAAGGGCTGCATCATTTCTTACACTTCAACACCCCTATACACTCCATTCACATCTCCATTGCCGCCTTCACTCCATTGTTGGTGTCCAAAGAAGTCTACGGATCGATCCACGCGAAGAAGAAGAAGATTCTGTCGGGTTAAGGCTATGATCATTTCCTTCTCCCCTTTGTATTCTCTTCTTGTAGTTTGTGGATGGTGATGTAGAATTCTTTGTTAGTTCCTTGGTTAGGGATGATCTTCCTTGTAATTACTCTTATGGTTATTAATAAAAGTGCAAGTTTCATCAACTAAGATTCTGGTCTTCACACGAGTAGAATGAGATCGCTACTTGTTCTTCTTTCTTCTAAATTCTACTGATGTTCACAAGGCAAAGTAGACTAGGCTGAGGGGTCTTAGTGGTCTTCAACGTTGTTGTTCTGAAAAGCGGGCAACATGATTGAAGATTGGAATTAATCTATTTTTCTCCATTATCTTGTTCATTTTCGAGGCATGAGATATGCACGGAGCAAATTTGGGTAATGAGTCCAGTTGTTAGACCAGAAACAGGAAGTACCATTCACAACTTGAAAGGTGCAGGATGTACTACCAGGTGTTTGATGTCCGACACATTCAAAGATCTTGAAGGTGCCGTACATCTCTTGTCTGGCATGGCATCCGGCAAGTCATTTTGCAGATAAATTTCGAAGCTTTGTGGTTTGGCTTATAACTATACTTGTCCTTACATTGAGTATCATCCCGAGTCAAAGTTAATTTATTTAGTTAGTAGTTTTAGTTAAATTGTTATTTTCAATTCCCCAATGTTTTAGAATAGGCTTTTACTAGGATTAGGGCTGATTTTCTATTAAGTCCCTTGGGTTCGATATTCTTGGTCATAATGTACTTACACTATATTCCGACCGGGTATTGTTTGCTACCCGTATAGAGTTGTAGGTTTTTTATATATTTCTTTTATTATTTTATTCTTTGTACATACTTTATCCCTACAAATTCTTTGTTAGCAGTCATAGTTTAGGGTTTTATTTATTGTTGTTTTAAGATACAGTTTGGATAGTTTGTATGATTCTACAGTTTGGATGGTTTGTTGACCAAGTTTTTTTAATGTTATTCGCAGTTATGTAATATGTAACTTATTAGTTGTTTGAGAATGTCAATTATATTTTTTTCTCTAAAGAAGATATCTCTACATCACATTCCAAAGTGTGTCTTCCTTCATTGTAAGAGTTGGAAAAAACAGGTTAAAAAAACGGTACTAATGTCAGTAAAAGTAACCGGTTTATAAAATGGTAACTTTCTTTAAATTATTGTTTCTAACAACATCAATTACGCAATAACCAGTAACTTACACATTTCCTGACCTTTGTCTCTCTATTCACTGTCATTTTATATTACGTAGCATCTCGTAAGTTGGTTCTTGTTGTTAGAAATCATCATCACCGGGCTTAATAGGATCGTAAATGACAAGTAATAAAATTTGTTCCATGAAATCATTGTACTCCATATAATTGTCCATCATCCGTTGAACTGACGCATCAGTTCATACATGCACAAAAGTCCACTCGTAGTACCCTCTAGCCCCAAATACATTATTTTTTCTATGTTTATTCTGCAAAGAGGGACCGTAGAGCATGAACTACTCGTCACTGTAAATCACGGAGATTACTAGGATATGACATACTTATTTTTAGGCAGCTATGCCCCATCCTTCGCTCAAATTGTGCATCATAACGGCCGAAAGTAGCTACATAGTTAATGTGCAAACGAAAATGAAACTCCATTCGATTTTGAGAGCAAAGTGTGGCGTAATATGAAGAAGTCATGAAAGGAGTAATTAGGAAGATTTTGAGAGCAGGAGGTAAGGGATGAGTAGGTTGGGAGACCCCATACCCCCTTTTATAATACAAGGGTAAGGTAACGGTCACTAACATGCCCAATGGCTAGTTCAACGGCCAATGCAAAAAGTTAGGTTAAAATGCTAACATGGTACAAGCTATGACTGTTTCTGGTACACAAGTTACCGTTTTAACCTTATACAATTACTTTTACTGACATTACAAGGACGTACCAGGTCACTGTTCCCGCACAATAGGACTGCATCCGGTACAAAGTGAGTTAAAATTACCGTTGGTAATTACTTTTACAAGCTTGAGGTACACGTACCAGGTCACTATCCCTATACAATATGACTGCATTCGGTACAAAGTGAATTAAAAGTTACTGTTGGTAAGTACTTTTACCAGCTTGAGGTACACGTACCAGGTGATTGTTCCCGTACAACAGGACTGCATCGGTACAAAGTGAATTAAAAGTTACCGGTGGTAATTACTTTTACCAGCTTGAGGTACATGTACCAGGTCACTATTCTTGTACAATAGGACTACATCCGGTACAAAGTGAATTCAAAGTTACCGTTCATAATTACTTTTACCAGCTTGAGGTACACGTACCAGGTCATTATTCCTGTACAGTAGGAATGCATCAGGTACAAAGTGAATAAAAGTTACCGTTGATAATTACTTTTACCAGCTTGAGGTACACGTATCAGGTCACTGTTCCTGTACAATAGGACTGCATCCAGTGCATGAAGTACATGTACCAGGTAACTGTTTTTTACTTGTAACCGTGTGATTAGCTCATGACCAGCCTTATATAAGGGATGCCTCCTCCATTTATTCTTTACACATCACTCTCTTCATATTCTTCAATCTCTTACACCATCTCCAAACTCTCTTCCAAAAAATTTTCGTAGACAACACCAAGTAGCTAGACATGAGTCATTCTTCAGATTCTAATCATGACTATGTTTCGGTATCAAGCAGAGTAAGTATTTTGTATTTTCTGTTTTTGTAAATCATTGTCACACTAATATTGTATATTTTAACATTTGTCTAACATTCTCTCAACCCTTATTGCAAGAAAGTGACAAACTACTACTCAAGCTAGGATAATTTTAACTAAGGAGTTCAAGATCAACATGTGGAGATGGATGACTACATCCAACAAATGTATCATCAACCTCAGGTGGTGGATACATGTTACTTATTTGAAACAGATTAGATTTTTAGGGGTAAAAAAGAAGTGAAAGCTTGGGTAGATAGTGTTGGCCATCCCAACCATGTCTACACCATAATTCAAAGTTATCGGGCGGGCCAATATTTCTACATAACATGTGAGAGGTATGGGAAACCATGAAGGCAAGAACAACCTGGTGCCATCATCCGACGCAGATCATCCGGATCAAAGAAATGTGGTTGTCCTTTCAGAATGAGGGGGTATTTCATAAGCTACGAGTGTGTGTTGGATGAGATTAATGGATGAAATAATCATGACCTTGCTTAGTGGACAGAGGGTCATTTTGTGGGTATGCGCCTAACTGAGGAGGAGATGATCATCATCGATCAGAGGAACCGAGTCGGTGTGTCACCTTCTGTAATTTATTCAGAGCTCACCACAATTAACCCCGGCACGTCGGCAACCCGGAAATATACATACAATCGGATTCAAAAGACAACTCGAAAAGAGAAATGGTCATTCTATGGTGCACACTTTGTTTCATGATCTAGTTGGAAACAACTACTACTACGATTACATGACATAACCAAGTAAGTTAACTTATGTTGTTTCAAATACATATAATCCTTTATGTGTAATATTAACTTGATACATAACATGATTTTGGATACTTTCATAATTTAAGGGATCAAATACGGCTTGGGTCCATCTTCTTCACACACCCTACCTCAAGAGAACTGTTGTGCGCATTTCCATACGTCATAGGTATTGATGCGCCCTACAAAACAAATATTGCAAAAATGCCTTTGGTTCAGTTCATCGGAGTGACAAGTATAGGCAAGAACTTCAGCATCGCCTTCGCCTTTCTTGTAGCAGAATCGACTAACACGTACGTGTGGGCTCTTCAATAATTAAGGAGCTCCTTGGTCGCACTACAACCTCAACATTTATCACCGATAGATGTTTGTCACTGATGAATTCCTTACAAGTGGTATTTCCTGAATCTCATCATCTTCTATGTCGATGGCACATAAGTAGGAACATCCAGGAGAAGGCGGAGAAGTATGTGGGTAATTGAGGAAAGGTGGCAGCTGTGGTCCGAATGTGGAATTCGCTTATGTAGTCAAGCACAGAGCAAGAGTACAACGACAACCTCCAAGTATTCAAGAATACATACAGAAGCTATCCACGCTTCATTACATATGTGGTAGCAATTTAGGAGAAGCACAAGGAAAGGTTTGTGGAGGCTTGGGTCAAGAATGTGTCGCACTTCGGCAACACAACGACAAACAGGTACGATTAATAGTCTTGTAACTTGTAAGATAATACAACCATTGTTATTGTTGGAACATGAAGATGCTACTGAGATAGTCAATCACTACAACAGAATCAATCGCTCGCTACAAAACACAACCAAGTCACTCGTTGCAAAACAAAACGAAGTCTGTACAAACCAAGAAGCAACAAAGACTTCCTCGAGCTATTGTGACATTTAAGGAGCGAAGATATCAACTCCTAAAACGCTCCAAAGGATAGAAGACCACCCAAGTCACTTCCGAAGTTTTCACCTGAATACTAGCGCCACTCAACTCATTCCACGCTCCACTAAGCTAGTTCCGAAAATTCAAGAACTAACTCTTTACAATGGTTAACTTAGAGCTAAATAAGTAGGGTTGTAATCATCAGTTAATATTCACGCTTTCAGAGAGATTTTTTGAAGAGAATTTGTAAAAAAGTTGCTTCCGCTTTTGGAGAGAGAAAAGTACCAAAGTTCGTTAGCACATAAAGATAGACTCATTCTAGGTTGGTCATAGTTTCACTACACTTGTCATGAGCTGATCAAAGATTGTATTGGGTGAGTGAGTGAAAACCACGAAGTAGAACTCTTCTACTGAGTGGGCATTGTAAGTTATTTTGTTTGACCAAGAAATAAAATAGCTTATTATGTGTATCTTGCTAGAGTTCAATTAAGTCTTTCCATCTTTCGAGTACTCTCTAAATTAGTTTGTTTAAAGTCATTTCACGTTTTGAGTTAGAGTAACTACTTTCGCGCAATTAGTTCGACTGAGTGTTTCTACATTATTAGTGCTTCCGCATACATAGGACGATTGAGTCAAACCATCTCACAGACTAACACCTTGAGTTGGTTTGAGTCAGCTGTCGAATCCTACACGTGGTATCAGAACCTCGTTTAGCTGACATCCAATTGAGAAGAAATGGCAAACCTCTTCGTAAATCAAAATAACTACATGCACTTCGAGCATCCCAGACTCACTTCCACAAACTACGACCATTGGAAAAATGAGATTGAGCAACACATCGAGTCAGTCAACTCTGAATTATGGGAGATAGTCATAGGAGGAGATCTCACAGTCAATCCAGATCGATCTACATGGACTGTAGCAAATCGCAAATGGTATGAGCTGAATCGACAAGCATCTCGAGCCATCTATACATGCATGTCCATTCCAGAACAGAGAAGAGTCAACCATTGCAAGTCAGCAAATGAAATCTGGACTCTTCTTCAAGCAACCCATGAAGGAATCACTGAACTCAAAAAATGCAAGGTGCAAAAACTAAGAATGGACTACGAGAACTTTCTGCAAAAAGGCGAGTCTTTAGAAGATGTGCTTGAACGCTTTTATTTATTAACAACTACTATGCAGGAAGTTAATATCCTACCGGATAGAGAGAGAGTCTTACACAAGCTGCTCGATAGTCTCAGAGAAGAGTGAGAAGAAATTGTAATCTCCACCAAAGCTTGCAAAGATCTTTCCAAATGGGGTTGCCAGAACTTAGGCTCTTATCTACAATTTTTAGATAAGTACAAGAAAAATGTTAGAGAGAAGTGTGGTAATGCATTCTCTTCCTCTTTTGGTCAATCTACTGCTTTAAATGACCAAGCTTAACAGGTTAAGGCAACTCAGCATAGTCAAGAAGGTGCCTACATTACTGATAATCAAATCAGACAAGCAAAGGCTGAGTTAGTGGATATATAGTCAAAGAAAGTGAGGCTGGGACTATGGAAGACTTTGTCTTCTTAGTGATTTTTTTAAAAAAATTCATGTGTAGCCAGCCAAATTGACAGAGTCAGTCATTCTCAAACTCCACTAAACAAATCATTAACTATGTCACATGTTTCAACTGCAATAAGCCTGGTCATTTCAAGAAGGACTGCCCTCTCCTCAAAAATCAGTTTGGAAAATCTCAGGAAAGATCACTGATGGCATTCGTTGGTTGGGGAGACTCAGACTCTAATGATCAAGATGCAGAATCAAGCAGCCTGATTTGTCTCATGACACAAGATCCAACTAAATCTATGATCCATGACAATGAGGAACTCATTCTCATCTTGAAACATATCTTTATCACATATCTCCTAAAGGTTTCTTAACTTTGATTGCTAAAATGGTTTTTGAGACTAGCTCTCTTAAAGCTAATCTCAACAGAAAAATCTCTGAGTTGACTGAGGAACTCGAGGTTTCAAAAGGTCTTATGTATGCTTTGAGAGATGAAGCTGAGTAACACAAGACTATTTCTTGTTCACTTAGATTGGATCTACAAGACTCTCGGTGTCACGTTGACTCCCTTAAAAAGGAACTCGACAAAACCAAGAGTTTTACTGAATCCAACCTAAGGGAACAGAATGAGTCACTCACTCAGATTGACTCTCTCAAAAGGGATCTCACCATTTTCATTGATAAATGTTGTTTTTATCAGAATGAGTTGAATAATTCTGAATTTAAAGTCATTTCTTTAAACTCTTATGTTAAACAACCCACTCAAGAGCTAAAAGAAAAAGAGCATGCTCTCTCTCTCAAACCAGACAACTTCACTAAACAGGTCACTCCTTCTGAATTGCCTTAGTGGGCCAATTCCAAGATCCAGAAATTAGTAAAGACCGAGATAATCTTCGACAGGAAGTTGATAAACTTTCTCAAGAGATAATCAATTTACGATCCGGAGTTGGATCCACTTAATCCAAGCCCAAGTGTCATAAAGGCAAATTTGATATCCCCAAAAACATGTCCAAATCCAAGAACAAACCCAAGCGCCAACAACAAAAGAACATTTTGATTCATGGTGGAAAGGACAACAAAATATGTTAACCTTCCTCCAACTAAGATCTTTGGTTATTGTGGAATACTCGGACATCGGGATAGTGCCTGTTATAAATTGAATAGGGATCTTTCATTCAACATCAAACGAGTCAGATTAATTCTTGAAGCTCATGAAAAATTGAAGCAATCTGGTTTGAAAAGGGAACCCAAGTACATCTGGGCTCTCAGGACTAACAAATGATTTCTTGTTTTTTAGGTGAAGGTGAATGAAGACTGCTGGTACTTAGATAATGGATGTTCTTGTCATATGATTGGAGATCCTAATCAATGTAGTTCGCTTTCATCCTACATAGGAGGTAAGGTCGCTTTTGGAAATAACAACCAAGGTGAAATCATGGGAGTTGGATCCGTAGGTAACCCTCCAAGTTTGAGTAGATGGAGTCCATTTGGTCACTGGGCTTCAACATAGTCTTTTAAGCATTTCTCAAATTTGTGATAGATTTAATATAGTACTTTTCTCATTT
This sequence comes from Limonium bicolor, assembly GCA_023374045.1. Lineage (NCBI taxonomy): Eukaryota > Viridiplantae > Streptophyta > Magnoliopsida > Caryophyllales > Plumbaginaceae > Limonium > Limonium bicolor. The sequence continues at coordinate 155,585,186 of CM041779.1, forward strand.
TTGGATGTAAAGTTTTTTATGAGCGTAAAGGGTCTTTAAAAGCCATTGGACGTAGAGAAGGAAATCTTTACAAGATGTGCTTGAACTCAATCAACCTAGATGATCAAGTCAGTCTAAACGTTCATTCCAAGAATCAACTTTTGTGGTACACCAGACTTGGGCATACAAATCACTGGTTGTTGAATAAACTCAAGAGTAAGAACCTAGTTCTTGGTCTACCTGACACAAACTTTGATACAGACTCAGTCTGTGAAGCTTGTGTAAAAGGTAAACATACTCGGTATTCCTTTAAAAGTAAGTCAACTATCTCTACTAGCTCTCCATTAGAATTGCTTCACATGGATCTTATTGGTCCCATGTGCACTAAAAGTAGAAGTGGTAAGAGGTACATCTTGGTCATAGTCGATGATTATTCTAGATGGACCTTGGTTATTTTTCTGTCTGCTAAGGATGAAACATTTACTGAGAACTGACCAGGGAACTGAATTTTGCAACAAGTATTTTGATGAGTTTTGCAAGGACAAAGGAGTCGATCATCAAGTCTCATCTGCAAGAACTCCTAAGAAAAATGGAGTCATCGAACGTAAAAATAGGACTTTGGTCGAGATGGCACGCACCATGCTTATTGACAGTCAACTTTGGCTCCATCCAGCTAGGCAGAGGCAGTTAATATAGCATGTTATGTGCTTAATCGTGCCTAGATCCACCCTTTCCTTCAAAAGACTCCCTATGAACTTCTACGACAACGCAAACCAATCTAATCCATCTCAGACGCTTTGGTTGTCGATGTTATATCCATAACAATGGTAAAGATAACTTGGATAAGTTTTCTCCCAAGAGTGAGGAAGGTATATTTCTTGGCTATTCTTCTAAAAGCAAAGCTTATCGTGTTATTAACTTGAGGACTCAGTGCTTAGAAGAAAGCCCTCATGTCAAGTTTGATGAGTTCAATAATGTTGGCTCATCTTCTGATGCACTTGACTTTGCTCCTGACGACTATCTCACTGATCCACATTTCATCACCGTCCCAATAAGCAGGCTTCAGGACACTCCATCCTCCCAACCTGAAAACACCCCAGGAAAGGAAAGTCATACCATAGATGACATTGAATCTGACCACACCTCTGACCCACTTATTCCTCAAGAACTGAATTTTGACTCTACTGAGCACGACACGCCCTCTCCTACCTCACACAGAAGATTCCAATAGGCATCCGCACACCCACCTGAAAACATTATTTCTGATCCAAACTCAAGTGCACAAAATCGTCTTCAAGCCATGCAAAACCTATGTGCCTTTGGTGCCTTCATTTCAAGTACTGAACCTAAAAATGTCAAAGAGGCTTTTCTTGATAGCGACTGGGTCACCGCTATGCAGAAGGAACTAAATTCTCTTCAACGACATGCTGTCTGGGAATTAGTTCCCCAACCCACGCATCAACAGACTATTGGCACTCACTGGGTTTTTCGTAATAAGCTTGATGATGCAGGACAAGTTTACAGGAACAAAGCTCGTTTGGTAGTATGGGTACAATCAGAAGACGGGATGACTATGATGAAACCCTTGCACCAATAGCCCGTCTTGACGCAATTCGCATGCTCATTGCATTTGTTGCATTCAAAGGTTTTACATTATATCAAATGGATGTCAAGACAACCTTTCTTCATGGCTATATTAATAGAGAAGTCTATGTCGAGCAACCCCCATGGTTCACTGACTCAGTTCATCCCGACTATGTTTACAAACTTGTTAAGTCAAGGACCTTTAGTTTTGATGATAACAAACTTGTGGTGTTTATCTAACATGTTTGTCAAGCTTATCATTCAGATAAACAGGTGAATAAGTGGCTTAGCACGCAAGGTTGCAAGTGCACTTAAGTCATGAGTGGCTTAGCACACAAGGTTGCAAGCACACTCAGACCACGACATGTGCCCAACCAGTCAGGCCCCTGTGTGCGAGAGCTCCGGAGAACTTCTAGTAACACACAAGTAATCAAGAACCACACTATCACATATCTCATGCATCAGACATTAAACAAGGATGAAAATGTTTTAGCAACATCGACAAACTCACTCAGATGTGTCACATCTACACAAGCAACTAGCTCACGACAAAAGGAGTAGCTTATTAATGTACAAGATAACAAGATAAGCAAAGGCTACTAATGAACAAAATTACATAGCCGTAATAAATTCAGAAGATGGCATTTATGAGCATTACTGAACCAGACAAGGTCAGACAAGTTGAAGTGTGCTAGTGGTGACCGACCACTTGGGAGACGTGCCGCCAACTTGCCCAGTCACAAGGCAACACGTGTGCTGATGGCTCCAGATCAAGGTGGAAGATAATCTGTAATAGAGTGCGGCTATTATAATTAGAGAAGAAGAAGTAATCTACTTCAAGAGTCTACATATTCATAGACCGTTAGTTACACCATAACTAACGTTATATATACGAGAATTTATGTCCTATGTAATTTAAGCTTGCGAGATAGAAAAGAGGAGATACAATCTGAGCAAGTGTGAGTCAGACTAGAGTGTAAGTGCTAGAGAGTTAGCGAGCTAGAGAGGAATGGGTTAAAGTGTCAATACTTTAGGTATTTGATAGACCGGCAGGTCGAGGAGCGGTCGGTGAACCGTAGGCCGATAGTTAGGTGAGGGTTTAGGACTTTAGGGGTAAAGTCAAAACTGTCCCGGGAGTCCATGTGGGGTGAGGGTGGGGAGATTGAGTGAATTTCGTGTGTGTAAATTCTCAATCGAAATGAAGTTTCCAGTTTAAGTTTATCTCGTGTCTTCCCTTAAACTATCAAAGTTTATTTGAGTCAACGATACGTCCACGACAAGTCGGAGACCCATCCGGAGCGCTAGCTAGTTTCAATTGGTATCAGAGGGGGTCTCTTCTAGAAAGCTAACTACTTTAGGAGAGGATCAAAATGACTCATGCAAGCTACTAGCGTCAGAAGAAGGTTCTGCACCAAATAGACCACCACTTTTTAATGGAGACGACTACACTCACTGGAAGAACAAAATGAAGTTTCATATCAAGACTGATGATCCCAGGACGTGAGGGTTATATCACGTGGTGAATATACCTTCCAAGATGCTCAAGGACAAGACATATCAGTAGACAATACGACGGGATGATCAAATCAAGAAGTTGATTTTCAATGCACGAGCAGTAAGAATTCTACACTACGCACTACTACCTGAACAATACTCCAAGGTAGCCTCAGCTAAACGGCTCAAGAGATTTGGAAAAGTCTTAAGGTCACATATGAAGGGAACGATGAGATCAAAAAGACTCGCATTGAGCTGTTGTTAACTCATTGGGAGCTATTGAAAAAGGAAGAAAAGGAGAGCATCTCTGAAATGCACACAAGGTTTACCAAGCTCATCAATGAAATGTTGGTACTTGGAAGAACCATCTCAAATGTGGATCAAATTCGGAAGTTCCTCAGACTCATCCTGCCTCCTTTGATAGCAAAGTCAATGCCATGCAAGAAGTATATGATCTTTCCAAGATGTCTTTGACAGACATGCTAGGATCTCTAATGGCTTTTGAGTTAAAACTACAATAGAGAAACTCAGAAAGTTCATCAAGAGATATAGGAAAAGGCATAACCCTTCAAGTAGCTGAAAATGAAAGATCCGAGTCAGGAGACAACAATGATGAAATGGTCCTCTATGCTAAGAGGTACTTTCGGAAGTTCATAAGAAATAAAATGAAGAAAGGCAAGGAGCCCAAGGAGTCAGATGATCAGAAGAAAAAAAATGACAAGTGATTTGGGTGTTCAAAACGTGGACACCACATCAAAAACTGTCCTCATTGACCCGAGAGGACAACAACCGGGTCAAGAAGCCTGTCCGATGATCATTCAATAATGGGCCAAGGAAAGAAGCCTTCGTTGCTGCATGAGGAAACTCTGAACTAAGCGACGACAATCAAACCTCAGAGAGTGATATCTCAGAAGATGAGAAGGCTCTTCTATGCCTTGAGGAAGTTTGCCTGATAGCGCAAGACAAGGACACATCAGAATCAGAGGAAGAAGATAAGAACAAGGTAAACTACTCTAAACTCAAACAGAGAATTCTAAAAGCTGAACTTCTAGGACTTAGAAAGTTCTCTCTCATACTAGTTGATCAACTATAGGTATTTGGAAAATGAAAACAAGGAACTCTTGGAGGAAAATGAAGAGATTAGGGAAAATTTTGGACAAAGACAAGGTAGATAACCTCATGAGGGCACTCATGAAATTACAAATCGACTATAGTGAAATTCTCTCCGCTCATGAAAAGTTTGAAGCTAGGAAAACAACCTGAAATCAATGAATTGATTGTTGCGCTTAACACAAAGAAAAGGAACTAGCTACAATAAAAAAAAAACATGCTAAGCTAGAAGCTGATCCTAAGATACCCATGAGGAGAAAACAAACGACAGGTCGGGTACTAGTCAGAGACCTATCGTAGAGGTGTCTGCCATCTATGTAGACAACTGGCTATCATGAAGCCAAATGCTATAGAACACGATTCATGAGGCATTGGCAACTCAAAGGAATATGACTAAAATGGGTAGTAAAAAATGATCCTAGAGTAAATATCATTTGTGGAATTGGGTCCAACCTTTCTGTGGACCCTAACCCACATCACTAACATATTAAGTGCAAGATCGAGTGGGAATGGACCTTGCTGGTACATTGACAGCGGGTGCTCTAAACACATGACTAGAGACAAAATGAAGTTCTTCTCACTCGAATCCGGAAGCCAAGGATTAGTTTTCTTTGGTGACAATAAAAAAGGAAAAATCATCGGTGTAGGTAAATCAGAACTATGGTAAGGAGTTGTTAAAGGGAAAAAGATGGAAAAATGTGTATGTAACTAGTCTGGAGGATATTGACAGTCCAAATCTTCCATGCTTGACTGCATCAATAGATGACTCCACACTATGGCACAAGAGACTAGGCATGTTAGCATCTCTTTGTTAAGAAAATTAGTCAAGAAGCAGTTGGTAAGAGGTCTCCCTGAGATTAAGAAATCTGAGACCAATCTTTGCGATGCATGTGTTAGAAGTAAGCAAACTAAGACTTCCTTAAAGTCAAAGCACATGGTTAGTACATCCAAACCACTTGAATTACTTCACATGGATTTGTGTGGTCCCATGAGAGTCAGAAGTTTTGGAGGAAATTGGTATGTATTTGTAATTGTTGATGACTACTCACGATTTATTTGGACAATATTCATTGCTTCCAAAGACGAAGTCTTTAAGAAATTTCAAGCGTTTGCAGGAAAGGTCCAAGTACAACTCAACCACACGATCAAGGCTCTACGGTCTGATCATGGGTCAGAATTTGAAAATCAACAATTTAAGGAGATGTGTCACAACAACATGGAATAAGTCACACATACTCAGCACCAAGAACACCCAACAAAATGGGGTAGTTGAGCGTAAGAACAAAACTCTACAAGAAGTAGCTAGAGCCATGACGTTGAGGAGCAATCTTCCTCAAGTCTTTTGGGCTGAAGTAGTGGCAACTGCATGCTACATCACAAATAGAACACTCATACGACCAATTATCAACAAAACTCCCTATGAGCTTATCAAAGGAAGAAAATCAAACATAAGTCATTTCAGGGTCTTTGGTTGTTGAAAGTGTTATGCCCACAATAACGAAAATAATTCCCTAGGAAAATTTGACGCCAGGAGTGATGTGGCCATTTTCTATGGGTACTCAGAAAGAAGCCGGGCATACAAAGTTTACAACAAAAGGACATTGAAAGTGGAAGAAAGTGTCCATGTGGTTTTTGATGAGGACAAAGACCATGAAATCAAAGAAGCTGAAGAAATAAAGGATTTAAATTTGATCTAGCTGAACAAAATCACAATGAAAATCCCAAGGATAAATCATCAACTGATGATCACTTGCCCGACAGGTCAGCGACAGGTCAACAACATGTCGTCGAAGAAAGTAATGATGTCGAGAACTCTCTATCACCATCAATAATTCATCAATCACGAACTCTATACAAAGATCATCCATTGGAGAACATCATATCAAATATCTCCAAAGGAATTCAATCCAGAGCGCAAACTCATGATCTCTTAGCCTTCTCAACGACAGTCTCATCCATCGAACCCAAGAACATTAAGGAAGCTCTTCAAGACTCAGACTGGATCAAGGCAATGCAAGAAGAGTTAAATTAGTTTGAAAGATGCAGAGTCTGGCATCTTGTGCCTTGACCTACTCATCAAGGAGTACTTGGCACAAAATGGGCCTTCATGAATAAACTGAAAGAGATGGGAGAAGTAGTCAGGAACAAGGCTCGTTTAGTAGATCAAGGATATCGTCAACAAGAAGGGATAGATTTCCAAGAAACCTTTGCTCCAGTAGTGAAATACCCCGAAATTAAAAATAGTGATTAATTAGGCTAATGAAGATTTTAGAGGCTTAATTATGCCTAAATAAACATGAGGGAGCGATTCCCGAAGAAACCGGATCCTTAAAACGGATTAAAAACACAAACGAACCTTAAAGCGCATTTTTCAAGGAAACTGGGAAAACACGACGTTAAGCGGGTTAAATAGACCCGTAATAATTTAGTCAATCAAATGTCTATACTTATACATTAGTGAAGGTCTAGAACCATTAAAATTAATTAAACAAGAAAATTCCAGAAAACGGGTCCGGTTAGTGAATAGTGTAAAAAACTATAACTTGTGGGATGTTAGTTGTAATAAAACCAAAATAACTTCCCCCTTTGCAAATTAAAATCAGATTTGTGTGTGTGGGCTGTGTGGGTGCCGATTTTTCCCCTCCTCTCACTCTCTTAATTCCTTATTAGATACTAAAGGACAAAGAAATAAAGAAAGGAAAAGTAAAGAGAGAGTACAAAACTCACTTTTAAGTCTCTCTCCTCCATTCCCCACTTCCCTCACGTACTCCCTCCTTCCTTCCTGAATTTTTCTCCTCCCTCTCGACAGCCATGGTGATTTGCTAAGCGACACATTGTAACACCCCACTCGTAATCACGTAATAATCACTCACGTAGCATTAATTAAAAACGTCTCACAGTGGAAGTCACACAGTAAAAACCTCACGGGTGTCACATGCCTTTACTCGCCCATACGAGTAAAGAAGCAGAAATAAATTAAATAATAAATAACACTGGTAATATATACAAACCGCGGTGATAACGAGATACTAACCTATACATCAATCGAAACCAAAGATAATCTTAACGACAAGTGAGCATCTAGGAATTCCCGACCGTATGCAACATTATTAATACATAAACTAATATACATCCTAATGCAATACGAAGGCTCGTTCAGTAGATGAAACCCTAACTACCGGGTCCTGCTCTTCGACTTCAGCGAAAATCAACATCTGCACATATGCCATAAAGGCTCAGCGATAAACGTTGAGTATGCCAGGCCTATACCCTGTTGGTCACTTAATAGTCATGGTCACCATTATTAGGTTCGTTACATGCTTTACCGGTGTACAGGCCTGGCATACTCAGCGATAAACGCTGAGTATGCCAGGCCTGGACCCTGTTGGTCATTTAATAGTCATGGTCGCAATTATTAGGTTCATTACATGCTTACCGGTGTAACACCCCTACTGTAAACTAAACGATAAAATGAAACTGCAGCGGAAAATTTATAACATAACGATAACTGAACGAGCTGGTGTTACACGTCGTTAGCCACCCACGTGGCTAACAAGGCAGAATACATACAATCGTATCGGTCTGATGCACAGACTCCCGAGCAAGATACTAAAACCATAAATACAACCAACTATACCGAGTATTAATGTTTACAACCATCACTGTATAACTGTCAATCCAAAATATACACCACGGGAGCACAAGCGCATCCCAGGTCTAACATCCAAAAACTACCAAAAGTATTTCATAACTCCTAATGAAATACCCCAAACTAATAAAACATGGATTAAATATCTAATCACATTAATTAAGGCCTAATCATGCCTTAAAAGTGAACTGTGAACAACAGTGGTCACACAAAGCAAGATATTGCACCCTTTGACTGTTTAGGGTAAATAAATACCAAATGAACTTATTAGGACCTAAAACTTTGTCCTAAGCTTATTAAAAAATTACTAAACATATTACAATTGTTGGACAACACTCCAACACAAAGAACAAGCATTTACATGCTTCAAGGTCAAGTAGGGCAAAAATGTGCTCTAAGGAAACCTTAAAGGTCTAATGACCTCTAAATGATATAAAATTGGATTCCATGATCAAATATCATGTAAGGAACACAACAAAACTGTTCTCAAAGAAAACAGAGCTCAGAAACACCTTGCGACACAAAATGTGCACTAAAATGACTTAAAGCACGTTTTTGGTGTAATTGCCTTCTAAATTGGTTTTTAATGGGCTTAAAGGTTATAATTACCTTTAAATATGATAATATATCATATTATATCATATTGTGAATTTAATTCCAGAAATGTACAAATTTTTACAAATTTATATTAAAATATTAATAAAACCCTAAAAGGGGGCCTGTTAGAGTCAACATTGACTAAGAATGCTCAAGAGGTCAAAGTTTGACCCTTGGACTCCATGGAGTCGACAGCCACAAGCCAGGGGAGCCTAATTTCGCCACTTGCAACACAAGGAACAAGGTTCCAACACATTTCCATGAATTAAGGAAGTTACGTTTACCTTTCCAATATATAGTCTAAATATTGCACACTTTTGGCTCCTTGATTGAATAAGCCTTCAAAAAATGTGTGAGACTCCATTTGCCCCTCCAATAATTGATGCCACCCATCTATGGTGAGTCATCACACACTAAATACAATAAACAAAGCAAAAAATGGGTTTTTAAGGCAAATTTGACCTATTCTCTCATTCGCCTTGCTTCCAAGCCGACACAAGGCCTCTTCAACCTCTCTTTTGCTTCTCCAAACCGTGGCTAACACACCAAATACAGAGGAGAACAACAATTGACATAGGTAAGCTTATTAAGCCATTTTATGTTCATTTTCTTCACAAATCTTTCCTCTTTCGATGGATCTAAGCATCAACCATTTCCATCAATGTTTCTAGGTTGTTTTGGAGGTTAAAATAAGGGTTAATCTCGGCCTTAACAAGGAAGAAGGTGGAGAAATCTAATCTTTTTCTTAAGGTATAAAAATGTGCTTTAAGCACATATCGTTTGATTCCCTTCAAATTCGGCTGTGAAACTTTGTTCCTAGCCTTATTATATTCTTCTTAACATACTTATTCAGTGGTATATCAAGAGCTTCAAGGTATAGCCAGATCCAAGCCAAAAACACCATTTTAGGCATTTTAAACAAGGTAAAAATTAGCTATCTTCTAATCTGAGTTATACCAGTTTAAAGCTTGGTTTTAGTAGCTCTTTTGATTCTCTTTAACTTCTCTAAATTTAGGCCGAAGACAACCTTGGCTCCCTTGGTATTCTAAGGTAAATTTTACCTTGAAAATTGACATTAAAAACTCTTATGGTTAGATCTTGCTTGGAGACTAATCATGCCTTAATTGCTGTTTGAAAACATGTAAATGATGCTGTGGAAATTTTATCCTAAGCAGGCCGTGGCCAAACAAGGCCTTAACTAGGCAAAAACAAGGTATAATCACTTAAACCTACACTTGGTATATTAATATGTGTTTATACATATATATATAATTGCGCCGTGAGTGAAATGGTTTATTAAGGTCTTATTTTGACCTTAGGTGATTAAGGAATGGTTTAGTAAATTTTATAACTAATTAATTAACATAATTGTCAAATTTAAGACATTATGTGGAAAATTGGTAAATATTGAAAAGATGTGGTAAGGGCCGAGAGTTTAAAGTACTTTTGGGCATTTATGTGTAATTTATTTTATAAGCTAATGTTTGTATAAGGCCATGTACTTTAGGCCATTTTATTTATGCATTTATAAGCTTTTAATTAAGTTTAGGTGCTAAAAGTAAATTACCGCAAGGAATTGGGGGTTATAGTGTAAATAAATTAAATTTGGGGGCTATATATTTATATGGCCAAAATTAGAGGTTTAAATGAGTTTAAATAAAAATTATAAGATTATATAAAGTTTTGGGGTTAAATGGTAATTTCTGAAAAGTATGGGTACAAACCGTAATTTATGGTTATTGATGGTCAAGGAAATATTAAGGTGGTCAACCTTGACCATACGGTAGGTTTTGACCAAATTAGATAAGTTAAATAACTTATTTAAGGTTTTATTATAAGATAAGTATTTAATTGTAACAATTTATAACATATGTGGTAAATATGTTATTACCGAAAATTAAGGGTGTAAAATGGTATTATAAACACCCATGGGCTATTAGGAATTTTTAGGAATGTATTCGGTTGATTTGGGATTAGGATAAGAAAACTATATATGCATAATATATAGTTATTATGTCATTATGACACTTTGGAATAAAAGATGTGGTGGAATAGTAAATACCGAGATTATAAGGGTTAGGAATAATATTTATAACCCTTTGGTGAAATTTGGTGATTTTTGGAATTATATAAGAGTATTTATTAAGATATGTGTATATATATAGTTTTAATGATAATATAAAACTATATGTTATAAAGTGGGCCAAATGGCAATTATAGAACTTATATGGGTCTGTTCAGAAATTTTACAAAATATAACCATAGGTTATACCATTTTATAAGTTAAAAATGTTATATTATATGATATATATAACATGGTATAAATAATGGGGTGAATTTGTAAATAAAGGAAACTATGGTATATGAAAAAGAATATGGTTTTGATATGGTGCCCATGCGGCAATAATAGATAGTTTGTGTATAAAAACTATAGGTTATAAATTAAAGGAAATAAAGATATCATATTATATGATATTAGTATATGGTATAACATTACATAATGTTATGTGGTCAAAATGGAATTTAAATAAATTAATGGGCTTACCGAATTATAAAAGATTGGAAAATGAATTTTAGACTATGGTCTATAATGTTATAAATGTATAACAATTATATGGTTCAAATAGAATTAATATAAGTAAGGATATTCACATTAAAGAATGTGACAAACTATGAATAAAAAAGATTTATAAACTAAGGTAATTATTGAATAAACCTTAGGAGTTGTGATTATACAACAAAAAATGTTACATAATATTAGGATAATAATCTTAATATAAGTTGTATAATATAATACAACTAATGGGAATAATCATCTAATATAAGATGATAAAATGTAACATATGAAGTAGAGTTTTATAACTCATGGAATTTACCTATATGGTACATATATACATATACAAGAAAATGTATATAAGGTTGGATATATTATGGTTGGAAACCATATAATATAATGGTGGTGGTTATTTAAAAAGATAGCTACAAACTATAAGTTATAAGTTTTTGAATGCAAATATAATTTGCTAAAGATAATGGATTATATAATACAATGTATTATAATGGATGGTAGAAAGAAATAATACAATAACGATGCATGCATCCATGCAACTATAGGTTATATACCTAAATTTAGTGGTGGATAAGATTAAAGAAATATAATGAATTAAACTTAACAGTCAAAATAGTTTGACATAAGAGTTTAGTAACAAAGCCGACCGGTTTAGAGAAACCCGTAACAAATAACTGTAGAAATCCGGGGATGAACTGTCGGGGTTACTTGTTATTCGGAAATACCGGATGTAGTTAGTCATGGAGACTGACTTATAGTTTATTACCGTTTAGAACGTACTTCAGACGAGAACGCTTGACGAGCTAATGGTCTACACTGCGCATCCTAGGTCTTGGTGAACGGTATGTAAAGGGGTTTGATCCGGGTTGTCCTAAGGAATTCCTTGGGCTCGGATTTTGTTGATATCACTAGTGTGTTAAGTGTTTTGGATACATGTATGTGATTTCTGTGCTACTGCATTAATTATTTATGCACGAGCGTCCTACGGGACTAACACTACGTCGACTATAGATCGGCATATATAAACATACATATACGTTATGTAATGACATGACGGTTACTTGATATAATACCATAGTATTAATATTAAGTATGTGGTAACCTAAGTAAAACACTTTGGAACGAGTCACGGCATTGTCGGTCTCTAGAGCATGGATCTCGAACATGAATATAACCTATATTACTTCTAGGTATGCGTGAGACCCATTGGGCAGCTAAATAATAATTATATTCTCCATAAGACTAAGAGCAGATCTTAACATTATGAGAGAGAGAGATGGTATGAGTTGAGGTGAGGAATCCTGGTAGTTTACGAACTACTTGGTTGCGCATTTGTGATCACTGAGGGGTTCCCGATCGGGTTCCGCTCCAGGTTTATACCCAACAAGCCCTATTTGGATCGTGGGTCAAGTGGCTACGGCCTTTTATATGGACGTCTTACGAGACAAAAGAGAATAGTCAGGGGCCTCCGGACCTCTGGCGAAATGAGCACCTTTGTGTGTACGAGAGGACTACTGTCCATGGTGAGGTTATCGGGTTGTCTTAACATGCCAACTGGTATTTAATTAAACATGGTTTGGATGGATGGGGCCTTAAAGGCCAAATTAAATTAACTGTGGAAACTGTACGCTACGGCGATTGTACATTGTACATTATACTGCTATTATTTCGATACGTTCGATATACAAATGTTGTTTGTAATATTAAATGAATTTGGATTGGATGGATGGTTAAGTGTTATGAATGTTTGGATGGAGGATTATGTATATTATACATGTATATTATAGTATTGATATAACTGTAAAATGGTAAAGCATGAAACCAATCTAATAATAAGATGGTTAAAATGACTAAGTGACCAATAGGGTCTAGGCCCGGCATACTCAGCGTCTATCGCTGATACTACACCATTGCAGGTTGTTGATTATTGTCGAAGCCGAAGTGCGGGAACAGGGTAATTAGAGTTTGTTTCGATTACCGCACAGGGATTTTATTTGTATAACAATGAAGATGGTGAATTGTATTATGGTACAGTTATGTATATTCAGGTTTGGGTAGACGCTCACTTGTTGACGTTATGGTTTGTGAACTTAGTATGATGTATAGGAGTTATCTCGTTATCACGGCGGTTTAGCAATTTGTTTATGTTGGAAGTTGGATGTAGTTTGGCTTCGTTGCTCGCATGGGCGAGTAATGGCCGGTGACACCCGAGTGAGTATTGTTATTGTTATTAATTCTTCCGCTGTAAGACGTTTTATTTATTGCTACGTGAGAGATTATTACGTGATTATGGAGAGGGGTGTTACACCTAAGATCTAGAGCCACTCCGCTTCCTCGATCCTCATCCTGCAAAATAAAATATGGAGCCCCAAAGGGGCTCAGCAAACCATGGCTGGTATGGCTAACGTGCAGCCCCTTCGGCTACCGGGATACACGCAACCAATTGTCATGATAACATGGCATTCATTTTAAATACAACATACAAGCATAGCAATAAACATTGCATTGCAATAACACATATAACACAACAGGAATGTTTCTCTTTAGGAAACAAACCTAATATTAGTTAGTCAACTTGGTAAGCCTAGAGAATGATGTCAAACTCATGTTAAGCTCGTTACATAACTTGGTATCGTCCTGTTTGACGAACGGGTAACATAACCCAAAGGTACGTCGGATATAGTGATCCAAGCACACCGTACATAATTCCCCCTAGCCCAATCAACAGTCAGGTAGGTAAGCTTTGGCTAAGCTTGTGGGACGTTGTAATCCAAGAAGGAAAACAACCTTAACATAAAGAGAGGCGAATCTGATTCAGATATCAACTCCCATACATACACGCGTGACCGGAACGACGGATTCCTCACTCCCCGGTTAACCACTTGTTAGAAGTCCCATTGATGGAACTTGACACATTCAATCACAAACAAGTGTTTAGGTCCAGTTAGGCAGACAAGGGAGATAAGATCTAGTTTAGCAACACAAACCACAACTAGTTCATACATAGCCGTAGTTAGGACGTTCCTTGGGTCGAAACGTTAAACCGAGTACCGCTCTCTTACGTGTCCTAGTTTAGTTAACTAACGGGTTAATACGTATTCGAGGTTAACGGTACCGGTACACTCATGTCACAATAATAATAACAATGACTGTAAACGTTCATGATGATTAACTCTTACAAAGTCATAAACATACAGAAAAACAAACAACACACAAGCCGGTGTAAACCGGTAGGCAACAGACTGCAAGAAAACCATACCTTTGTCCTTGCTGCTTTTGTTTTCCACCGTAGGCAACTCCTATACACATTTAGTAACGTGGTTAACTACCGTACTTATCCCGTTGTCTAGTTAAATAACTTCACATCATTAACTTATTTTATATTCACATTTTACTACAACTTTTCACCCACTTAATTGTCATTATAACTCACCTAACATGTCTTACACAACCTTATAACATCATTACTTATCAATCACCATAATTAGAAGTCATTTTCTAACCTTAAACAATGTTTTTAGAGTGGTCCGGGTCTTGGTCCTTACCTAAAGTCCCGGACCAATCCATGGCTCAAGTCTCGGCTGATTTATTAGGGTGGTCTGGGACTTTATATGGGACTTAATTCCCGGACCAATATAGGCTGAAACTCTCGAGGGTAATTCAAGGGGTGGTCCGGGACTTTATACAAGACTTAAGTCCCGGACCTAGGTGTGGAATGAACTCTCGGCCCCTTTTTTAAATATGGTCCGGGACTTTACCCAGGGACTAAGTCCCGGACCACTGCTACAAAATTCAAATGTTGGCATTTTCAAGCCCTTCTATCTATTCTCTTCATCCATTGTTTACCCAAGCTTCCCATATGATCATAGGCATATTCTAATGCTAAAATAACACCTCAAACTTGTCTAATTCCTTTTCCAACCTATTACCCAATTTCTCACAAAACTCCTTAACACTTGTAATATTTCCCTTAGGTTTCTAAGTGGTAGTTTTATGCCTACAACACCAACTAACCAAAAATGTTACCTTATCTACACTACCACTACTCCATAAGCATTATTCCTGCTCAGCACTTCCACTGCACAAGCTCTCTCTATTTTTCCTCCAATCACACTTAAACCTTCACAAGCATTATTCTTCCTTGTTCACCAAATTTCCTCTAGACTTAACTACATTCCCACCATGATCTTGATGTATCAATTCCACCCATTGAACACTAAGTCCTCCAAGACAATGCCTATACACTTTTAACACCTAAGAACACCTTAATTCCCTTTCTTTCACAAATCTAAGCCTTAAAACTTCCTAGTACAACCTAGGTCACCAAATTTCATTTAAACACCTAAACTTCTTGTTTCCAACTCAAATTTTGACATAGCTTTGTTAGCAATTTCTTACACCAAAACACAAGGTTTTTCACCTTTAAACACTCAAGAACATTTATCCACACAAGAATGTTCTTTACACAAAACTAAGCCTTAAACTACACTAATCACAATATAGTGCATAATTTAAATTGCTTGGCACTTAGGCCCTTAAATAACATGGCTCTTAGGCCCTTAAATTGCATAAACCTTAAACACTGAATTTCCCACATAATATTTGCCTTTGACCTGCAAATACATACACCAAACCATACTGAAATACCCCAAACCTAGTTATGTTGTTTAAACACCTAAATAGGGTTGTATGTACAAGATTAAAAAGAGTCTTAGAAACCTTACTAAACAAATTTAAACAAAAGGAAAACAAATGTGCTTTAAAGTCAATAAGAGCTAAAATGTGCTCTAAGCTTGGGATAAACTTGAGTAAGACCTAATGAGCTTACCAAGACCTATTTATATACTAATGAACTTATTAAACCAATTACCAAAGAAAACCAAGCTTGAAAATAAGTTAAAACACAAAATGTGCTTTAAGAAGTCTTAAAGCACGTTTTTGAAAAATTGTCTTGTAAATGAGTTTTGAATGGCTAAATGTCCATCATTACTCTTAAATATATATGTGTACTATATAGTATCACATTTGGGTGGCTATATTAGTGGGAAATCAAAAATTTCACTTCTAAGTGCCTTGTTTAGGTGAATAGTACTTTTATTAAGCTAGTTTATAACATATGTTGTATTAAGTAATTAAATTGACAAACAAAGACTAAATGCCCTCATACTAATAAAGGGGGCCGGTTTTTTATAAGTGTGGTGACTCACCACTCTCTAGTTAAGGTAATAAGTAATTAAAGCAAACTAAGTAAAACTACTTTTTACTTTATAACATAAATATCTTCTAAAAGCAAGTTCTATCTTCATTCTCATTTCTTTCCTTCATTCCCACGGTTTGCAAACACCTCTCTTCTTCCTTCTTCCTTGTTCTCTCTCGGTAATACCACTATCACCATGGAAGTTCCAACTTTGACCACTTGTTAAACCTAGCTCACTTGTCCAAATCAAAAACAAAT